>OX579661.1:3750396-4163903 GCA_951230895.1 Carpatolechia fugitivella
CCTCATCCAGCCACCACCAGCGACCTTCCTCAGGTCATCAGTCCACCTGGCAGGGGGGCGTCCCACACTACGTTTTCCGAGACGTGGTCTCCATTCGGGAACCCGTCCGCTCCAACGTTCGTCGGTTCTGCGACAGACGTGGCCAGCCCACTGCCACTTCAACGATATGATAAGGAAGAAATGAGTTTTATTTTCAGATTTTTCTTTAAGATGATTTTACTAAAAATTTCATAATATCTTCGGTAGTATTTGGGTGGTTAGATAAATCTAGGGGATAATAAAAATCTAATGACGAAATTCTTCGTTCTGTATGACGCCATTACGCTGCCAGCGACATGAATAGTCGAACCAAATACTGAATGTGTATGACGTCATACAACCCTCGAATAGAACAATTTGTCCAGATGGAATGACAAGCAGCAATTTTTGTGGCCACGATTGATGGCATTTTATGATCATGTTTCTTATTGCTAGCAATATCATGCGTCGTATTTTTCCCAATGAAGTTTGATATGTAATCTAATAAAATATGAAGGAAAAATAATAAAAAGTCTTTTGAGTGTGATCTTTAAGTTCTTCTACAGTCACCAAATAATTTTAATTTGTTAAATCCAAAAAATAAAACACAATTTTTAATCAAAGCAATTTTTTTTAGATAAGTATTTATTTTATTTTTATTGCTTTGTTTTAAAAGTATAAGATATTTGTTAACAGACGCAATTGGCTAAAATATTATTAAAAACATAATATAAGGAAAGAACTTTCTAAGTTTTACGGTGACCAAGTTTTTTTTGCTATAACATTATTTCTTCTTGTGACGTAATAGGTACGTGCTGATATAATATTTCCCAACCTTCAGAACCACTTAAAAAGCCATACGCGTTTCACAACAGTTCGTATGTGCTGCACTATCTGTATTATTTTCATATTACAGACAAAACCCATAGTATTTTTATACTAAAACGCACATGACGTCATAGAATACCATTATTCTTATTTTATTATGGGGTGCGTAGACATTTGTCATTTAGAGTAAAGATATAGTCAAAAGTGTTAAGGATCTGTTATTTTTTTGTCATTTTAATTAAACATGTCACCTTTTACTTTCTGCAAAACATTATTTATGTTCCCTAATCGAATCCTTACAAGTAGACAAGTAGAAAGAGTTACACAAAAGTTTTCAATTTGATATCTTATCCGTTTCAACTAACACTGTCGTCACAGTTTTCAAAGCAAAGATGGGTGAATTGTCAATAGGGGATGGGACTACTTTTTTTTTTTATTTTATAAATCCAAACTTCTTAGTTTCTGCTATCGAACACTAAAATAATTTTTGCTCTATCTTTAAAATTGACCGAGTTATAAAGGTTTGAAATCCAAGATTAGACAGAGAGGCACATACCCACTTGTGACAGTTTTTGAAAGTCGTTTTTGAAAGAGACATATTGAAACTTTAAAAAATCACTGTAAATTCGTTTTTCAACCGATTCTGTTTTTTTCATCGCGAATCGTCTGCTACTAAATACTAATCTATATTTTAAATATAATTCATAAAATATGGTACATTTAGGAACAGTCCGATCCCCTATTAAAATAATGTTTATTAACACCATCACGGCCACTGCCGGTCAAGTCTCCTTCGAGCATCTAAATGACTACCGGTCCTGCTTGGCCCGCATCCAGCGGCTTCCCGCGACCTTCACCATCGTCGGTCCACCTTGTGGGGATTCTGCCCTCACTGCGTTTTTTATAAATAATAAATAAATATGAATTTATGAATAAATGAATATACTCTATTTTTTTCTTTTTCTTTTTTTAAATATGTGGGGGCATCTTCACACACGGCCATCTGATTCCAAAATAAGCAGAGCTTGCACTATAGGTACCAGAAAGCTGATATACATAAATGTATAAATACATACTTACCTATATATAGATGAACAACAACCAGATACAAGGCAAACACAAGGGCTCGTCACACGAATGTTTGCCCTGGGCGGGATTCGAACTCTCGACCCTGTGCATCGGAGGCAGATACACTACCACCTGGGCTACGGAGCCTTCGAAGTTTCCCCCAGTTGATAGATACAAGCATAATTTCTTCGCAGAGTGAGCACAGAAATAATGTAATCTGTTAATGAACTAAAAAACATAGGCCAAAGCTTTATGTTAAACTTCAGAACCTTTCTGCTTCATGAGCAATCATAAAATATCCTTATATACTTATATTATAATTTCGAAAATTTGTTTGTTTGTCTGTTGCGCTTTCAAGCGCTTTGCGCTGAACTGATTTTCATGAAATTTGATACAAAGATAGTTTTGTACCCAAAGGTGGATATAGGCTGCATTTTACTGCAGGTAAATTTATTATTCCCTACACCATCTTACAGATCGCGCCAAACTTCTAGTCTGCTCTGAAGTTGCTTCGCGCATTGCGCGTTGTCGCTTTTACCTATATTTTGCTACTGCGACGCGAATCGTGCCGTGTTCAGAGCGGATAAGAAGTTTGGCGAGATCTGTAGTACCATACCAAGATAACAAAAACTAACAGCACCATCTTTATAATGCGATCGGAACTAACGTGTTAGCAAAGTAATGCAAATGTCAGCTCATGAAAGAAGAAGTAAAAATGAAAATCCACAAACAACAAGCTTTTATGCGTACAATACATTTAGTAATTTGTAAGACACGATGGTTCAATATTGACATGTACATTGATCAATTTAATAGGCATCCGCTAAGTAGATTTATAATAATAGACCAATGAACTAACAATAGTTTATTTATCATTGTAATCTAACGTATAAATATCACACTTGATTTATGAATGCGTGTTAATTGATTTGTTTATTCTTTCATGTAGTAAATTTGTCACGTCACAATTTGTCGTAAGATATATTTTTTAAAACATTTCTTTATCCAACCCAATGGGTAAACACTCGGAAGAAAAATTTTCCTCTGAGGGTAAACACTAGATACCCTTTTTAGGGTTCCGAAGTAAAAAAGGAACCCTTATAGTATCGGTCTGTCCGTCTGTCTGTCTGTCCGCGGCTTAGCTCAGAGACTCTTAGTGCCAGAAGGCTGTAATTTGGCATGGATATATGAATCATGCCGACAAAGCTGAAGAATAAAATCTTAAAAAAAAAAAATTTTTTTAGCGTTCCTCTGGTACACATCAAGAGGGGGTTATTTATTTTTTTCACGATCACCTTATAGTGTGAGGTATCGTTGGATAGGTCTTTTAAAAACAATGGGGGTTTGTTAAGACCATTTTTCGATACTAGTGTAAGTTTTAGAAATATTCTGTTTTAAAGTGCTTATTTTTGTTAGAGTCAAGTTCCCCCCCCCCCCCCCTCTACCAGCGAAACCGTTGTATATGGAAACGTAAAAAAAATCATGGTAGTAGTGTATAATATGATGAATTTAAAAGGAAAACTATCAACATCAAGTAGGCTTTACAGGTTATCGAATAATAGACCAACTTATAAAAAGTACTAGTACAAGTAAGAAATTTGGTACTACAAATATCATAGAAAAATATTTTGATGAATGTTAGAAGGCTGTAATTTGACATGGACATACATATTAATTATACCGTGAAAGCTAAAGAATAAAATCTTAAAAATGATTTTTTTAGGGTTCCTCTGGTACACGTGAAGTGGGGGTTATTTTTTAAATTCACGATTACCTTATGGTGTGAGGTATCGTTGGATAGGGTTTTAAAAAAATAATGGGTATGGGAACAACTAAGTTTACTATAACTTTAACTTAGTTATAGTATTTAGTTTTCATCGCCCTGTGTAGGTGGGCCCGTTTTTATTATATACATAAATACTAGCGGTCCGCCTGCTCGCGTTGTGTAAGATTTTCCCGTGGGAATAAGACTTTTTCCCGTAAAAAGTATCCTATGTGTTATATTATCAGGGTACAAACTATCTCTATTCTAAATTTCATCCACGAAAAAGTAAAAAACAACCATCCATACA
This sequence comes from Carpatolechia fugitivella, assembly GCA_951230895.1. Taxonomy (NCBI): domain Eukaryota; kingdom Metazoa; phylum Arthropoda; class Insecta; order Lepidoptera; family Gelechiidae; genus Carpatolechia; species Carpatolechia fugitivella. The sequence continues at coordinate 3,754,383 of OX579661.1, forward strand.
TCCCTACTTACAAAATTTCGGGTTTATAATATAAATAAGGATTTTTTTTATCATTACTTATTAGCTCCGTGTGCTAACTTCTGCATATTAGGCAACTACGGAACCCTACACTTTGCGTGGTCCGACACGTGCTTGGCCAGTTATTATATTTCAGAAATGCGTGTACCAGACAGGCCAAATACTTTCCTGTCAATAAGTTAACTGAAACGAACTGAAGTGCCTGCTTTTATACAATATTTGAAAAGCTCATAATTATAATATAATGATTTTTTTTATTTATGTACGCGTTTTATATAAATATGTTCAGAAAACGTAAAGGCGCACGCGTGAGATATAAAAAATGAATTCCTCAGTATGTCGTGTGGCGTATTCTTTTAATAGGAATATCGACAAAATAAACATATTATACATGTGTCTAGAGAACGTATATATGTATACTTTTCACCTTAGCCTTGACCGATTTTAGTCGACTGCTGAAACGGCAGACTCGATGGCACCTGCGATAGTGATTTCTTCCATATGAATTTTTATACTGTCTACATTCTTTGCTGATTGTTTCATTGATATTGGTAACAAAACAAATATGATCAGACAAACTAACTAGCTTCTTACAGCCTACACGATGTCGAAGAAGCTTTGTTAAAGTTCAAAACAGTAACTTAGAAAATTAAAAATTAAGGCAAAAATATGACTAAGACGTGCTCGATTCTGTACCTAAGCTTTTTCAGTGGTTTTTTCGCTTTATATATAACTGTAAATCTTAAATTTTATAAATTACTGCATGCTCAGCTTAGATGAATAAGTTAGGACGGCAGATTTGGAAGAGTATAATATTTTGTAAACAAACAACGACCGCATTATCAACATGACATCAGTGCACATTATTGAATACACAGGGTGTAATAAAACAAGATAAATTTATCTATGAAGGGTACCAACCCAGAACATAGCGACAGTTCTCGTGTGACTGAACAACTGTCCTAAGGAACATGGCTCGAAATATGAAAACATATTTTTTACTTTCCATACAAATTGTTCAATCAACTGAAACTTTAGTATGGAAACTCCAAAAAAAAATCCCATTTGTACCCATATGTTTCTTGGGAAAAGTTGTTCAGTTTCATGAGTACTGCCCTGTACAAGAAGAAAGGGAAGCTCAATCAATATTGATTATCTACCTGGGCTGATTGATAACTGGCCAAAACGACGAACTTAAAAAAATGATACGCAAAAAAAAAATATTACATTATATTTTGGCATTTTTTTGAAAATAGAACGCCAAATTTGAATTTAATCGAACTGGTGGAATTTGTTTGATAGGACGTAGAACTTTCTCTGTCGTAAATTTTCTTAACAATGGAAAGAAACGAAATTCGTGCGGTGATAAAGTTTTACGTTTTAAAACAGAAAACAGCAACCCAGATTAAAACCAAGCTAGACAGTGTTTTAGGTAATTCTGCTCCTGCATTGAGTACAATTCACACCTGGGTAACTGATTTTAAACGTGAAAGACAGAGCTGCGAAGACGCCCACAGGTCTGGCCGTCCAAATGAAGTCACGAATCCGGACATGATCAAAAATATTCACAAAATTGTATTGAATGATCGACGCTTGAAGTTGCGAGAGATAGCAGAGATGGTGAGCATTTCATCTGAACGCGTTTTTAATATTTTGCACCAACATTTGGGAATGAAAAAGCTTTGCGCGCGATGGGTGCCGCGTTTGCTCACTGTTGACCAAAAGCAACGTCGAGTGGACGATTCATCGGAGTGTTTGGCGCTGTTTAACCGAGATCCTAAAGAGTTTTCGCGGCGTTATGTAACAGTCGATGAAACCTGGATACATCATTATACTCCCGAGACAAAAGAACAATCTAAGCAGTGGACTGAGAGCGGAAGACCTGCGCCGAAGAAAGCAAAAACGGTTTTGTCGGCCGGCAAAGTGATGGCGACTGTTTTTTGGGATGCTCGAGGGATTATTTTAGTGGATTATCTGCAAAAAGGAAAAACAATAAATGGAGAGTACTACGCAAGCTTGCTGCAAAAATTAAGTGAAGAAATCCAGAAAAAACGACCACATTTGGCCAAGAAAAAAGTTTTGTTCCACCATGACAACGCACCTGCACACACGTCAATGGTTGCAGTCGCCAAACTCCATGAATTGCGGTTCGAATTGCTACCGCATCCACCCTATTCCCCGGATCTGGCCCCGTGTGACTTCCACTTATTCCCAAACCTGAAGAAATGGTTAGGTGGCCAGAGATTTTCATCAAATGAAGAAGTCATTGTTGCCGTGGACGAGTATTTTGAGGGGTTGGAGAAAACATTTTATCAAACTGGTGTAACGGCATTGGAGAAGCGCTGGACTAAATGCATCGAGGTAGAAGGAAACTACGTTGAGAAATAAATTTATTTTAAATAGATTTTTAAAGTTTTTCTTTGTCGTTTCGGAAACTTATCAATCTCGTTGTGGTGACGTCATGATTTCATAGAAAACAAGCAAGAACGAATTTCGGCGCTGCCACTATGCCCCTCCGTGTGTGTAGTTTGGTAAACACGTTGGCTGCGTATAGGCCGAAGGTCGTGGATTCAAGTCCCACCGGAAGGTTAACGTTTTTAGCCGTTTTCTATGAATCTAAAATATTGAATATCTCAATAAACATGCTTATTAGTTCCCACTCATTCCCCGCAGCAACATTTAAAACAACGGATATTTTGTCGTAGAAATAAAATAGTACGAGGTTAAACTACCTTTTACCACGGAAAAATATTCCACAAGAAAATTTAAAACAAACGCAAGCGTAACTTTGGGCAGACTCCTATAAAAACTGTAACCTAGAAAACTACTAATCCTTATCCTTCGGAGAATTCTAGTCTCACAATAACTGAGATTCAATACTGAACACCTTATTGAATATTAATCAGGAGTATAAGAGATCTATTTCAACGGAGCCAGCTTTACGTTAAGCTCAGTTCTTCAGAGGACTTACTTATTATAACCTGACAGGAATAATAACAGAGCTGTTCTTACTTTTCTCGTAAATCTTTTACTAAGTGTTTTTGTTTTTTGTGTTTTGTAATTTTAAAAATCAATTCTGCCTCAAAGCTATCTAGACATGGCTTTCTATTACTGACCATTTTCCTTTGAAATTATGCAAAAATATGCGGGTATCTGATATGGGTACAAATAAATAAAAAGTTTTTAATTAAAACGAAATTCTAATAGCTTCAAGCAAATTTTTTTGTGTTTTAATTATCAGCAGCGCTATAAAATACCAATGTAAAATAGGCAAACAAACTTATTTATTTATTGAGAAATCTCTGAATGCAATAATGTACCATAATACCACAAATATTTTTTCTGTCTTTCTTTTTACAACATTAAAAAGGTTTTCCTTTTACTTCCAGTGACAAAATGGTGCTTCCTAAGGTGAAGAGATGCTGCTTTTGTATATCGCTGGAGGTGGGCGGTTTTACCATCGTTCTAATATCCCTTGTAAGTTTCTGTTTTTATTTTAAGTCACTATTGGCTACGACGAGCTACGGCGTAGCAAGCGTAGCAGTCTGCTACGAATTGAAAGGCTTCGCTTAAATTTTATTTACACCAGCTCATGGAAAATGCCATAGATGCTGAATCAAGTAACAACAATGCCTAAATATAACGTAATTAAGAAAAGGAACTGACTCAACATGCTTTAAAGTTATCCAAAGAAGGATTTTTTTTTCTCTCTAATATACTCGTACTAAGTAAGCATTAAAAAATCAATGTATAGGATCTAAACAATTCTCGAGTGGCTTACCCGTTGTATCTGTCGTGGCCATATCGTAGAATTGACCACATCATGAAATTTTCGATCATTTCATGAAACGGTCGCATTTCATGATGTGGGCAACTAAACTTGACCAGATCATTAAATCGTGTGCATTTCACGATTTTGTTGTCCATGATTGGCCATATCGTGAAAATAGGGCGTCCATGAAATATTAGGTCCTTACATATGAAATTGGCGTTTTGTATGGGAGGAACAAAAAGTCGAAAAATTTTTATATAGTATATTTATTTAATCAAAGTATGAGCCATTGTAATCTATGCACTTTTGCCATCTCATAGGTAGTTCATTGATCCCTTTACTAAAAAAACCATTCGGACGGGAATCAATAAAATCTTTGAAGGCGATTTGGACTGCCCCATCTGAGTTGAATTTTTTCCCTTGCAAGAAGTTATCCAAATTTCGAAAAAAATGGTAATCTGTTGGAGCAAGGTCCGGGGAGTACGGTGGATGCCTTAGACATTCCAATTGAAGCTCTTCTAATTTGCTAGCCGTCTGTTGTGCAGTGTGTGGTCTAGCGTTGTCGTGAAGCAGCAGTGGCGTAGAGCGATTGACCAGCCTCGGTTGTTTACCAGCTAGCTTTTCCATCATGGTTTGCAATTGCTGACAATAGTCATCTGCCGTAATCGTCTGGCCAGATTTGAGAAAACTGTAATGAACGACACCGGCGCTAGTCCACCAAACGCTTACAAGTAACTTTTTATTGGTCAATTATCGCTTGGAGCAGGCTTTGGCTGGCTTGCCAGGGTCCAGCCATTGCGATGAGCGCTTCCGATTATCGTAGAGAATCCACTTTTCATCACAGGTAATGATTCGATTTAAAATCCCTTCGTTATTGTGCCGGTCAAGTAATGTAACGCAGCAGTTGACGCGCGTTTGCCGGTTTGCTTCACTCAATTCGTGAGGAACCCACCTTTCAAGTTTTTTAATCTTCCCAATTTGCTTCAAGTGGATTAAAACAGTTTTATCACTAACACCGAAGCCTGCAGCTAACTCGGACGTGGTTTGCGATGGATCCGCTTCCACAATAGCCTTCAATGCTTCATTATCAACTTGGGTCTCCGGCCGTCCACGGGGCTTGTTTTGCAGGTCGAAATTTTCAGAACGAAAACGTTGGAACCAAAAACGCACTGTGTTTTCTTTTGCGACACAACCGCCATACACATCATTAACCCTTCGAGCCGTTTCCGCAGCACTGGTGCCACGGTGGAACTCGTACTCGTAAATAACGCGATATTTCAAATTTTCCATTTTGTAAATCGAGCGATGCAAACAGAAAAAAGATAAGTAAAAAAACAAATGAATGACGGTTTACGAAACACAACTACATGTCGATATAGCTGTATAAATTTGAATTTCGAATTCCTAACCAAATAGGAGAAATTTGTGATCAAAGTGGCCAGTACGACAAAACGCCAATTTCATATGTAAGGACCTAATATTTAAAAAGAATCTAAATTATGTTTGGTACTTATTGTTCTCTTAAGTCCGACAGATATTTTCAGAGTACTTTTTCATCATAACACTTTTTTTCTTCCTCATTTTAATAACGAATAATTCCCTTTTTCTCTGCGAGAAATAACACGGCCGCCATGTTGGTACACAAACAAAGTGCTTCCAGCGCCTCTATCGATAATAAATGTAATAATTTTACGACATGATCAAATAATCTTGACCATTTCATGAAATAGCTGCGTTTTAGTTGAACATATCGACAAACGATTTCTTATCATTGATCTGGCCAAGGCATTTCATGTGACCATTTCATGAAATGATCGAAAATTTCATGATGTGATCAATTCTACGATATGGCCATGACATATCTACTAAGAGACCTAGCCCAAGATGAATCGATGATCTGGTAAAGGTCACGAAAAGACCTGATCCTTGAAAGACCCGTTGTGCCCAGCGATGGATTCTTTCAGCTGCGATGATGAAGTAGGCAATGTCATGAGATTATCAATTAATCTTGTATGCGGCTGTCAAGACGTATTGACGCAGCGACGCAGGCGACTATAAGCCGTCTTTTGCTTGAACTATGAGCGATTTTACTGTGGAATCAATCGGTAATGCTAGTATATCAATATGGATAAGTAGTCCTAACAAACGCCTAACAAACGATGGAGAGACTGGTAGTTCAGGGCCAGGTGGAAGGCAAAAGAGCACGCGGTCGATCGCCAACCCGTTGGATAGACGCCATCACAAAAGCTACTGAGTCCACCATGGTCCAGTGTATTCGCGACGCCTCTAACCGTCAGAAATGGAAGCACATAGCCAGGAGAGCTACCCTCGGAAAAGATATCGACCCACCGAAAACTCCACCGTGTACCTCGTCAGCGCAACCACGACCACTCTGACAAGAGTGTCCAACTAAGAAGAAGAACTAACGCCAGGAAAACAAAACTGATGTTGATTGCGTTGACTGTTTCAGATGGCGTGTATAGGTGCTCTCGCATTCTGTTCAGTGATCCTCCCGCATAGCTCGAGCCTGCAGAATGAGGATAACATCGTGCTGCTGAGCATGACCATGTTCTCCACCTTGTCGGCGATCAGCAACGTCGTCGGTCTGACGGGGATTGCCATTGTAAGGAACAAGTGCTTTATTGACAATATACGAAGCGATTCAATGAGCCTCCCCATTATAAGCCATTGAGACATTTTTTTTGTGGTGTCTAAAGTATTTTGATTGGACAGGTTGTCAAAGACACTCTACCTACATTTTAATCATTATCTCAGCCAAAAAACGTCCACTATTTATTGGAGCCCCTCGGTAGGGTGTGAGCTGTTGATGATGATGATGATGATGGCTTTGCTTGGTTCTGTTGTACGGTTGTTCGTATAATTTATTTTTGTTTGAAATTGTCACAATTTACGGGTTTGTTACCACTACCTCGATATTTCGGAACGGTTGCACGCTCCATGGTCATGAGGGTATTAGACAGATATGTCTGTACTTGAGGATCTCCCCCGAGAAACAAGCAGACACATTGTATTAGAGATTACCTTCAAACAGTAAAACGAAACCCTTGTTTACGTAAATACGTATTCGTGAATTTTCGTAAGAAACAAAACATGTTTCAATATTTCGAAGGAAAAAGGCGAGTTCCTCTGTTTTTTACCTAAGCATTTGTCAAGTCAAATCAGAAATATGATTGATTGTACTCTTGCAAATGTTAAGTATCTGTACTAATGTGCGACGTCGTTCTTTGGGTCTTAAAAAACTGACTTAATGCATAGTTGTATTATCTGTCCAATCATTTTTCTGTCACATCTTTTTTGTCAACTCCATAGTCTAGTTCGTAGTACACTTGCTTAAGAAGCTCAGGGCTACAGGGTTTGAATCTTGCCTGAGGCAAACATTCGATTGATGAGCTCTTGTGTTTGCCTTGTGTCTGGTCTGGGTATTGTACTTATCTATGCATATCAGGTGTCTAATACTTACAGTACAAGCTATAGCTAGCGACACGTATCTTTAGCTCTGAGCGATCGGTGACTCTCTTTCTCGCATAGGGTAAGGGTGGGGTGACTGAGAGAGAGGTACCGCTCGCTCGGAGCTAAACATATGTGCCGCTAGCTGTATGCTAGGTAAAAATCATGTTAGTGTATGAGATCTCCGCACATATCTATTCATGTATATTATCTGGAACGTAAAAAAGTGATCTGCCCAATATCATACAAAGTATGCGAATTTGATTATTTTAAATTCCATATGCACGTAACTTGGAGGCGCGTAAGTACTGTTTTGACCAGCATTATTTCATTTGCTTGTCAACTGTTTTTAAAATAAAACAATACAGTTTTTGTCTTTAACAAAAACAACTCAAGTTGCAATAATCCTAGAATAGTATTATTATGAACAAAATGCTAGCAAAAACTTGTAATGTTCAGGTTAAAATTAACGCTAATGAGTTGTTTAAAAATAATTGACTACATACAGTGGAGTTATAATAAGAATAAATTTAGTTAATCTGTTTAACTATTTAAAATTTGCTAACAGGAAGCCATTTTAATGTTTACTTAATGTGACTTTGTTAATAAAATACAAAATTGTGATGAAGATGAGGGTATTATGAAACTATGCTCATGTGAGCCAATATACAGAGTAGGTAGTACTAAGTATATTCCAGTTCCGCCATTGTGTTAGTGAACTCACCCAAAAAAAATGTAATGACGGATCTAAGTGATGTAATAACATCCTATGGAAATAAATTATTTTGACTTTGACTTTGACCTACTTACTGCATCACAAGCGATGCAAAATCGTTGCAATAAATTTTCTCTATTCCAGAGGCGACTCTCCTTCCTACAGATGTCGCTACTCACCAACGCGATCTTCATGCTCTGTATCCTGCTGATCTGCGCCGTGACCCTCCTCTTCAGCCCTTGGCTTCACCAGCATTGGCTGTGCGTGGACGGCAGCCTGAGTGCTGTGAACATCGTACTGGCCATATTTTTGCTGATCGCTGCTGGAAGTAAGGAACTACTACTTCTCTAAACCCTGATTTTTAATTAGATGGACTAAAGTGACAGCTGCTAAGGTAGTTTTTTTTTTAATGTTGCAAGCTTAAGATCAAAGGGATGTGACATGACTCATTGAACTGACTCATTGAGCTAATTCGTTGTATCGTTGCAACAAGACACTGGATTTAAATATACTTATGGTTGTAATACAAATATGGGTAGATAAATTAAAAACGTGATGTGTTTTATAACTTTTCACATGTTAAATAAATAGTTAACAATAAAATAAATTGAACTGATAAAGAAAACTTCTGTAACAAATATTTATATGAGATACTCATTTAAAAAAATATTAAAAAAATATTATTGCGACATATATAACTCCTGTGTGAGAACACTTAATACTCTTGAATTAGCCGAATAGTACAATTACCCGCGGAATGTATAGAATAAACGTTAATAAAAATAAAAATCTATAGCTTTGTCTATCGAAAAATTTAATCGTGTTTAAAAACTTGGAGTGTAACAGTCAAGTAATCGTTTATGAACTAATTCATAGAATATTTTATATAGAAGCAAAAAATGATTCATAAAATTTTTGAACGAAGGGTAGAGTGATCATGCTCTCCAACCGGCGCGTACGTCATTCGTCTCTCCACTTCGCTCGCGATTGGTCGTACCAATATTCCTTGCGCTTTCAACGCCGACTTTCGTTGTTACTTGTTGTTAAGTTATTAAAAATATATTTATCATACTGTTACAAATTACTTACTCTTGGTCTGTGGATCACTCAGGCTACATCACTATTTTTTATGTTGCGTTAAATGGCAACACTCCAAACGTCAGTTAAGTCCATCTAATTAAAAATCAGGGTATACTGTATTGTTACGCGGTATATTCCCACTTAAATGTACATTACAATTTAAAAAAGTTATCCGTTCACCATCATCATCTTTTGTTGGGATGATGGGAAAACCACTCTATAAGAGTGTCTTCAGTTAAAAGCAGGCGAAATCACCTGATTGTCTAAAAAGTAAGAAAATTGCATGTGTTGGGCAAATCTTTAGTGTCGTGTGGAAGTCGCTAAATGAACCATGCGCACTTGGCGGAGCAAATTCAGGCATCATCAAGGCATCATCATCATCATCCTGTCGTATTATCAGTATATTGAACCCAGTAATTTTTCAATTAATGCCTAAATTCAACATTTTTTTCTATTCCAGTTTTTGCGCTCTACCACCTTACTATTGTGAACAGTTTGTACACAAAGATGAAGATGACGTATGGTGACAGTGTCATACCGTACCATGTGTGACAGTGACAAACCGGTGAGTTTATAGTGACACTGTAATCAGAAACCAGTGAATGGACGATGTTCAGTGAAAATCAGTGAGTTGTTGGACACGTTTCAGTGTAAACCAGTTAGTTTCTAGACACTGTAAAGTGAACATCAGTGAGATACTAAAAGTATGTAATTCAAAATCAGTGACACTTGACGTAATAATTAAGTGATTCAGTTCTCTGAAGTTATGAAAATTCAGAGAGTAAAGAGGTAAGATCATAGTACCAATACCTATTTTAAGTACCTACTTTTGTAGTGATTTATACTTTGTAATTACTGGAAAATTTACTGCCTACCTATCTAATATAAGTATTCGCTGTGCATACTTACTTAACTTTAATATGAATGTGTATTTAGTTAGGCACTAACACAACCTCAGAGATGCATTTTAGCTGCTTTTTTTCTGTGTATGTAAGTTTTCGGGAACTTGAGAAAATTAATAAAGATTTCATATTATTTTATTCTTTCCTAGTTAGTTAAACTAAGTAGACTTCCGTAGGTCAACTGCTGTGGTTGGCTTACGACAGGCAAAGACAGCCAATGAAAGCCTGAGATGACATTTTCGTCTGTCGTCGGCATTTGGCCGCTACCGATATATATCTACCTTTATAATAAACTAGCTTTCCACCCGCGGTTTCACCCGCGTTAAATGAGTTTTCCCGTGGAAATGAAGTATTTTACCGCGGTAAAAAGTAACCTATGTCCTATTCCAGGACCTAACCCATAAGTGTGCCAAATTTCATCCTGATCTGTCCAGTGGAGTAACAAACATCCAAACTTTCGCATTTATAATATTAGTAGGATGATAAATGATTGTTTGTCGTTGTTATTCATCCTGAACAACTGAGCAATTTGACAAGTTGGTTATAATTATTGAGTGTATTCAAAATTATGTATTTTACACTATCTAAGATATTTCTTAGACTGAGTCACATGTGTTTAAGGATTTATTGTTATTTAAATTAAATTAAAACAAGTGAATAACAGATCACAAGCACGGCGCAAAGTCCTACTGTTTTCTCTAGATTTTATTTTTTAAGTTGCCAGTTACCACAGTTTTGACATTTAATGTAAATAAAAAATAAGTTAATTTAACTTGTATATTCTATAATATAAGTGTTGTTTTTTATATCATACTGAAATACCGACGCGATTGTAATTTAATTTTTGTCTAAAATACAAAATTTAAGCTTCGTTAGTCTTGCATTTTGCTTCAACCTTATTCCACCTAATTAGAAAATATTATAATACCCTATTAGGTAAGTAAGTAACCTATGATAAAAATTTAAGTATATTTTTTCATCGACATTAAACTCGGACCGGGTGGTTGGTCCTAGACATTGTGTACAAAGTGGTTAAAAACTGCGCAGGACCGGGATAGATGGCATCACGGAGACAAATACAAAGAGGAGGTGCCACAAGCAACTTAGGCCCGTCTCATAGCGTTCTAAGTACTCTTACTACTAGCTATTAACCACCAGGCGTCGCTTCTGTCAGTGTTACTTTGGATTTTATGGATACGACACGAATATGACTTGGTTTGATTACAACCATTTTAATTTAAATTAGTGACGCAAAAATTATGTGCTGTATTGTACAAGCAATACAACTATTTGTAACGAAAAAAAGACATAATTCCACTCGTATGTATTTTTTTAATGCAATTTTCAATGCTCGTAATTTATTCCTTCGAGAAAGTTCGGCGGTAGCAACGCCATCTATCGCCAAGTAGAATAACTTCTTGACTGTAGAAGGTTATATGACCTGTTTCATTCATACTCATTCATTCGTGTATTTTGTATAGGGCGTATTCCGATTCAGACTTTCAGCACTGTCAGCGATCAGAAAAGCAAAAAAACGTATGAGTTTTGACAGCTTACAGTAATTCGGAACGCGATTACGGATGCTTTAATCGATTATTTCAGCGCGTTTCGGAACGCAGGGATAGTAAGCTCTGGGTGGCCAGATATGGAATCTAAAAAAATATATTTGTATAAAATATTTATTTTTGTAGCATACAATTAAATAATACAGATAATATTGATGAACTTACTCAATATTTATAATTGAATACATGACATCAAAATATCACATTTTGGGCAAGGATGTTTCCTTATCTTGGTAGTAAGTAAGTGATGATGTTTTATTTTATTTTTATTTTATTTTATTTTATTTTATTTTACTTTATTTGGAAAACAAACAGCTTATAATAATACAAATTGTTATAGAACATTATATGAAATTCATAAGCCAAAACAGTTTTCACTAATGAATATTCAAAAAACACACAACAGTAAACTTACACCACTGATTACTAAAACTACATCAAGGTTACAGATGAAACAATGGTATGAAAAAAATCAAGAACTACACATCAAACCACTAAATCATTATTGAACAAGTAGGTAACTGGGTATTCTACTCACGTTCATCCAAACTACGCCTTAAGATATTTCTTTTAAACGAACTCAATTTTTCAAAATTTATGTCCATGTCATTATAAATATCATTAAAATTTGAGCATGTGCGAACAAGAAATCTATTTTTAGCAAAATTACGTTTACATGTGGGAACTACGAAAGTCTTCTTCTTACGAGAGTTTAATTTAGAGCAGTTGAACAAGATTTTACCTAGCAAGTATGGTGAATCAATATGGCTATTTATTATTTTGTATAAAAAGATTTGGTCCCTAATGGCTCTTCTATCCTTTAGGGGTAATAATTGGGCATTAAACGATTTCTTAAATTTGTAATTCATTCTTTTTAAAAACTTATTTTGAATGCGTTGAAGTGTTGATACATAAACATCATACTGTGGGTTCCACACTACGGACGAGTATTCTAATTGTGAACGGATAAAGGAGTTGTACAAAAGACATAAAGTTGAGGGATTTTTAAAGTCATGACTTTGTCGAAATATGAAGCCCAACATGCGGTATGCTTTTGCAGTAATTTTTTCAATATGTGACCTAAATAATAACTCACTATCGAGGTTTATTCCTAGATCTCTCACCTCGTATACCCTTGAAAGATTTTGATTATCAAGTGTATAGTTATGAACAATTTTATTCTTTTTTCTAGTAAAAGATATGACGCAACATTTGTCTACATTTAAGAATAATTTATTATCATGACAATAATGTACTAGTGCATCCAGATCTAGTTGCAGTTGATGACAATCTGCGATGTTTTGTACTTTAGCATAAATCTTTGTGTCATCAGCGTATAGTAACGATTTAGAAAATTGGAAGCAATCATTAATGTCATTAACAAAAATGTTAAATAACAAGGGCCCGAGGTGAGAGCCCTGAGGAACACCTGAAGAGATAGGAACATAAGAAGAAACATGACCCTTGATAGCAACAGCCTGGCTTCTGTTTTTTAAATAAGATTCTAACCATCTCAGGAGGTTGCCATGTATACCGACCGACTGCAACTTCTGTAATAGGATTGAATGTGAAATTTTATCAAATGCTTTGGAGTAGTCGGTATACACGGCATCCACCTGGGATCCTTCATCCATGGTTTCCAACACAAAGTCAAGAAATTCGCATAAGTTAGATTCTGTGGAACGTTTACTAATGAATCCGTGTTGGTTCGGCATAATTAAGGGCCTAACCGCTGCAGCCAGCCTATCGCAAACAATATTTTCAAGTAGCTTTGGTATTCCAGATTGCTTGGAGATCCCTCTGTAATTGTTTACATTATGAATATTACCAGACTTGAAAATAGGAGTCACAAGACATTTTTTCCACTGGATCGGAACTACACCAGAAGCTAGTGATCTTGTAAAAAGCAACCACAGCGGGAAGGACAAGGAGCTTCTACAATGTTTTAAAAAATATGGTGGCAGTCCGTCAGGACCACTACCCTTAGAAACATCGAGAGAAGCAAGATACTTCTCTACAGTATCTGTAGAAATATTAATTGAAGAAATGAGGGTACTGTTTGCTTCAATAATCGAAATAGCAGAGGGGGCATCGGGTTCAAAAACAGACTGGAAAAAGGTATTAAATAAATTACAAATGCTCGGACCGTCATTAGCAATGACGTTATTCCAACAGACAGAATCTGGAATTTCTGAAGTCTGTTTTTTGGCTTTTATATAGGACCAAAAATTTTTTGAATTAAACCTTATATTTTCTTCCGTTCTATTTATAAATTTGTCATAACAAGACCTCTCCAGTTCCTTCTGTCTACTTCGCAATGAACTAAATAAATCATAATCGCTATTTCGACAATACATTTTCCATTTTTTGTGTAATTTTTGTTTCTTCAAAATTATTTTGATAAGATTATTAGAGTACCATATGGGATAGCGTTGACCCAGTGTACAGGTTTTAAAGGGGACGCAAGTATCTATTATTTCATTAACTATCTGATAAAATTTACTAACAGCCTCCTCAATACAATTTATAGTTAATTGACGTTCCCAGTCAACGGCATCAAGCCTCGAACAGATAACAGAGTAATCGGCGGCACGGAAGCGGCGAACGAGACGCGGCTCCTGCCTCAGCGTGACCGGCGCGACGCTCGAGCTCCAGCGCACGCGCAGCGCGGGGTGGTGCGCGTCCTCGGGGACCAAGGGCTTACCCCGCCCCAACTCGCAATTCCCATTCGATAGTACTAAGTCTAACATTTTGTCATTCTTATTTAAAATAAAATTAAATTGTCTCATCCCAGTCAAATTTATAAAAGTATAAATATTTTCTGTCATAGAATCAAACGATGGGTTAACTAAGATTAAATTGTTGTTATCGAGATTCTCCTTTGCCCACACCGCATTACTAATATTAAAATCACCCAATACTATAAAATCATCTTGAGGACTGTCTAACATAATTTCCGATAAATAATCGAAAAACTCAATTTCTGAGTTTACTTGTTCCGAACCGTGAGGGAAATAACAACAAAATATATGAAATATTTTTCTATTGGGAGCACGGGATAAACAAATATTTACAGAAGTAACTTCCGCACCGCGCAAACGCGGCGTCTCGCGGGTAGATAGAACGTCTACGGCCAATGCACGATCCACGGCTATCAACGTACCGCCTCCCAACGTCTTACTAACATCAACATAATCCCTATCCGTTCGGTACACATTGTATCTGGCATCAAAAAGCTCTGCATTGTATATACCGGGCAATAACCATGTCTCACTGAGACAAATTATGTCGTACTCGTTATTTAACACATTACTTAAAAACGCAGTTGTTTTCGTTCGCAAGCCGCGAACATTCTGATACAATATATTAAAGAGCATTTATAATATTATTATACTGCAAACACTTCATAAATCTAGCACAAGTAACGATCATAATTAGCCATAAAATTGAGAATATTATATATCGCGCCCACCCATACATTATTGAGAATTTGTAAATTTTAAACAAGTGTATTAAGTTCTGTATTTGGAATATAAATTGTAATCCATAAAACACCAAGACTTTAGATGCATAGTCATAGATAAAAAGTAACTTTAGCCACCCAAGATAAAACCGATATACAGAAAAATAACAAAGACGATTTTTTTTACAAATACCGACGCACAGAATCGTTGATAACGCAGGGTTAGTCAACCATTTGCCCACTCGGGCCGCAAGCGAAACCGCACAGTAAGACGCTTTCATAACGTTCCACAAATTGCTTTCAATATATTTAATTAGTGTATTCAAATAAGTTAAACTACTTCTCGATCGCAGCCCGCTCAAAAAGTAACTCAAAATGTAAAGTAGAATGAACAAGATGAACTCTGTGTAAAAAAGAAAGTAATCAAACGTAAAAATGAATGATATCATATATACCAAACAATAAAGATCGACCTGGATAACACCTATACTATTTTGTTTAAAGCTTCCTCGGTGGTAATATAAAGAACAGGAGATTTTTCATCGCGACGGGCCATAATTGTACAATTGCGAACCCAGACATACACATATTTCTTCTCTTTGCATCTAGATTTAGCGAGTTTTAAGAGATTCTTGTAGTACGGGGACAGGTGATCATTCACATAAATGGAGTCCAATGAATTAGCAAATCCAATGTCGCTAGCTTTGATTCCTTTGAATTTTCTCAATGCTGCAAGGAAGTCGTCTTTCTTGTATCTCGATTGGAATTTTATTATGATAGGTTTGGGTTTTTTCACATCACTTGTGTTCTTTATAGCCACTCTCGTGATAAAATCTATATCAGTCTGAGGGTCTATTTGGAAGTCGCAAAAGTTGC
Source organism: Carpatolechia fugitivella (assembly GCA_951230895.1). Taxonomy (NCBI): domain Eukaryota; kingdom Metazoa; phylum Arthropoda; class Insecta; order Lepidoptera; family Gelechiidae; genus Carpatolechia; species Carpatolechia fugitivella. The sequence goes on from OX579661.1 coordinate 3,770,242, forward strand.
CCAATTTAGACACAATTTCAAACAAGTTCTCTCCTTCCTTAAAAGGCACGCCGTTTATCTGTATATTCGAGCGTCGTGTCCATTGTTCATTTTTCCTTGCACCTTCCTCCAAATCGTGAATCCTTTTAGTGAGCTCAGTAACCTCCAACGATGCAGACTCCAACACTGTAACCCTTGAATCCAACTCCGTCACTCTAGCAGTAAATGCGTCGAACTTATCGGACACAGATGTACTCAAAAGAGACATTTGGTTCTTCAAATCCTTCATGTCGTCACGAATGGATGATAATGCTGATAACTTATTCACTATCTCATTCATCTTGGTAGCAATTGAAGCAAGGGAAAGATCTTCCTTCTCTTGATGCAGAGGCTCTACGGCCTCGGAACTCTGCACAGGGGATGAAGTGTTGTCCCCGGATCCATCACGGCATGACTCACACGCCCACGTAGATCGTCCCACAGACCCAAGCCTTCTAAAACCTCTCTCATTTAAGCCGACACAACCATAATGGTACACATGTTTGCACATTGAACACAATGGACCATCGCCCACTACGTCACCGCAAGTAGGGCACTTAGTTGTGGCAGGCATGCTCATACTCGTAGCGGGCCGGAGGTTGGGAACCCTTGCTTCCGTAATACGTCAGATAAATAACCAGTGGCACTAGCGTGTTGTGTGCGCGTGCGCATTCGAGCTGCGCTCACAGAGAACTGATGATGTTAAAGGACTTACGTGAAATCCCGTGTCAAAATTGAACAGATCTTTTTATGTCTTATAGTTTCAGAGTTACCCATACTGACCCATCTAAATGGGCCATCCTGTATATCACAATTGCTCATATAAGGTAATCCTACAATAAAAACGACTACATAATGCAAAAAAGAAGAGAGAGATAATTTTTTTAAAAATGGTCCGAATTTTTTGTTTTTTCACTTGCCTGGCAACATTATAGTACAGCGTAACGAACTGACGAACAGAACCATCTTGTGTGTAATACCAAAATTAGGTACGGTTCATTAGTGTCTAGCTGCAAAGCTAGTTTTGCTATTGACCGCTAGATGGTTAGCAGAACTTCATCTCCCCCCCGCACTCACTCCCAATGGTGACCCCCGCTATCATATAGAAAACGTCTTAGGGCAGCTCCTCTTTGTATTTGTCTCCGTAGATGGCATAACCTGAAGGAGGCCTACACTTTAGTTAGCGGTAGAAAATGGTTGAAGAAGAAAAAGAATTTGTAACGAGGCATTTGTCCTCTTTCCTGTTTTATGACTGGCAACCTTTCTTGCTGGCAGTTTTATCTTTCATTTTAAATTCATTTTCAAATTTAGATTTCTTACGTTTCTATTTTGTCTTTTTCCTGCCAAATTCTTCACTTCATGTCCTGATCTCCGATAGTAAACAGCTTGTCTACTATTTTCTACTGTTTTCCATATCAGTTATGTAATAAATAATATAATATATAAATACCTTTTTTTTTGGACTGTGCCCTGGTTATTGCCACATAACCCTCTACAACACTCTTCGTGTGGTGCTCAGCAGCTAACAGAAACAGTAGTACGCAAGTAATTAGGTAGGACGTGGGTAGAACCTATCTATACAACATGAAATTTACATCGTTTTGTTCCCGCCGTGTAGTGATAGTATCCGTAAAACTGAACAAATTTTCACGAAAAAAATAATTCCTGCGACAAAAATTTTTTTGTGCTCTCCATACAAAATGGGTCGGTCGGGAGTCTCACTTTGTATGGAGAGACCAAAAATTTTTTTGTCGCAGGAAATTTTTTTTTCGTGAAAAGTTGTTCAGTTTGACGAGTACTATCACTACACGGCGGGAACAAAACGATGTAAATTTCACGGTTTATAAATATGATCGAGGCGTAGCTGTCAGCATTTGATAAACAAACGTCTAGTGAATGTTTTGCTAGCATATCGATTGCTATCAGCTGCAAAGCGATTACTGCAAGGCCAGACCAAGGCCTATTCGAATTAATGGGGTAGAGTCTACGAAGAAACTATTACTATACACCGTGAAATTTACATCGTTTTGTTCCCGCCGTGTAGTGATAGTACCCGTCAAACTGAACAACTTTTCACGAAAAAAAAGTTTCCTGCGACAAAAAAATTTTTGGTCTCTCCATACAAAGTGAGACTCCCGACCGACCCATTTTGTATGGAGAGACCAAAAATTTTCTTGTCACAGGATTTTTTTTTATTTCGTGAAAAGTTGTTCAGTTTGACGGGTACTATCACTACACGGCGGGAACAAAACGATGTAAATTTCATGCTGTATACTAGCATGATTTACTAGTGATGCCTCCGTCGAGTCGAGTGGTTTGAAAATAGAGACCGCGTCATTTTTATTATTGTTGAATTTCTTTGTAAGTTTTTTGTAGGTCTTACAAGTTTCAGACGAATAAAATGTTCGAGGTGAAGCAGTGTATTTTACTAGAAATCAATAATTGAAATTTGAGATAAGGTTATCGGATTACTTTATTTCAGTATTTGTCCACTGGAACTCTACTTGAAATAAAATACAAAACGAAATGAATGTAAAAAAAAAATGAATAAAATATGACAAGTATATTTACTTCACTTATTTATTTTCAATAGCATTTATATAACAAAGCGTTGTACAACATTCACAAACATCAAAAATCCTATAAAATTATATTCACTTTTAAACATTCCATTTAAAAATAACCGTCACAACATTTAAAGCGTTAATAATTGATCGATAGTTGTGCGAACTAAAAGTCGCAACACGTCAGATTCTCAAAATGGCGGAACACAGGAGTGAAATTAAAATATTCAAAACGAGGATTGTGTTTATAATATTTTACTTGCTGTAAAGAAGACAATAATATTTTTGTCAGCTCATAGATGACGTCTCTCCCACAGCATATTAAGTCTGTAAATGATCAATGCGAATTGTTCTAGGCAAGATTTTTTGTGGCAGTGATAAAATAACCAGGAATAAAAAGAGATTGCGTCATTTGCATAATTTTGTGGGATCTGATTCTTACACTGGAGACGTATTTGGTTGTTTTCAAAGTTACTTCATACTGCACACACATATAATATTATTACCGTTCAGAATTGACTTTCTACTGCTGAGAAATTGCTGTTAATTTTTTCGGGTAAAATCAAAATAAAATTGCATTGTTTTCTTCATTTTTTTCACCACCCTTACCGAATGAAAGGAAGGAATGGAGTAAAAAATCCTGATTTTTTTCAGTCCGTGTAAAAAAGACCGGTAATAAAGATCTTTCCACTATCTTAGTAAACATAATCTAATATAAAATAAACACACACACCACAAAACTGCAGGTTAGTACTACATTTGGCGGTGTGGGAGAGACAAAGACCTTATAAAAGTCTTTACAAGAGACGTAAAAAACCAAAAAGTTTTAAGCACGTCGCCTGCGTGCCTATACAACCGCTTTGTAACAAACCTGTCTCGTGAAATAAGTGACAGCAATGCCGATGTGCAAAAAAAGTATCACGTGATGAAAACACCCCCCCTCCCGCACCGCTCCACTACCGCAGGAACGTACTTAGTTAAGTACTATGACTGTAGTTGCGCGAAATATTTTTCGTATTTAACTGATAATAATAATACACATAAGTTTGTGTGATGCTTTGCAGCAGGGCCACCATTATCGAATGTGTTCAATTATATATTAAAATGACGTACGTCACACGTACATAGTGTACGTAAACATATAATAGCTGTACGTGCTATAGGTAATGATTAAATAGACATTGATTGTGGCTTTACTGCAGAGCATACTCTCTACGGTTTTATTGGAAAGACCTTTGGATTTCAGTTGGTAATTGATAAAGATTCAATGTAAGTATCGCTTTAGCAATAATAGTTAGGGTGGCATGCTATATATATCTTGTTTACTTGGTATATAATGTTGTTAAGAAAACAGGGAACTATTATGGCCTTTTTCTTTTTTAAAGTTATTTTACTGTGGCATTGAGTCCGCGACGTAAATTACACACCTTACGTTTGCAATATACAAAACACACTAACAAATATCTATATTTAATATTAATACATTTAATATTTAATATTTTTAAATACATCCACCATAAATAGAAATGCAATACACACAACAACAATTTATTATTATTAGTTTGATCTTAGGATCTGAAAAGTAAATAAAAACACTTTGATAAAATTGTTATAAAATAAACCCATGGAATTAATCCTTAGGTACATCATTTAGGTATAATATAAAATCAAATTAGTGTAGATAATTTGTAGAAATGTTAATATTATTTTCTGGCTTGAATAATGGCTGGATATTTATTTTTATAAATTATTTAATTAAAGCGAAGGACGTCTTATTGTCATTATTTTGGTACAACTATACGCTTGCATAGACCAGCGGTTCTCAAACCTACGTCGTCGTTGCCGCTATACGTGGGCCACTACAATAGGGGATCGGACTACTTTTTTTTTATTTTAAAAAACCAAACTTCTTAGTTTTTGCTATCGAACGCTAAAAGAATTTATGCACTATCTTTAAAACTGACCGAATTATAAAGGTTTGAAATTCAAGATTAGACAGAGAGGCACATACCCACTTGTGACGTCATTTGTTAGTAACGCCATATAATGTCCATACAAAAAATCGTTTTTTAAAGAGACAGGTATATTAAAACTTTAAAAATTAACTATAAATTAGTTTTTCAACCGATTCTGTTTTTTTTTTTTTCGCGAATCGTCTGCTACTAATCTATATTTTAAAAATAATTCATAAAAAGAGGCAGAAGTACGCCGCCCTGGAGCAGCGCTACCACTTTGTCCCGATAGCGGTGGAGACCATGGGCAGTTGGGGTGCTGAAGCTAAACGTTTGGTAGCGGAACTGGGGCAGAGGTTAAAGGAACGCACACATGACTCTCGCTCCGGATGGTTCCTGGTACAAAGGTTGGCCATTGCGATCCAGCGTGGTAACGCTGCCAGCGTTGTGGGCACCTTTGCACCGGGAACGGTTAGGGGCGGGTTATTTGACTGATGATATGTATTTTTGACATTTTGTATTTAATTATTTGACATCATATATTTTTAATTAATTCAAAAATAAAATCCTTCTCATTATATTATTCATAAAACATGGCAAATTCATAAAATGTGGTGAACAGTCCGATCCCCTATTCCATGAACTTTAATAAAAGTCGACTTAAAAATGTTACGGGTATAATGTAGTAAAGTTATGCTTCTATATTGTGTATGAATTCTCCATACACAATATATTACAACAAATAAAAAAAATCGTTGTCTGCTTATCGTTGGCTGCCACTATTTTTGACTTTACTGACTAAATGTAAGTAGATAAATAAAAAATCTTCATAGACAGTGGCAGCCTCTAAATACCTTTGTGCTTAGTGTCGCACCACTGTCGCACGACAAAATGTTTAGAGCCGCTGGTGTAGGCATAAACACAGATTATGAACTATAAAACATAACACATAGAATGGCGTTAGTAAATCTATTTATCTATACTTATCTACAATGCCTATTGCCACATTACAGGATCCATAATACTATGAATAAATATAATATTTATACGAGTGTAACCGCATGTTTCGTGTTTTACACAGTTCTAATTAATAGAACATGTCATGTAATTCAAGTCTGATTTTTTTAACATTCGTTAATTTTTCTAAAACGGTTTTGCAAAAAAGTGTTGCAAGATAAGAGCAATGGTTTTTTAAAACATCAGACCATTTAAACGTTGATATTCTAAAATTACCTTGTCAGTACTACGTATTAAAAAATATTCGATGCGACATTAATATTTTTAAAAACCTAGTAACATTTTTCAAATAAAATTTTTGATACATCATTAAATCAACTTTTACTTACTCAATATTCTTTCTAAAATACACAATACACATGATACAAAATCTCGTTTATATATTTTTACCAACACTTCAAGATGTATAATATTATATGTTTTTTTAATTATGTATAACATAGACATTGCATAATAATATTAAGTACAACTTTTAGAAGCAATAAAAATAGTACGCATTTTTGATAGAGCACTGGATCTGGAACATTTATGTTAGGGAAGTATGTTTTTGATTTCATTTTCAAGTAGTGACAAATTTCGTCAACCTTTCACAGAACTTGGTGGCATAATTGGTAATGCGGCTGTTTGTGGCCCGGATAGCCAAAGAGATGCAAGTTGGAGTCCTGTCCAAGATCGACAGTTATTTTTAATTTTCTGATTTATAATTTAATAGATTATGGTGGAATAGCTTTCAAAGTATACAACTTTATGTCCAAACAATTTTGTGCCAAAGTTGCGATATGTTTAGTAGGAGAAGTGTACATAAGGATTTTACAAAGACATAAATATCTAAATACATAGTAAGTGAAATAATTATAAATAGATATATCGCTATAAATAATTACGTTTAGCTCTTTAGTTAACAACAAAAACTACACTCTATTTTAATATGGTTTTAGTACAAAACCCATCAAAAGATTTGTGATTTGGTTCCATCATTTATATTTTTGGTTCCTTATTTGTTTTATTGTTACAAGAAGAGTAAAATAATTATAAAATATTTTGTTCTAAATATTATATTTGTTAATTATTTTTTATTGTTATACTAGTAAAATATATTTTTAAATTTGGTGTTTGATATATGCATTACATAATTATATACCTAGAGTATATAATGTACCTATACAAGGTGGTAATAATAAGTTTGTGTAGTATTAATTTCAATATAAACACCAATCAAATTAACGAGTACAATGTTTTTTTAAACCCTAAGCACAATGAAACCCTCTCGACAAAAGAGCAACAAGTAAACAAGATGTAACATCGGTAACATACATTACAAACAAGATTAATTAAGATACGACCCATTAAGATAACACCTAAGAAAAGCAATTATATTTCCTATACAATTTAACATATTATATATTTTTAAACATAATTTAACATCAGCAGGTTTTGAACGTTTCCTGCTGTTTGGAAGACTAATCGTTAATTAATACGCAATAAGTCTAATGTCACATTTACCAAAACCCCATCAAAATTATTTTTTTATGGGTATTGTTCTTTCAAGTAAGGATTTTCATTTCAAACAGTCACAAGCAGTCACAGTTACAAGCTCTGCTTAGTTTGGTATCAGATGGCCGTGTGTGAGATGCCCCCACATCCTACTAATATTATAAATGCAAAAGTTTGGATGTTTGTTGCCGAATCACGCTTGAACCACTAGACGGATCGGGATGAAACTTGGCACACATATAGGTTAAGTCCTGGAATAGGACATAGGCTACTATTTATCGCGGTAAAACACTTCATTCCCACGGGAAAACTCATTTAACGCGGGTGAAACCGCGGGCGGAAAGCTAGTATATATAATATATATTTTTAATTAGTCTACTTATGGATGGTCCTTTCTTTTCCGGTCAAAAAACTCTCAACCATATATTTTGATCTTGCTATCGTCCTACATATATGTTTTTCGTAAACTACATACTTTTAGATTAATTAGATACTTTCTAGGTATACTTTTACGCGTTCCAAAGTACTCTTCTATAATTTTTATTTAACTTGTCTTCTTTTCTTGGTCATACGTGACATTAGACTGAACCATAGATTTAGGATGTTTTCGCTGCGCTAGAACTGCGTACATCCTAGATCTATGGACTAAACAAACATCTATTGGTTAATACATCCTCGTGTTACGTTCACAACCATTTCTACATTATGCTCGATACGTGTTGCACCTCTAAATTAAAACGATAACATTTACTAATAAATATGAGTTTTTATTGAATAATATTTCCTTGTTACCCCTTTAAATTATTGTAAATGACGTGGCATACGTTAACACGTTCACTGTGTAACTGAAAATTAAATAATGACCCTTCGCAATCATTTTTTCACATGACATGACTTCCTGGGCCCCGTTTCACGAAGCAACAAGTTACTAGTAACAAGTTACAATTTGATATTCATTGCGTAGCCAATTCGCCTAAACTGTATACCCTTATCGTTTTATCTTTTAGTCTACGCAATGTATATTGAATTGTACTTGTAATTTGTAACTTGTAGCTTTGTGAAACGGCCCCCTGGCAACACTTTTCAAAATGTCCGTCCGGTACTTATGTTATTTTTCATAATTTCATAGTCCATACGTGTAGCCCAATTGGTAGTTTTAAGTTCACACGTGCGATATTTGACAAGCCTATTACTTCACATGGGGGCGTGAGCGTGACCCGTATGTGATACACTCACGTAACATTTATACCTCGAAATTCCCCACATGTGGGTCATGCACAGTGAACGTGTTAATAATCACAATCCTCTAACACAAAATTAAAACTTCGGAACCGTAACAATCACGTAAGTAAGTTGGTACTTATATATAATAAAATAATAGTACCTACGTTATACACTGCGCCTTACGTATGTACTTCCGATCTTGTGATGTGCATTTTCCTTTAGTTCGGAACATCGAACTAGATGGCGCTAGTATAACCCCAGACAAAATACATTTCAGTTGCTCGTTTTCATGGACTGAACTCTTTCCTTTCCTATTAGCAGGTATTCTCTCTGTATATCATGTCCTACACAAGGTCCTACACTACATACTCACATGTTACTACCTACATGGCGTCGCTTAGAGGACTCCGTCTTCGTTGATAGATATCAAGTAACTTCGTATAACGCAGATGTAGTAGAAGTTTTCAGCTGAAAAAATAATTTTAAAAATAGTTTTATTGAATACCTATTATTCACAGTTTTGCAACTGATGTGAAGCTAAAACTAGTGGCTGTGTGAGCAGTAGACCTCGCGGGTATGTACGGGGTTATTTTTTAATCAGTGCACAATTGTTCAGACTATGAAACTGAACAACTTTCCCCAAGAAACTTTGTACCTCCCACCACTAATTGCTGAGTTGGCTGCGGCAGTTTGTATGGGAGAACGAAATTATTTTGTTCAGTTCTGGACCTATTTTTTTCGGGAAAGTTGTTTAGTTATGAGGTCTGAAAGACATGTTAAAGTTTGTGCACTGAATAAAAAATAACCCTGTATATTTTTTTTTAATGGCTGATTTAAGTTTCTTTTTACGTTTTCAACCCTAATAACTCCGTATTTTTTTTTATTTTCCAAAAACTGTTTCGACAAAAAAAAAAATTAATTTATCGAACCTGCTCACAAAATTTCACGGGAATCCGTTAAGAAATGCGACCTTAGAGTGGAACAAGCAGACAGATAGACAGATGGACAGATAGACATACAAAAGCAATTTTGGCCAAGCTGAAACGGAGATGCTTCGCTCGCGCTCGGTCAATAAAAGGGAAAATTAAAATTAACTTAGTTTTTCAAAGAACTTACCGAGGAACAATAGTTGGGCAATGACGTATCCCGCGTCCATGTGGAACAGGGTCTTCAGGAAGCCAATGATGAACAGCACCAGGAACACGATCCAGAATATGCAGTAGTTCTTCATTATGCCGCATTTCTCCTGGAAAAGGCAAATAGATACACAATAGTATTCTTAATGAATATGTACGTTTAGGGACTACAAATTGAACAGGGAACGGGCAGCAGCGCTCTCTGATACAGTAACCTTTTAATCTGCGATCTCCAACCCGCCTGCCAAGCGTGGAGATTATGGCAAAACCCTCCACTTAAGTGGAGGAGGCTCATAGACCAGCAGTGGACTGTAACGGGCACAAAATGTATGTACGTTTAGTCGTCGCTCTTACGGTGATGGAAAACATCGTGATAAAACCTGCACACTCCTGCGAAGAAATTCAAAGGTTGTGTGTGAAGTAGACCAACCCGCGTGGTCGACTAAGGCCCAATCACCCTAGTTCAAATTAGGCTCGAGCCCCTCGGTGAGGACGTATGAGCTGTTGATGATGATGATGATTCTTAAAGAAGAGCCCAATACTCGTTTACTTATTATCACTAACCACAGATAAAAGGGCGTCTGAAAAACAGAGCTGACTTGTTCCGGTGGCAGCATAAACTGAGACGTTCCCTGTTATCCGCCTTTAACTCATCATCGTGTGGGTTGTAAGGTCGACAACTGACCTTGCAAACCGTTTAAGAGCCGCCAAAAGCCACTGACTTGGCTCGTGTAACGACTAGATAGTAGCCGGGATCATCATCATCATCATCAGTCGGGATCGGGACCAACGGCTTAACGTGCCTTCCGAAGCACGGAATCTTCATTCTTTTCAGACAATCAGATGATTCAGCCTGCAATGTCCTAACCAAACCGGGGAAAGTCTCACAAAGAGATTTTTGCTTTACAGTGTCCCCACCGGGAATCGAACCCGGAACCTCCGTAATGGGCGTCAAAATCTCGACCACTCGGCCACGGAGGCTGTTTAACTAATTTATATACATAGTTGACCGAGCGAGCGAAGCGAGCAAAGCGTCTCTGCTTCAGCTTGGCCAAATTTGCTTTTGTATGTCCATCTGTTTGTGGATTTGTTTGTTTGTTTGTTTGTTTCACTCTACAGGTCGCGTTTCTCAACCGATTCTCGTGAAATTTTGTGAGCAGGTTCAATAAATTAATCGATTTTTTTATCGAGCCAGTTTTTGGAAATTTTAAAAAATGACGGAGTTATGGGGGTTGCCAGCTTACAAGGTCTACCGCTGAGGCTGTTTTCCTCTACAGGTCACATTTCTTAACCAATAAAATAAAATAAGATAAAATAAAATTAAACTAAATAAAAAAAAAAAAATAAAAAAAAAAAACAAGGGGTGTTTGTGGAGAAAAAATAAAAATAAAAATGAAAAGATATACAGACTGGCGAGGTCTACAGCTCACAGAGCCACTAGTTAAGTATTAAATATATACTGTAATATTATTAAATCATCAACATCAACGGCCCGTTACAGTCCACTGCTGGACTATGAGCCTCTTCCACTTAAGTGGAGGGTTTTGCCATAATCTCCACGCTTGGCAGGCAGGTTGGAGATCGCAGATTAAAAGATACTGTATCAGAGAGCGCTGCTGCCCGTTCCCTGTTCAATGTGTAGTCCCTAAGTCGCCTCTTACGACACCCACGTGAAGAGTAGGGGTTGGTGACAAATGTATTCTACTCTGCTGTCACCACACGGCGTATTATTAAATGGTGGATTATTAATGATATTTTCTTCAAGTTCTTACCTTATAAACAGCGTAAACAAATATCATATCCAGTAGGAACTTGACAAACAGCAGTACCACTAACAGTACCACTATTGTATACACCACTGAAGACATGGCGCCTTCTATGGATTCCGCGGAATCTTTGATGTCCACTGCGAATGTGATGAGCAGGCAGGCCAGGAGGAAGGTCAGGATCTGGAAAGTGGAATAGAGACGTGAAGAATGGAGAATATGACTTCATGAGTTGTACGTATAGTGGCCTCGATTCGGGATGTCACGCTCTATTCCTTAATTTAAGTTAGTCCGTCCTTTTTACCTTTTAAAGATTGAAAAGGGACAGGAGATGGCCATCCTAATATTAGAGCTGTCAAACATCGAATTTGAACCTTATGCCCGTGTCGATTGCACAATTTTAGAGAGCACTTAAAACATGCGACTTAAAAATCTCTTAAACTGACAGCTATGCTCTTATTTTAGGTTGTCATTCGTTTAAATGAATATCATTCGTTCATAACAAAGGATAGCTGGATTTTAAAATTATAATTAGAGAATGACATCCCGAATCGAGGCCAGTATCACATGAGGGTAGGGAATTTGTAGGTACCTACATAAAACGATACTTAATAGGTATAATAGTGTGGCCCAGCTGGCGCCACGTTAGTGCCGCTGGCCGCAAGATGATAATGATGCTGTAGTAGAGTGGTAGCGAGGCAGAAAAACATGGTCCAGTCCAAATTAGTTACTTCAAATTGTTGCTCAAACGGTTTTTATTAGTATAATGAAAGATATATAAAGGACCCCGGAGACGGTCAAACGGTTTGACTCAAACCTTACGTGTTTAATCAAACCGTTTGAGGTCGGTTTGAACGGTTTGTCAAACGGCTCTGCGCAGTCTGATTCTGTAAGCTGTCGTAATTACACTTCTGACGCATCAAACACAACAAAATTTATTTATTTATTAAAAACTAATAATTACAAAAGAATTCATCATTACAGGATTGCTCCCAATACGATGACGCCAAATATTAAATTGCATCAAACAAGCTTCAAACACGTAAATGTTTGACAAACTGTTCAAACCACCATTGTAAACGATCAAAATGGTTTGAGTCAAACCAAACTTTACGTGTTTGAATCAAACCGTTTGACCGTCTCCGGGGCCTTTAACACTTTTAAAAGCTACAAAAAAATACATAGATGTCCGGATGATAAAGGATGGTAACAGTCTGGTGTCTTGGACAGTTATTACATTCTCTTTGGTCTCGGGGAAAATAAGGAAATTCTGACAAAACCGAAACGGATGGATTCTAAATTTAAAATCAAATTGAAAATGGATGATAAAACTCCCAATAATAAAAAGTACTTGCCAGTAACAAAATAGCAGCAGCTCTGCTACAATAGTATGGCCGATAGTATCTTTTTTTTTCATAGGATGATGATGATGATGATGATGATCTATCCGACCGATTTCGGCCATGGCGACCACTTCTAGGATAGTTACTCATGGAAAAGCAATTTTTTTTGTCAGGCGTACCAGTAAACTTAATTACTGAGAACATTAAAAAGTTTCTTAAGAAAAAACCCTCGACGCTATACGTATTAGATCTATTCTTGCATCATTTGTCAGAAGTTGAAATGTGGGAGGTTGCCACACTTATCATGTTTTACAGGTCGATCTAAGGACAAAGCCTTGGATTTTTATACGGCCTAGATTTTAGGTCGATTGTTTTATTTTATCATTACCCTTTTTAGAGTAGTTCCTAGGAAAATACACCCTCAACATCACTATATTAAAACATAATGATTACGGTACTTACCGAATTCAAAATTCCCATAAAAATGCATCCTGTCCTCAAATTAAAAACGAAACAAAATTTATCCAAAACGGGAAGCTCCATTTTTATATTTTTTGATATATTTTGTTCACATTAACTTATATCCACTGTCAGAATATTGTATTGCTAATAATCTTGAACTGACTTACTAACATTTTTACATAAAATCTACTGGTATTACTATATTATATCACTCAATTTGAAACACTTAAGCTGTCTGTACATTATGTGGGGGATATGAAGACGATACGTATATAAGTTTTAGTAACCAGTTCTATTGAAGCACAAACTATGATACTAAGAGCAGATGGGAGGTTGTTAAGGAGAAGTTGTTGTTAGAATGACTGGTAAGTAGGTATAAACACAAACTATTTAATTTAATGTCTTACATAACTATTTTTGTTTATGATGTTATTAATTAGATTCTTATAAAAATTTGCATGCTGTACTGTACAATAGCTGAATAGAGAAACTTGTATATCAATTTATTAGATTTAAGACCAATTTGTAATACCTATTCAAGGCAAATAAATTATTTAATTTAATTTCATTTCAAGTTAAATGGAAAATGTCACTTAACCTTCATTATTTTATTTTTTATAAATGTTGAAAATATCTTTTATCATAAGATAAGACGTTTCAAAATGTTTTTAATACAATATTATTTATTTAGATATGTGTGACGCGTCTCCAATGCGCTAGTATCCGAACCAATAAATTTATAGCGCAACTATCATTGTTTGTTTTTTTCACAACTTTTTTATATCACGAAAAAGCGACAAAATGTACTTACGCACATTAAATTATGATGCGCTGTTTTAGAACTTTGTACAGATCGCGCCAAACTTCTAGACCGCTCTGAACACGGCACGATTCGATTTGCTATTGCAAAATATAGGTAAAAGCGACAACGCGCAATGCGCGAAGTAACTTCAGAGCGGTCTAGAAGTTTGGCGCGATTTGTAACATATTTCCTAGTTTTATGGCACTACGCATACTTGTATCTATACTTTAATCGACAAGTGGCACAATAATGATGATTAACTTTCAACAGTCCATGAAAAAACAAAACCTTTTGCCTAATTTCAATCAATCTTATAATTGAAGTTAATTTTCATTGCGATGCTCGATCAACGCCAAATCAATTTCAAATCGATTGGGTGTGCATTATACAATAGATAGAACACAGGAATTGCTGTGTCAAATGGACAATGATCGATGATGAAGGAAAACGTCGTAAATAAACTCGCACATGCCCATTCAGAGATTACATGTGAAGAGGACCAACCCGCACTGGGCCAGCCTACGTGATTGCTCGAGCCCTACAAGGAGAACATAATTAAGAGAGCTGATAACATGACGTCTTCCCCTTAACGGAGGCTGCATAGAGCATGCGCAGCACAGTTTCGGAGTCTCAATCGATATGACACATTCTTTCCGCCAAAATGCCTTCTAATAATTACTCGATTTGTTACCAGACCCATTTAATTAATTTCGAGTCGTAGATGTACGTAAAAGTTACGTAAAGGCTACGGAAATTAATTAGTATAACATAAAGCTGCCTCTGACATTATTATTTAATTCAAAAAATTTATAATACATGGTGTCACACTATGATATTTTAGTAAAGATGACGTAATATTCATACTGTTCGGTGTTTTTTGATTCCTCTGTAATGCAGGCTGGCAGGCATTTTTCCGCTACTACGAGACTGTTTTTTGTTTTTTTTTTTAATCAAATTACGGCAATAGGGGATCGAACTGTTCACCATATTTTATGAATTTACCATATTGTATAAATTATTTTTAAAATATAGATGAGTAGCAAACGATTCGCGAAGAAAAAAACAATCGGTTGAAAAACGAATTTACAGTGTTTTTTTAAAGTTTCAATATGTCTGTCTCTTTCAAAAATTTTTTGTATGGAAATTATATTATGGTGTTACTAACAAATGACGTCAAAAGTGGATATGTGCCTCTCTGTCTAACCTTTATAACTCGGTAAATTTTAAAGATAGAGCAAAAATAATTTTAGTGTTCGATAGCAAAAACTAACAAGTTTGGATTTATAAAATAAAATAAAAATTAGTCCGATCCCGTATTGTCTTAATTTGACCGCCTCAGTTTCTGCGCGTTAGTGCGACATCTACCTCACTTTATATAAATATAACATCATTGGTGTTACATAATAAGGTTCGGGGTTTCCTATGTTCTACCTTCTCTATTGTATAGTTCTCTTCTATCTTATTTTTTTAACATAGGCAAGCATTACTAACAAAAAAATATGGATTGATAAGTCTGAAAAAAAATCTTTGCCAAACCAATGTTATATATATATATATATATATATTTACAAGATGATCAAATGTTGTTTTAAAAGTCTCAACAGTAAATACATACATTACAAATACAAGCACACATATTAAGGGGCTGGTGTGAGCAAATGGCCTTGAGCGTTCCAGTTCCGCACCTCCCTTCATCCCGCACCGTTCCCCGCGCTGACGGATTATACGAGTTCAACGAACCTTTTTAAGTGACGCCATCTATTCACATCAGAAAGAACTTTTACGTCCAGCACCATCTGCAATATTCCCCAACTGTTTAAAAACGTCTTTCACTCAGCCATTTCACCAAAGTTCTTGTTAAAATTATCTAATATTTTAATATCATCGAGTAATTTATTATATAACTGAATACATAATATTATTTATTGTCTGTACTTCTGCTGTGTTTTGTTTTGTGTGCAGTAGCTATATACTATCTTCTAAGATCTTAGATTGCAAAAAATAATTAATACGATTATTAGAATAGAATTTAGGTCATAATCGTAATCTCGGTCTATTCCCGGTTGTCCTAGGTCTATTTCCGTTGTCCACAGTATTTTTTCCTCGTTAACGTGTACAGCGGGAAGTCGTCACATAGCTAGCTCGTCACTTAAAACACAAATACCTGTATTTTCCCTAAGTAAATACCGTCTTTTACTACTACGGGAAAAAAGCAGCTGGTCAATGCACGTGGTTATAAATTTATATTTCTCATTTGCACCTGCAGAATTCCGTACTAATGACTTAAGTGCATAAATACCAGTAGAAAATACGCAAAGTGCTAATTTGCACTCTTTTCCTATCCGTAAATTAGTTTAAAGAATAACCTAGAGAAAGTATATAGGAGTAGCTAGTTTTGACAAGGGCAAAATAATTAACATGTTCACTACACGAAGAATAAAGGAAATCGGTTTGACGAAAGTTAGTATGCCCTTTTCGGTTTTATGCTTTTTTATTGTTTCTTACCAGTATGATGTCTGGTTCCTTATAAGGCCTTCTCAAAGTGAATTCTTAGCTACGGCTTCAGATTGTGGTTGTAAAGCCAACTCAGAAGGCATCTTGGCGGCTTGAAAACTTAAAAATACTATAGTAATAGTGCTTCAGCGATCTTTAATCCATTCATCTCATGAGAATTAATTTAGTAGACTAGATGATTTTTTTTATATTTAAGTATTTAATGTGTTTAATTAAAACACAAAGCAGTAAGTATACCACAGATATAGTTGTACCTAACGAAGACTATCTATAGTTCGTCGGTTGTACCGTACTTGCACATTTTAACAAATGAAGTCGTCGTTAAAAGATGGGATCTTAATATTTCGTAGCGCTTTTGCTACGCCTCCGTAGACAATAGCTACACAGAATCCGTCGAGGGAAGTTCTGTATGGTAAACGCGAAGGCACTGAAATAGTTAATAGCAATTTGATGTACGCTTGAAAAATGTATGCTTAGGTACATTTCTTGTCACAATACCTATAAAAGGCTGTTACACTTACAATTGACTGAGTAGGAAAAAAGTTAGCGGCACATTCATCCAATTATAGTTTACTAAAATGGTGTACCAAATAGATTGTTTCAAAACACACTTGAAATTCTTGAAATACTTCGGCATTTGGTCCAGCGAAGATGAAAAATTTCTTTACTACAACATTTACTCTAAAATATTCATTTTTCTGTTTATAGTGTTGTATGATTTACTCTTAACTCTGAACTTCTTCTTCATTGAACGACAAATGGATCTGATTGTCGAAGAAATGATACTATATTTCACTGTAATTTCTATAATATCTAAAACGTTCACTTTTATTATTCTGCCAAACTACATAGGCAAGATCCTTTTAACGCTTGAAAGCGATATTTTTCAACCTGATGTCGAAATAGAAAGGCAGATCGTTACAAAAGCGAAGAAAACTAACGTGTTTTATTGGAAGATGTTCGCATACTTTTCAGTAACCAGCAATCTATCCCACGCATTGGTTCCTTTTATATTACATTTGGCCTTAGGACATGAGTTATATTTACCAGTGTGCACTTATGATTTCGTAACGGAAGACTTGAGGCAGAAATTGATATATCCGTTGTACTTCTACCAAATTATCGGGATTCACGTAAATATGTGGTATAATGTGAACATTGACAGCTTTTTCTTGGGCCTGATGAACTTGGCCATCGCTCAGATAGATGTTCTTGATTTCAAGCTGAGAAAAGTGACAGAAAGAGAGTCGACAGAAGAAGAATCATCGGTAAAGAAAGAAGAAGCATATTATACTAGTCTGAAGCGTTGTTTCATACATTACGCAGAAATTGCAAAGTACGTATTATCTAGTGTACTTTTCTATGTGTCTTAAGCGCGATTTTTATTAGATAAATACCTTGTTTTTAGAATAACGTTTTATCTGTTACGCTAATTAATTTAGTTACACGCCTAACAATGTTTTTGCTTTATATTAGTAGTTACGATTAGTAAATGTAAAAAAACAGCCAGCTGACACGCGCTACATGTCGCTGACATCACGTATTACCTAGTTATAGTTTTTATAAATATGTATGTTAGTTTTAAGGTACAATACAATACAACACAATACAAATATTCTTTACTGACACCAATCAAAATTACAAGAAAACAATATATGGGCCTTTGTTTACATATTTAAGACCTTTATGTAAATATTGCCTGAAATAAATGATTTATTATTATTATTTATTATTAAAAACAATTCATATAATACATGCAAAAGTGTTTGTCAATTGTCAATTGTTAAACGGGCTGGTTTCCGCAACTCGACATCTAATGCGCCTATTTTGCATGTGGGTGGGAATGCAGTGTCATTCGAGCCAGCCCAACTCCTCCAGGAAACCCAGTAGGCCCTTAACGTTACCAGTTATCCCTGGAAGGTCCCTCGCCTGACCGAGGTGTTTAGCCCTGTAGTCCGCTACTCCCGTGCACTCCATGAGGACGTGAGCAGCCGTTTCTTCTGCCTCCAAGCAGGCTCTGCAAAGGGGGCTGTCAGTAACACCTAAGACATATAGATGTTTGTTAAAAGAACCATGACCAGTTAATTCTGCAGTCACCCATCGCAAGTGTGGTTTACTTAGCCGAAGCAGGGTCTTAGCGAGCCTGGCACTACTGGGAGACGGCAAGGCCAGCTTAGCCTGTCTACACTCTTCATGGTTCGTCCAAAGAATGGCATGTTCGTTCCTAGTTGATTCTCTGAGTAGTGTACGTACCATCCGGAAGGGAAGAGGGATGATGGACTCGGGTCCGTATGCTGTTAAGCTAGAACCTCTACGAGCCAACTCATCCGCTATCCATTGAAGGGTTACGCGGCTGTGTTGACATATTACCACCATTAGTCGTTTGTTATTGCAAAAGTGTTTTTGTCCTACATAATATTTTGCGTGGAGATAGTTTAAGGGCTCTACTAAAAATTTTATAGCAAAGAATATTATATATTTTCCACGGATAAAATAAAAAGTCCCGGACAGAATATGTCATCAAACCAAAACTTTGTTTAATGTTTTCTTTTAATAAGCAAGTATTTTACAGGTAAACTCATACAAAAACAAAAGGTAATTTTTATACATAGGTATATTGTAAAGTTTCGTAAAACAAAGGTAAGTCTAAACAGTAAATTTAAAGTTTACTGTACTAAAAATTAATCTATAATGTTTTTTTTTTCAGTTTTTGTTCTTTAATCGAGAAAACGTTCAGCGTCACTTTATTTGCGCAGTTTAACATTGCGTCCTACGTTATATGCGTCTGTCTATTTAGACTTACTTTGGTGAGTAGAATTTAGTACATAATTGCTACAAATTATCGTGAAGATCGAGTTTAAAAATATATTTTTTTATTTTATGAGAACATTAAAACACATATCCAATGTTATGATAACTTAGGTAAGCTAGATACTTACCTGCACTGCATGATCTAAATGCTCAATATCATCAATAGCATCTTTGCTTTGCTAAGTTCGTTGCGTTCACGCTTGTTGTCAATGAATTTGTCATTATTATATTTATAAAAAAATTAATACATTCAATATAAAATATTTCTCGACAAGACAAAATCCGCACTGGTCATTTTAGGCAAAAATATTTATGTAGATGCCATTTACCATGCTGAAAAGTAAAACTTTTTTATATTTTTTATATCTGGCCAGTCATTTGTAAAGGGGCATGCACTCCATTTATTTATTCTATGTAGTGAGTTGCAACGTTTATTAAGTCGAACTGGTCTGTTTAACAAAACACTTTACACTTTTTAAACAAAACAGAAAAAAACTAGATATTTTGTGTCGCGAGTCGGTTTGCTTTTCCATCTATTGCTTGCTAATGATTTTTTATATTCTGCCAAAAAAATGCTTAATACGTAGGCTAAGAGTATGTAGGTATCTTGGTAGGTATATTCTGTACATACTTAACCTAATCTAATATTCTTTGTACCAAAGTTTTTACTGAGAATACAACGATATTGCTTATTGCTTGTCACGGCTATTTTATCGCTGATTTCAGCTACATTATCCTCATTTATCTTTTTTATTTAAATCTTTATAATTCCTACTAAGAAATCAATTTCAAGGCAGCTTTATCAAATTAATTTTCCAGATTTTAAAAGCAATAATTTAAAAATGTTATTTGATTAGTTTCAAGGAAGATACATGTACTTTTCTTCAAAATATTAAAGTATCTGTAACGTCATTCACTCGCAAATAAAGCTTGCTTTATTCGTAGACTAGAGGCTCAGAATAAAAACTCTAAATCAATGCTAAAAAAATACTAAATCAATGCTAGAGGCTTACTTACAAGCATATATTTAGTATACAAAATCTTTGCCTACGAATGATAATGCTTGCTGTGGGCTGCTCATCCCGACTGCGACCCGAGATATGGGCGCGATCAAGTTTCATACAATACGACCTATTCTTTATTGACTCTAAATCTACATTAGTTCTGGAATCAAAATAAATCTTATAGTTACAGGCAATTTGAAGGTGGTAGAATAGGATAGTATAAAGTTTATACTATAGGTATTTACGCTCATGTATGCACGCTCATACAAGCTCTAGTACTGAATTTGACATAACTACTTTTTGTTTTGCTGCCAAGCGTGGAGATTATGGCAAAACCCTCAAGAGTGTAGGAAGCTCATAGTCCAGCAGTGGACTGTAACTGGCCGTTGATGTTGATGTTGATGACTTTTTGTTGACAGCCTCTGACTCCTGAGTATTTCGTGTTCTTAGCATCGTACGTGCTCATCATGGTCCTACAAATATTGTTTCCTTGTTGGTTCGGACATCAAATCACTGATAAGGTGGGTTAGCAACGAATTATCTATAAATAATTAGAATTATCTATAGATAAATGTTTAGAATTATCTATAGATAATTCGTTGGTGGGTAGCATACATTCTGAGCTGTTATACTAAAACGTCTTGTCACGTCATTTGACGTCATACCAGTCGTCCTTAGAATTTCAATATGGAAGACCATTTTCACGAAGCTATTTTATTAGGAGACATTCCACTTAGCCAAGTAAGCTAATAAATAAGAAATAGTTAGTTTAAGAGCAGATTGCAGAAACCCTTTGTTATCCAGTACCTCTATTGAACCCGTTTGTGGTGATTTTTTTTAATTACTTTTTTAATGACGTAATTGGACTAGGGGATCGGACTACTTTTTTTTATTTTATAAATCCAAACTTCTTAGTTTCTGTTATTGAACACTAAAAGAATTTATGCTTATCTTTAAAATTGACCGAGTTATAAAGGTTTGAAATTCAAGATTAGACAGAAAGGCAGATACCCACTGGTGACGTCATTTGTTAGTAACGCCATATAATTCTGTTTTTTCTTCGCGAATCGTCTGCTACTAATCCATATTTTAAAAATAATTCATAAAATATGGTAAATTTATAAAATAAGGTGAACAGTCCGATCCCATATAATATTTTCGTACATACTTTGTTCCTAACAAAATCAAAATTCGTAAAAATAGCCATTTAAATTTTTGTCTCAATATCACTTCGAGGCTCACAGAGTCACTAAATCACGTTGTTTTAAAATATTTAACGTTTTCCCATTCATTATTAAAAACTTAGAAGGTACTTCGCACCTGGCGGCGATTTTTTATTAGTTCGGTATACTTTTGTTTTTTTTTTTTGTTTGGGTTGTCTTTATTCACACAACACCAATAATAATAAAAAAAAAAAAAAAAAAAAAAAAAAAACAAATATCTTTATTTCTTTAACTTAAACTTATCTATGAAACAAATTTGCTGGGGCCTCCTTTTAAGCATATACAAATGCCTGTGCCAGGATGCCCCGCTCTTCCATATCATAGAAATATAAATGTTATTAAACACAGAGAATTTTTTTTTTAATCTATAGATATACTTATACTAGATTTAATTAAGTTACTAGACTTAGTGAAAAAGAAATACAAGGATAATTCACTAGGTATTGTGTTTCAAGGAGTGTGTGCATGCGTGTGATTGTGCGTGTGTTTGTGTGCATGTATGTGTGTGTGTAAGTGGGAGGTGTATGTGTGTATAAGTGCAAAATAACTTGACTTAGTTGAATGGTCTCCTGTAAAAGCAGCATTATATAATTATTCTTGCCTCGAGCCCCTCGGTGGGGACGTGTATGAGCTGTTGATGAACCGATATAACACGATCATTGCTGTTGCAGTACTACGAGTAATTTTACCGTTCTACCCACCCAACCAATGAAATTCAAATTGAACTCTGTATTTTGCCAAATGTAAAAGCGTTTTTATTGTTTTGACATATACAGAGTGTTCAGCTGACGCGAGCAGCTTACACCTGCGATTGGCCTTCCAGACCTCGCCGCTTCAGGTCCAGTCTCCAGGTCTTCATGATGCGAGCAACCCGACCTCTGGCCATCACCGGCTGGAAGATATTCCCCTTAATGCTGACTACCTTTACATCTGTTAGTAAACATCTGTGAGGATACATCTATAAATGTCCATTGCAGGACAAAGGTCCTCCTCAAGGTCCCTGCCCAGGGTTAAAGGTCTTAGGGTGACATTCAGTGATAAAACTTAGCCAAATCTTGTCTAAGCATGCTCGAAAAATATCGAACTGAGCAATATCTAAAAACAGATTACATTTAAAGTCTAAAGTTTCCCTTAAGTCACCGACTTTGAGGCGATTTGGACCTGGCTAAGATCAAGTTAAAGAGTACGCCTGGTTAAGTACGCCATTTGACATTTCTAAGAACAATCTTGGCTCAGTTTTCGTCTCTGAATGTCGCAGGTGCATCGCTGACTGCATCCATTCATAAAAAAAGGGATATTGAAGCTAACTCTCACTGCCACGTTCTAATTTTTAATTTAAGTTCGTCCGTCCTTTTCACCTTTTGAATATTAAAAAGGGACAAGAGAAGGCCATTCTAATATTAGAGCTGTCAAACATCGAATTTGAGCCTCATGGCCGCGTCGATCGCACAATTTTAGAGAGCGAAACATGCGACTTAAAAATCTCTTAATCTGACAGCTACGCCTTTATTTTAAGTTGTCTATTATTCATTCAAAATAATATATCATTCGTTCATCTGAACTTATCTCCTCTCTTTCATTGGTCACAAAAAAAAAGGATAGCTGATGGACTTTATAAATTAGCCATTGAATGATATTAGAACTCTAGCACGCTCTGACGTTGCAGTTGTAACTTCACTCAACCGCTTAAATCATGTAAGTACTAGGATATTTTTCTATTGCGATACTTTTTTTTGCAGATCGCGAATTCAGCTTATTCTTTCTACACTTTACTGCGCAACGTGCACAACGAAAATAAATAAATCACAAAACAAACTAATCCAAGGCGGTGATAGAGTAGATGGCTTTAGATGATATGCTTGTAATCACAGATAAATAAAATCGCGGAAAAGTTCGCGAAAAGCGTCCTCGATGCAATGTCCTCCTTCACCACGATAACACATCCTCACATTCCACTAAGGAAGCAGAAGCCTATTTGAAGGCTTCAAATGTGGAACTGAAGACACATCCGCCTTACAGCCCGGACCTCGCACCCTACGACTTCTTTTTGTTTTCAAAAACTAAAGACAAACTTTGAGGCACACGTTTTACGAGCCCACGTAATGCGTTCCATGAAGCCATTGAAGAGGTCCCTAAGGAAAACTGGTCCAACTACTTTGTACAGTGGTTTCAGCAAATGTAAAAATGCATTAATTGCAAGCGAATATACTTTGAAAAATAATAAATGCATCGTTAGTCTTATATCTAGTCTTATTTATCAGAATCCAGAAACTTTCAGTATGCCCTAAATATTATAAAAATTACTGTGGATTTAGGTTAACATATTTTTTATCTCAATAGGGTAGGTTAGCAGCACAAGCGTAGCGTTAAGCGGGGTGAAACCGGAGCTTAAAGATAATTCAATCAAAGAACCGCTCATGAATATAAATATAAATACTTATTATTTTAAACAAAATTAATTTAATATCATCATCGTCAGCAGCTCATTGACGTCCCCCCCCCCCGCTCGAGGGGCTCGAGCCTACCCTGACTTAGGGTAATTAAGCCTTAGTAGACCACGTTGTTGGTTCAACAAAATTAATAAAACAATAGTTAATAGTGATAAAAAACATAGTGTTGAAAAAAATTGAAATACATTACACGCTTAATCGACATCGGCATTGGGCTCTAAATCAGGGTAAACTTAAGCCCTTCGGTGGGGACGTATATGAGCTGTTGATGATGACACAATAACAGGTCATATATGTCACCCACCGAGGAGCCTATATTGACGTATCGAGGAGCCTATATTCTATTTACTCGGTTGCAATTGAATTTTTTGGACTTAACGAAGTTTAACAATATTTCTGAAAGAATTTCGGATGCGAGTGATTAAGCGTGTCATCATCAACAGAGAATAATGGTGAGTAAAATATCAATCTGGATGTAAATCGATCTAATACGAGTAAGCCTTTTTCCCGACAGTACATCTCAACATCAACGGCCCGTTACAGTCCACTGCTGGACTATGAGCCTCCTCCACTTAAGTGTTTGGTTTTGCCATAATCTCCACGCTTCAGGTGGGTTGGAGATCGCAGATTAAAAGGTTACTGTATCAGAGAGCGCTGCTGCCCGTTCCCTGTTCAATGTGTAGTCCCTAAGTCGCCTCTTACGACACCCACGGGAAGAGTAGGGGTTGGTGACAAATGTATTCTACTCTGCCTTCACCACACGGCTAATCAGTACATCTACCTATACATTACTAAACCGCCCACGCTCCGCTTATCAACAAGCTCGCTTCCCGAGTTTCACCAAGGTCGGCCCCCTGAATGAATTGCATACATACAACTGCAGTACAATACACACTCCACGACATTACACTAGTACTATATTAATTCTGTGAGTGCGTGTCGTTCTCGTGATCGGTGCCGGCGCGTCGTGTATGTGGGAGATCATATAATTTAAATCACAATTTCTATAAGATTGATAAAATGTCTAGTATCCAATCATAAACTGTTCTGTGAAATGGCAACACTGGTGTACATGTCAAATGACGTGCTTCCTTTACATGATCGAAGTTCACTGTGATTGGCTGCCACCCTGCCACTTTATTTTTGCAGTAGTATTTAACATGCGAGTCCGCGCTCGCTATATCAAGTACGCGCCCGCTATATTATACCACTGGTAAAAATAGCGATTTGTCCGTAAAAAATATATTATTGTTTGTTCAACTGCCGACGAAAACGTACTGCTGGAATAGTCAGGTGATTGCACCCTTTTTCTATAATTATAATTTAAATTATGTAATTAACTTGTGTTATTAATTAATTAATTACTATTATTATTAATCGATTGTCCTGCTATACTTCTATATTTATATAAAACACTGGTATTAAAAAAATGTTTCCTTATATTTATTTCTTTTTTCCACATGTTGTCTCTCGGTTCGTGAATAGTGCAGCGATCGCGATGTTGTGTTTCAGTGTGGTCGTCGTGTTTTGTGTATCACACGTGTTCGGTTTACGTACCGGTAAGTTTTTTTTTTTATGTTGTTCAAACGGTGTTTTATTTAATTGTGTAAAAGTTGTACAAAAATAATTTTCTCTGATAATTTGATTGACAGTAAATAAATATTTACTAACTTATAAATTAATTTGATTTGGATAAATTAATTTCAGCCATAAGCTAGGTGACATTAATTTATTCGAATTTATAGAATGGGTACGCGTTCGATGTTTATTTGATCAATAAATATAAGCAAGCATTGTAAAGGCGGTATTAGACGGTTCATCCAAAGTGATTAATTTACGATGAACGGCAGCGAATGATGGACAATGAATGACTTCATGTGTTTATGCCGATATTAGACGGTTCACTTTTGCTTTCATTTTCGATATTTAGTGTTTCTTTTTATTTTAAAATACAACGATATGGTTTTGAATAGGTGTAAATAATAGAATTATTTATATAGAATAGAATAGAATAGAAAAACATTTATTTAACGTAGTACATAACATTTAGACAAACGTGTATAACAATAATATCTCCTACTACGTTAAAAGGGTCCCGACTCAGCATAATGTCGCTGGTTAGGCCAGTGACGCTGTTATATAATATTTTTATATAATTATTTCTATATTTTACACCATTTCAAAACCATATCATTGTATTATAATTACAATATCGAAAGTGAACCGTCTAATATCGGGTTTAGACGCAAAACGTAAAGTGAATAAATGTATGAGCATTTTTCTTATAATGTCGCGGCCCTTAATGCGGCTTATAATGTAGTGTGTGTTGAAATTTCTTGATCATGAATCGTTATTTCCAAAATCATTCGTGGTGCTAAAAATATTCTATTAATAATATTTCCACACACTATTTCAAAACCATGTTAATATATTTTAAAATGTAAAGAAACACTTAACTATGACAACCTGCAGTGAAACACAAATGAATAAATGACTGCCGCGGCTGTTTACACGCTTCACTTACCGTTCATCTCGATGAACTATGACAGAGCGATGCCCGATGAAAGCCAACGGGCGTATTTGACTTTCATCACTAAGGAACATCAGTGATGAAAGATGAAACGTCCTAATTAGACTTTTCATTTTCGACGTTTCATCGATGAAGCATCGAAAATGAAAGCAAAAATGAACCATCTAATACCGTCTTTAACTTACGAAATTAAATCGTGTAGACGTGTATACAACAAACGTACCATAAATAACACAATAGGCATAATAATAAATTATAAAGACCATTTCTCGCCTCTATGAGATGTCTGTTTTCTATCGTCATAGTTTTTTTACCCAGAGAACTTTTTATTTAAATCACTGTCCAGTAAAAACCGTAATTTCATGTTGAATGAAGAACACCAAATAGACTCACTAAAAATCCCAGAGAGAAATTCAGAATAATAGCATAGTCTGTGGCATCGGTTGGGTGTACCTATAGGTTAATCTAAAATGAATGAATGAATGAATGAATGAATGAAAATACTTCAGTCAGTCTTCTAGTCAGTTAATCTAAGTTATCTAGTTAGTTAATCTAGTTGGTCTTTATTAAAGGTTAAATTTATATTGAAATAAAGTTTATCTTATCTTATCTTAACATTAAATGTAGTCTTATCATACTAATAATTACGATTCATTACACCTTTTGTGTAAAATTTGTTATCTCACCTGGATACCTTAATTCTTCGGTTATCTAGAATGTAGAGTAGACTGTTATACACAAAGGCACAAAACCTGTCCAGGAAAGTATTGTTTGCAGATGATACTTTTCAAATTTTCAAAGTTAGTAGACATAATCAAGATATTGAGGACGTAAATGACGCTCTTTCCTAGATCCATGATTGGTTTACGATAAAAAATTAATGTTGAATCCCAAGAAAACAAAATGTGTAAAATTTTCATTGCCTAATGTAAGGAACAACAACTTAGCTATTGTCTTGAACAAAAAAATTGGAATATGTAAATGAAATAGTTTTCTTAGGGATCACTATCGACGCAAGGTTACAATGGGAACTTCACTCATTCAAATGCGTTATCCGCAAGGCTCAGCTCGGCGGCATTCGCAGTCAGAAAGATTCGTCAATTGGCTGACGACGTTGCTACTGCCAGACTTGTATATTTCAGTTATTTTCATAGCATTTACGGAATTTTGTTGTGGGGTAAGGGTGATACGTGCCATATAATGAATTGCGTGGTCGCGATTCCCTGAGAGAATTGTTTAAAGAAATTAATATCCTCATGGTTACCTCACAGTACATATTTGAAAACATTTTGTATGTCTGGAAGAACAAAACGCTATTTCGGATTTCGTAATAATTCTGATACATTCTTAACGTTATAAATACAAGAAACAAAAATAAAATAGCGCACCCAAAATTTAGACTGTGTCAGGTTAACAATTCATTCATGGGGAACTGTATTCTCTTCTAATACCAGATAAGGACCTGACACCCGACGTTCCGCAACCATTACTGGACAATGATGTCCAAAATTTTGATTTCCGTAATTTCGTTTTATTTTCCTTCTGATGATAACATAATTTCGTTGATGATGAAAGTTGTTTATATTCATGGTCTGACTAAAGTACTAAACATAGAGCTAAGTAAATTGTAATAATACTTTCAGATCAAGAATTCTGGAAAGACCTAGCACAGAACGAGCTAGAAGAAGCTCTGAAGGTGCAATGGAACCTGAACACAGCAAAGAACGTCATCCTCTTCATTGGAGACGGTATGGGTCCGAACACCGTCACTGCCACCAGACTGTACAAGGGTGGAGAGTCGCACCGACTTTCGTATGAGACGTTTCCACACGTGGGACTACTAAAAGTGAGTCTTAGTATTTACAAAGTAACGCGTCAATCGTGCAATTGCCACTTCACTGGTGTGAACTCTACCTGGTAGGTAGGGTGGCGAATTGCGACCGGGTTGCCAGCGTTGGCACTGCGCTGGCATCAGATCAACATTCACGTCTTAACTTGATTGTGTTCAGTTAGTCTGTTGATTTTGTTGTTACTGATTATGTACTCGAAGGTTCATGTGATCTATATGACCTATATCACGTGATAAGATAAAGATAAAAAGATAATAGTATCTTTTTTCGAAGTAAGATTTATAAAAAACGTTTTTCGACGTCAAAGCAAGAAGGCCCGTTCAATACAAGAGTACGCTCACTGTGGAGAAAAACGGCCGGAAAAACTCCACAGGATTCGCATCTTCTAGTCTTTTCTTTTTTTAAATACAAATGATGTTTACAATTCATTATATCAGCCTGTTAAAGTCCACTGCTGAGCATAGGCCTCTCCAATCGCACTCCAGCGCGACCGGTCCATAACCACCTGCATCCAACGAGACCCAGCGATCCTCACCAGGTCATCGGTCCATCTCGTAGGTGGCCGTCCCACACTGCGCTTGCCAGTACGTGGTCTCCATTCAAGGACTTTCTTGCCCCATCGGCCATATGATCTTCGCGCTATGTGGCCTGCCCATTGCCACTTCAGCTTGCTTATCCTACGAGCTATGTCAGCAACTTTGGTTCTTCTACGGATCTCCTCATTTCTGACTCGATCTCGTAGAAAAATAAAGATCGAGATCGAGTTTACAATTAATCGATCAATATTCTTAATAATTCCTGTCCTGCTGAAGCATCCGAACACCAAGCCTCCTTATCAATCAAATACCTATAGTCATTTAATTTATAGTAAGACTTTTTGCATAAAGTCAGTTTTAAAAGATATTAAAAAAAAAACAGGAAGACAAAATACAGTCAGGTACCTATTTCCTCCGAGGGTATTTTGCTATAGCAGCGTACACAGAGCGTGCGTTTATACTTTGAAATATAAATTTTTATAAACATAATTATTTTCTTGTCAGTCTTTGCTGTTATACTCGTAGATGAAGTGTACGAGACTGTATCCACAAGAATATAAAATTACGAATGAATGAACTAAAAAGATTGTAAAAATTCAGCTTTCAATGACGATTATAATGACACAACATCACCGACCGAACATCATTATATCAATTTATTCATTTATGTGAGTTTTCAAATCATCATTCAGAGTAGCAGCGTACTCCTCAGTGAGGACGTAAATGACATCAACATCAACATCCCGTTACAGTCCACTGCTGAACTATGAGCCTCCTCCACTTAAGTGGAGGGTTTTGCCATAATCTCCACGCTTGGCAGGCGGGTTGGAGATCGCAGATTAAAAGGTTACTGTATCAGAGAGCGCTGCTTCCCGTTCCCTGTTCAATGTGTAGTCCCTAAGTCGCCTCTTACGACACCCACGGGAAGAGTAGGGGTTGGTGACAAATGTATTCTACTCTGCTGTCACCACACGGCTACGACGTAAATGAGCTGTTGATGATTTGATCTAAGGTTGATGAAATGATTCTTTCAATTTATTGTGTTCCAGACGTACTCCGCCGATTTAATGGTGCCAGATTCATCGTGCACCGCTACAGCCTTGCTATGTGGCATCAAGACGAACCAGCAGACGATTGGAGTGGACGCTTCCGTCTCCAGGGATGACTGCGACGCATCTCTGAATCAAGAGGCTCAGCTGAAGTCATTAGCTGCAATCGCTTTGGAAGGTGGTAAAAGTGCAGGTACGATATTTGCGTTTGCGCAATGGTAACTATCTAAAAAATCTAGAGCGTCGGTGGCCTAGTGGTTTGGGCCACTGCCTCCCGTCCCGCTACCGTCCCGCTACCGTGAGGTAACTAGTCTAGGTATGTGTCTATTACAACGATTATACTTTCCTAATTATTGGATATAAAGAGCGTCGGTGATCTAGTGGCTAAGGCCGCTGTCTTCCGTCCGGGAGACGCGGGTTCGATCCCCACCACGTACCAATGTGTTTTCAAATTTCGAATTCATTTGTACGTTTATTCGACGCTCTTACGGTGAAGGAAAACATCGTGATGAAACCTGCACACACCTGCGAAGAAATTCAAAGGTTGTGTGTGAAGTCGACCAACCCGCACTGGGCCAGCGTGGTCGACTAAGGCCTAATCGCCCTGAAACTTAGTTTTAATGTGCACTCCTTTGAAAACAAGGGAAGCCCACTTATGCTCTGCTCACCCTTATGGGGATAGGAGCGGAATCATATATATCACACTAATATTATAAATGTAACAAAAAAATTTTTGGAATATTATTATTTAGACGTTTAAATGTTTGTTCCGCTTTCACGCCTTAACTACTAAACGGTTTTGGATGAAATTTAAAATGGAGATAGGTTGTAACCTGGATTAACACAAAGGATATTTTTTACGGAAAAATATCCTAATCCCACGGGAAAATCATACATAACGTGGGCGTAGCCGCGGGCGGACCGCTAGTGTACAATAATTTCTCAATTACAAGAATAGAATAAAGGAAAATATTTGTATACACAAATGATAGGTCAGAATTGTCTGTCACGACTTTTCGTAGGTATGTAATTTGTAGTTATTACAAGAGTGTTTTCCTTAAATGTATTACCTACCTCAATTATTTTTGCTAACGCGCATCGCAGGTATAGTATGTACGTCGTAGCTGCACTCGCTACGCCGTAGTAAACAGCTACAGCTACGGCCTACGGCATGCTACGGCGTCCATGGCTACGGCATAAATGGAAACGCGCAGCATTTGCCTCTTTAGAGAATAGAGACATCTACGCGTTTTAATTGTTTTTATGGACGTCTTTTGGCTGAGATGATAATGTTTACAGGTCTGGTGACAACGATGAGAGTGACCCACGCCACTCCAGCTCCGGTCTACGCCCACAGCCCCAGTAGACGATGGGAATGTGATGGCTGGATGCCAACTGGTTCCGGCTGCAAGGATATTGCCAGGCAACTGGTGGAAGATTGGCCCGGCAGAGATTTGAATGTGAGCATTTTTTTTTACATAATTTATTGTCAGATGTGCGATTTACTAATGTAATATGTAATGTCTTTTTCATCTAATAACTTTTATGTTTCTTGGGGAAAGTTTTCCAGTTTTATAGACTCAAAATATTAAAATATTTCCTATGAAATTAATTTCACGGACAGTGCAACGTACTACAAATAGTCAATTCGTTGGGACAGTGTATAAAATAGCAATTAAGCCCTGGGGTAAACGAAGTAGTTTATATCATCCTTCGATGGCAGATTAACTGTTCCTATGTCAGCCCAGTTGATGATAGCTGCCTTAAAATCTCTGCCAACATGGCATACTAATTTTTAACTCTCCTACCATAACTTTCCAGGTGATCATGGGAGGTGGCAGACAATGTCTTATGCACAATTCCACCGGCACCCCTGCTGACCCAGTGGACAATATGTGGGGATGCATCAGGCAAGATGGACGAAACCTCATCCAGGAATTCAGGAATGACAAAGCAAACAGAGGCTTGAAGTATAGTGTAGTTTCCAATAATCAGGAACTTAGCGAGTTGGATGTGGACAACACGGATTATTTGATGGGTACGTGTATATCTTGGTGAATTCCATCTGGCATGATTTCTTGGGCTAGTGTCCTGATGTGGTCGAGGATAGCATTTAAAAAATACGGTCTCCACAACAGTGAGAACGCAGTTTATGAGCTCTCAGCAACGAATTGAGTGAGGGAGAAAAAAATACTAGCGCATTCAAGCTCGGCGCTCATTACACTCAGCTGACCGTCACAGATAATCACAATACCCAGACCTGAAAGCATTAGTTTTTACCTAAGGTAAAGATAAAAAAGTATTTCAATAGAACTTAATCTAAACTCAATTTATGTGATGCGACTACTTCAAGAAAAAACTCCAACTAGTTCTATCAATCAATGGGACTAGCAAAAGAGGTAGTGGAAACAGAACTACGCTTATCATAAGTTTCTTAGGCATCAAAATAACATCAAATAATCAAAGCTATAGCTGTCTGATCCCCTTGAGAAACTGTATAGGGAGGTCTGGTAGACGAAGTTATCTTCGAAGTTATTTATAAACGGGGCTTTTGTGTTACAGGAATCTTCTCTAACGCCCACATGCAGTACGAACACTTGCGAGACAAAGGACCGGAGGGGCAGCCTTCTATTACAGAAATGACAGAAGCTGCCATCAAGGTTTTGAGGAAGAATAGCAAAGGATTCTTTCTTATGGTCAGTGTTTTTTTTAACGGAATAATGAAACTCAACGAGGGCCCAGGTAGGCCTAGACCGGATTGGTTAGAACTTCTTCGCAATTAGTGTCATAAAGATTTCCTGAAGAGTTCATAAAGATTGTAATTATTCTTCAGCTTTGCTAAAAGATTGTAATTATTATTCATAAGATTGTAATTGTGAAAGAAAGCATCTTGCGATGCTTTCTTTCACAATTACAGCATCACTTCATCATTAACATCAACGGCCCGTTACAGTCCACTGCTGGACTATGAGCCTCCTTCACTTAAGTGGAGGGTTTTGCCATAATCTCCACGCTTGGCAGGCGGGTTGGTGATCGCAGATTAAAAGGTTACTGTATCAGAGAGCGCTGCTGCCCGTTCCCTGTTCAATGTGTAGTCCCTAAGTCGCCTCTTACGACACCCACGGGGAAGAGTAGGGGTTGGTTTCAAATGTATTCTACTCTGCCGTCACCACACAATTACAGCAGCGTAGCAAAATCCTTGTATATTTTAAAAGGGATCGGGGTCTGATCTTTGTTTCAACTGACCGGAAATGCGTAGTTAAGGATAGGACCCTCAAACTTAGATGCCTGCTTAAAGATACTACCAAAAAATATATATCATACGAATAATATAACAAGAATTTTACAACCAGATTTGAACATTATTGTTACCTTATAAAACTACAATCTTTTCCAGGTAGAAGGTGGTAACATAGACATGGCTCACCACAGGGGCATAGCCAAGAGAGCCATTAACGAGTCTGCAGCATTAGAAGAGGCAGTTCAAGCTGCTTTGAATCTTGTTGATGAAAAGGAGACTCTGATCATCGTCACCAGTGATCATACGCATACCCTAAACATTAATGGGTACCCGAATAGAGGGGCTAACATTTTTGGTAAGTCGCTTGGGTACTAAGAACGTAAATGAAGAGGTGAAGTTGCTCTAGGAAATGAACTGAGAATAAAATATTCAAAGTGACGTGGGTGAGTAAGGTTTTCCCGGATCGTTTTCATCTCCTTAAAAACCTGCATTGTTTTATTAAAATATCAATACATGAAGCAAGAACTTATTTTAAGCTCCTGTAAACTAATATTCACAATCCTTTTGTTATCTGTCACAGGAGTCGCAGGCGCATCCCCACATGACGGTTTGAACTACACCACGTTATCCTACACCACTGGCGGCCCGGGGTCAATGCACTATTACGTCAAGGAGGAAAACAATGAGACTACTGTCACCAGGAGGGATGCCAGTCAGGACGACACGGAGAGTTTCGAGTACGAGCAGGTGGCTGGGATCGTGCTGGATGAGAACAGCCATGGAGGAGGAGAAGTCGTTGTTTATGCTAAAGGTTGGTATCAATGATTTCTGACGCGCGTCGTCTAGCGATCGCCTTTTGTTTCTCTGAAGTTGGTATAGTAAACTAACCAACATGAACCACTTATGATCAATGGTAAGGATGAAAGGTTGGTATTAAAGATTTCTGACACGCGTCACCTAGCGATCGCCTTTTGTTTCTCTGAACAACCAACATGAACCACTGATGATCAATGATAAGGATTGTATAATGATGAGTAAACGCAAAACATGCGACGACTGTGGGGTTTCTTCGGTGAGTTCTTCTCTATAGATTCCGCCATTGTGTTAGTGAACTCTGTAATGATGAATCAAGCAACATGATGTAACATCGTCCTATGGTAAAATAAAGTTGTATGGTTTGCAGTGTAATCGTACATACAGGTAACAAGTATAAAGTTGTTCTAAGAGTCCTCGTAATAAAAACAAGTTTCTGCACAAATAGAGTGAAATCAATGTGTTTTATGCATCAATGTTTATAGTAGTTAAATAAAAATAAAATAAAAATTGTGTTTATTTCACTCCACAAACAAGCAAAGAGGTACATCTGTAACTTATCTACTGCACAAATAACAATTTTATAAGATTGTTTGTGGGGCATCTGGAGCCTAAACTAAGCCAAGGCCTGTATTTTAGGACTCCAGGTCCCCCTCTCGGTCATCAATACAGTGCGCTAATAATAATTAAATAGAAAAATAATAAAATCTATGACAATGTATGGAATGCGTGGTGTAAATGTGTGTGTGTGTGTATGAAACAATTAATTACGAATAATTTATAGTATCAGTCCACTGCAAATCACACAGTGTCTACCTATATGCAGAAATGAAATATTATTATGATCATCAACGGCCCGTTACAGTCCACTGCTGGACTATGAGCCTCCTCCACTTAAGTGGAGGGTTTTGCCATAATCTCCACGCTTGGCAGGCGGGTTGGAGATCGCAGATTAAAAGGTTACTGTATCAGAGAGCGCTGCTGCCCGTTCCCTGTCCAATGTGTAGTCCCTAAGTCGCCTCTTACGACACCCACGGGAACAGTAGGGGTTGGTGACAAATGTATTCTACTCTGCCGTCACCACACTACGTGGCATTATAATGATGGAAAAATAAAAAATGAATGATTTTACTTACTTATTTCCTTTTCCAGGAACTACTATTAACGCAATGTTTATCTTTACAGGTCCCTATGCGCACTTGTTCCACAATGTCCACGAGCAACATTACGTGTTCCACGTCATCGCGTACGCCCTCAACTCGAGCGCATACGCCACCTCGGCCAACGTGGTGTTGTGTGCCGCCATTTTTATATTTAGTTTTATTTTGACTGCATAGTGATTAACACTGAGTTTATAATGTAATATCCGCTAACTCCAAAACCAAGCAACGATTTTTGATGCGATTTTTGACCAATGGGCGATGTAATTCATAATTTTCTAAAAGTATTTTCTGTTCGATAACCTCGGGCTTTACTATTATAGATGAAGTGTACGAGACTGTGTCCGCAAGGATAATAAATACGAAAAGACGCACAAATGAATCCGACTGTACATAATATTTTAAATAAGTTTTAAAATAGTAGAGAAAATTTAATGATTTTCAATCAAGTCGTCAAAAAAGAAACTATTTCTGCGCACTTGCATTAGGTACGCTGCTGGCTAAATTACGCATGCGGTTGCTAGTTGCTTAAATACATTTATTTCGTGTGAATGTAAAAAGCATTTTCTAACAGTAATTTGAGGAAGTTTTCCTCCAAGATTTTGTATGATAAGTATTACTTTTTGTAAACAAATATATATTAACCACTTCTTTATGTTTTATTAAATAAATATAGGTTATGAATTCCAA
Organism: Carpatolechia fugitivella; assembly: GCA_951230895.1. Taxonomy (NCBI): domain Eukaryota; kingdom Metazoa; phylum Arthropoda; class Insecta; order Lepidoptera; family Gelechiidae; genus Carpatolechia; species Carpatolechia fugitivella. Next base: position 3,805,891 of record OX579661.1, read on the forward strand.
TAAAACAAAAAACTATTGTCATTTACTATATTTTGTAATGTTAAATATTTTTCTAAGCTAAAAATTCTAGAAATGCAATGTTCAACCCTTTATTTCATAAACTAAGGTAAGAGTAGAGATAACATATTTAAAAAAATAAGTACTTAGCATTTATAAACTTTACAAATAATATTGTTCTGATCATATTCCTGAGTTAACTTCTAGAGACATAGACTACAAGATAAATACAAAAGCACATAAATAAATGCACTTTACGTAAAAGGCTAATACAACTATAATCTGATGATTCTTTGAGACGTCATTAGTATCAGTATGTATTCAATACACCATGCGTTTATACAATAATAAATTAGGATTTTTCGATATAAGTTTGTCAACATTACTATGTTGAAAATTACGAAAGGTTCTGGGGTTACTTTGATCATTTGATTAATCTCAACCCTGTTAGTTTTTAAGTTAGGAACACAGTAATAATAAAATTGTTTTTGTTACTCACTACTCGTAATAGACTACGCAATGATAATGAACTATAAATTCCTTCAATCAATTATGTGCAAAGGTATTAAATAATTTCACTATGAATACAGAAATATAATTATTTTACTGTTTTCTGCATTAACCGTGTATCAGCCTCCAGCTCACTTACAGAAAAAGACTTGAGAGTTCATCAATGTTGCAATCCCAAAAAGCAAAAAAAGACGTATTCAGTTTTACGCAATTAGTGATTTTATACGACTAGGAAGTTTCTATCAAAGTCAACCCGCAGTTAAGTACCCCGATTTACGGTACCAGTAATTAAAGTAGAGACCGTGTAACTAAAGTCGCCAACATCTAAATAAGAAACATGTTACAGTCCAGTCCACTGCTGGACTATGAGCCTCCTCCACTTAAGTGGAGGGTTTTGCCATAATCTCCACGCTTGGCAGGCGGGTTGGAGATCGCAGATTAAAAGGAGAGCGCTGCTGCCCGTTCCCTGTTCAATGTGTAGTCCCTAAGTCGCCTCTTACGACACCCACGGGAAGAGTAGGGGTTGGTGACAAATGTATTCTAATCTGCCGAAAGTGACATGTAAGTAGAAATAAAACATTATAAGGAAGGTTCTAAGTCTAAAAAATCTAAAACTTTGTGTGTTTAATTTTTTTAGGTTCGGAATAATAATTAAAAATAATTAGTTTTAATAAGTATAATTTTCGACCAACCCGCACAGGGCCAGCGTAGTCGACTAAGGTCTAATCGCCCTAATTCAGGGTAGGCTTGAGCCCCTCGGTGGGGACGTATTTGAGCAGTTGATGATTGATGAAGTACATATAATTTTATTTTTGTTGATCTGTAACATATTATTTTAAGTATATATTATTATTTTAAGTAATATTAAAATTAATCTCATTATTTTGTGCACTGTACTTTTCCAATAGCTGATAGAATAAGTTACAGTGAATGTAATTTTACTCCGTCTGATAATGTTCGTTACAAAGCGACATTATATTTTGTTATAGAATGATAGGCACTTAAGGTTAAACATCAGCTGCACCCTGCAGTGGCGCCACCAAATGAAATAAATCATTGACAATAACAGTGACTTCGATCGAAATTATTATGTCGCTCATCTAGTACTACAAAGACGGAACTGTCATTTTACAAATTTTACAGGAGGGCGTTTTAAAGTTTTTTTTACTGTTCTGTTTTGTTTTATTATTTCACTTTATATTATATACAACTGGAACCAGGATATTTTGGATATTTAAATATATAGGTAGAATACAATAGCAAAAATATTTTAAAAAATTAAGTGTAAGTATAAAAAAAAACACTTGAAATGATTTGACACATACAATTGTGTCATTGTTGCATTGAAAATGTTTTATTTTGGAAGTTGTGATACTGAAATAGGTACTAATTAATTATGTTTAAAACACTTAATTTGAGATAATCATTTATTACAGCTTAATTGAATACTGAATAATTAACATTACTTAATGGCACGTAAAATCACAGGTGAATTTGTATTTGTTATCTTAAATTTCAAACCACTTATTGAATAATTTATAGTCTTTTGAATAATTACGTATTGGTACATAAATCACAGATTCATTTGTTATCCTTATATCAAAATACTTATTGAAATAACCCAAGGCTATCGCTAATCACAGCTTTTTCATTGCTTACAAATAGTAGGAACTAAAATCGTAGAATCAAAACAAATGAGAAATAAAACATAACGAAAATAACGCTTTTTTAAGAAAAATAAAACCACGTTTCAAAATAAATCTTATTCTCCAAAGGAAAAAACAATGACAAAACGAAAACGACAGGAGCGGCTACCAAAAAAGTCTGGGTAGGTTTCATTCGATAAATTAATACTCGTAGTTTCGTCATCTACAATTTTTGCCCCGACTTCGAACGTAAAGTATAATTTGTATGTGCAAATCGTAATTGTCTAGTAGATCCTTAACTTATGTTCGGCTGTCCTTTTTGCTTTTTTAAAATAAAGAAGATCAAACATCCAAAATTAAACCTTATAGGCGCTTCGATTGCCTGTTTTAATGTCTTTGAGTACAGCTGCTATTGTTTTATTTTTTATGACTAATGAAAAAGAGGAGACAATTAATAATATTAAAAGGAGGAGGTTCTCAATTCGTCTGTATTTTTTTTTATGTATGTTATTAGATATCTCCGCCAATTATTAACCGATTTTAATAATTATTTTTTCATTCGATAGGATTTACCCTTGAGGTGGTCCCATATTAATTTCGTCAAGATCTGATGGTGGAACATGAGGTAAAACTTGGAAATTCCTCAACGGAATGTAGCATTCGCGTCGTTATTCGTCTATTCTTTTAGTCATATTTCAGTCAGTTTTCAACCGATTTTGATGATTTTTTTTCATTCTATAGAACGTGCTTTAGGGATAGATCTATATAAATTTTGTCAAAATCTGATGATGAAATAAGAGATAAAAGCGGAAACTCCTCAACCAGTGATAGCAACAAGCATCGCGCGCGATACCGTTTGTGGTGGAATGTTGCTAGGCAACGAAATAAATTTGTTTTGTCAGTTTGCTGAAAATCTACGTTTCCGTTGTTCCATATAAAATTATATTATTCGATTTTATCACATTTTTTGGCGACCGTGACAGGACAAGAACCTGCTCGGATATTGTATTGGATATCACAAATAATTTAGCTTCTATGGCCGAGTGGTCGAGTGTTTTACTCTCTTTACGGAGGTTTCGGGTTTGAATCCCGGTGAAGACACTCTTAAACGAAAATGTCCTTGTGAGACTTTTTTCAGTTTAGTTGGGACATTGCTGCCCGAATCACCTGATTGTCTGAAAAGAAAGATGATTCCGTGATTCGTAAGGCACGTTAAGTCATGTGTCTCGGCTCTAATATCTACAGAAGGCGTCGTTACTCGTGCTAAGTCAGTGGGTTTTGACAAGGGCCCGGTACTATATTAACTGTGTGAGGGTATGTGAGGTTGGTTGTCGACCTTACAATCCACAATATGAAGAAAAAGAAGAAGCCAGCCTACGTTCACTATCTGTATGTAATCAGCTAACGACAGGCTTTCAAGATACCATCTCAAACCTGAAACTCCTTACGAATAGCCCAAGTATAGGGGTAAACTATAAGCTTATTAAGAGGGAAGAATAGTACGTGCTCGTCCATACAAAAAGAGAAAACGTTTTTCCACTTCTAAATATTTTCCAATCTCCATGATTTTTTAGTATGTTATTGACACAATGAATGACTAGGTTTATAGATTTTTTCTTTTTACAAAATTCGCTATAGATTCAAACTTATATAGGCACCTCAAGTAACGTAATTTTTATGATTAAAACTGTGTCGAATTAAGCCGTTTGTTGAATAAAAACAATGTTTTTTTTTTAAAACCGAACACATGAACCTAGAATATATTGTGCTGAAACGATCTACATCAAAATAAAAGTGATTTGTTGAAATTTAGTTATTGGAAACCGTTTTCTCCCGAAATGGGAATTTCATCAAGAAAAGTACCTATTGTCAGTCGCGAGCTGCAACGCTCTCGCTCTCTCTCCCGGGGGCATGAGCGCACGAGCGATAGCAAATGTTTTCCTAAATATCTATTTCGTTAGGATCGCGAAGCTATTCTTTCCTCTTAGCATTGTCAGTTTAGTGGCCAGCTGGACTACTAAATGACCTCTTACTTCGTAGCCTCTTACACAGTTTAACTTATGTTATTTTCGAAACAATCATTAATAATATAATAAACAACTAAACGCGCTTGCATAGCACGAAAGACGCAGTCTAAACTAAGCAAATACCAAAAATACGAGAGTATAATATCTTTGTACTGAAACTGTTAAATAACAAAACCTAGCTTTGGATAATGAAGAAAAATAATAGGATATGTGTCGAGGTTACGATTAATTACTTACATACAATATATTGAATGAAACACTGAAAATCATAAAATAAAAATAATTTTAACAAAAAAATAGAAACCTCCTTCAAATTACCTTATATGGTTATCTCCACTAAAAAGTAACAAATAAAATAACATTCCAGATGGAACATGAAAAAATATATTGCCAATATCCTCAATTAAGTAGATAGGTAGTGTATTAAGTAAATATTTAGAACTTTGTAATTCCTTTTGGAGTCGGTGCCAGCCAAAAAATCGTCGATTAGTCGTGGGAAACAGTTTTAAGTCATCGTCGTCGTTAAGTCAGTGCATATTTCTATATGATTATCAATAAAATTCTTTGATAGTCTATGATATAATATTTTGTTGTGCTGCGCGGGATGCAATGCCGCACCCGACTAAACGCAGGGAAAACGACAGGAGCGGCTACCAAAAAAGTCTGGGTAGGTTTCATTCGATAAATTAATACTCGTAGTTTCGTCATCTACAATTTTTGCCCCGACTTCGAACGTAAAGTATAATTTGTATGTGCAAATCGTAATTGTCTAGTAGATCCTTAACTGAGAAAGAGGGTAGACAGATATGTCTGCCCATAACAATGTTCCGTCCGGCTAACCACCCGCAAATACTTCAGTTCTGCCGTGATCATGACTATTGCAACATAGTCGAAATATCGGTAAGCTCATAAAAAAGCTTATTTTAAACCAAAATCGTAGTAATAACCCGGTAGATATTATGTGTGTTATTAATACATTACACCTGTTTTTATTTCTTTTATACTATGCTGACACAAAGTACAATCAAATCATGTGCTGTAGTGCTACAATGACTGTAAATACTATCACGTCATTATTTCATTCAATTTTAAGTTAAACACTGACACAAAATACATATACGGTATTGTAGCTCACAAAATATTATTATTTTCTGTTGCTACAAAGACTATAATACACATTTGCGGCATTGAAGGTCTCAAAATTTATTTTTTCTGGTGCTACAAAGACAAAAAATACATTTACGGTACTGTAGCTCTCAATAAAGGATTTTGTTTAGGTGCTACAAAGACACTAAATACATTTATGTCATTGTAGCGCTCAAAAAAGAATTTTGTTTTGGTGCTACAAAGACAGAAAATACATTTACGTCGTTTGGCACTTAGAAATAAAAAAAATTGATGTCATAATTACATGAACGACGATGTAGCACTCTGACACGGTTGACCGTCACGGAGCGTCCCGCGCAACTGACCAATGTGGCGTCGTTACACTCGGGGCGAGTAAATTTTTGTACCGGTGCAACAAAGACAGTGGCGCTATCTTACGCTCATTTGTTGAACAATAAAAACGACTTTGTAACACCATACGTATTGAACATTTTGGAACATTCTGACATCATTAACTCATTTTTGCATTTTGTGACAATTCCGTCTTTGTAGTACTAGATGAGCGATGTGTTTAACGACAATAAAAGGGTTACAAATATATTTCAGTTACTGTTTTATAGTCCTTAATATAGTAATGTAAGCCGTAACTGCCAAAAGTGGCCACTTTTAATCGAAGTCACTGACAATAAGTAAATGATTTATTTCAATGGGGGATCTTCTGACAGCTCTTTAAAAAATAAAAATTATAGTTCTAATTAAGACGAAAGATGGCGCCAGGTGTACTTCGTGGATTCTTTTTTTTAATCCTTTTATGGCCCTGGGTGACTCTCCGGATTTCTTCATTCACAAATCGTCAACGCCATCTATCAAAGTTTTATGAACAATTTTTTTTAATTGGCTGTCGGAAAATCCCCCACTGGGCGCTACTGCAGCTCATGTTTAACTTTGCGTAAGGAAGGCTATGTACTTACAAGGCCGTGCTGATGATGATGAGAAGCTACAGGTGACGGGTGGCTCAATGAAACAGCAGATTATGTCGCTATTTTATATTGGGCTTGCTCATCAAGCACTCGCAAATAACATGGTCATGTTAAACAGGTATTACGTCATATGAAATAAGTCACATTACAGATTACAGGAATATTTATCGGGGAAATATTTAAAATGACAGACCAACTTACATCTTGTATGGTCGAGCGAAATGACAAGAAGAAAATAAAAAAAAAGTCGTAGACTATGTCACCGTAAGATTGTGAACGCCGTTAGTTTATAATCTTACTCGCGATATTATAAACTTACGGAAAATTGTGAACTGAAACCAACCATTTACAATTTAACGTATTATTTCTCGTTAGTTTATAATCTTACGATGTCAAACCTATAAAATACCTTTTTGAAAATCAACCATAAATAATTAAAGCATACCACACGCGATCTGATCAAACAGTCGTTCCAACACTTCCCCTTACACATCACATATTACGTAATACCTTAGTTACACTGCATGCCTAAACAAACACAAAACACGCTACATTAAATCTCTACATGCAATTCCATCATGTGACTCTACATTTTAAATGACTCAACATTTAAAATTATTATTGACACATACAGATATCAGACTATATAGGTATTTCACAAAAGGCACAGATCACAAAAATAAATTAAATTCACATTAATTAACACACACTCTTGCTACCTAATTTCATGTCCTGAAGTTTGGTGAGTACCATCTGCTATCATATTTTTTGTTTGTAAGTACTTACTGCTATTACCTACCTACTTAACTAGATTTAAATTAGTTTAATTTGTGTGATGTTTTTAATTTGACTTAATCGCATTAATTTTATTTTTATATTGCATTGGATTGTAATTGTATTTACTTGTATCTATTATTCTATGGGATTTTGTAACAGAAAATAATAGTACATTACGATACTAGGACCGTAGGTGGCAAATTATAAACAAGGTGACTGTTATAAGCCCGAGCCGTAAGCGAGGGTTCATAATGTCACGAATCATTATCATTTTTCGATTCTTCGTTGAAGTCAAGATAATTTTATTTTTATTATTAAATGATACTGGCTGATACTATTTTTCATACATAATTTATTGAAAAAAAAAAACGATTCAATTTATTTTTTGATATTCTAATGTTCCTGGCTGGAAATATTTCTAATAGTACTTGTACAATAAAAAAAAATGAAATTAAAATATTGAAAATCACACTTGTTCGGTAAATCGCATTACCGTACGTACAGTTTACTGCCGTCGTAAGTTCAATTTTCGAGCAAAGTGTATTGATAAAGAATTTATTATTACATTATTCTTAATTAAATCTTTTACGTAGTGGTATCTTAGATGAATAGTCTTTACATTCTAATAACTTAATTGCACGTTGATTGTCATTACGAGTATAAACAAGAGACTCTACTCTCAAATCATAGATCTCAGATAACAGTGTTTAGTAAAGCTTATATCTTTACTCACATCTCAAAGAGCTAGGTACTATGCTTCTATATAAGGCTTACACACCGTTGCTTGCGGGACTCCCATTTATATCATTATTTCCTAACTTTGTAACTAGTACAGGAATTACGATTCGTGACGTCATTTAGCCCAATCAGCGTCCGTATAAGCAACTAAACTCAATTGATCACTCCTTGAAAATTCTTCTTCCGCTTCCGCGGATCGAATGAAATCGAATCGGTCGGATTGGTCGAGTTGGACGGAATTTCAGTAGAGTACTTACAAGCATTTTTAGGGTTCTGTAGTCAAAAAGGAACCCTTATAGTTTCGGTATGTCAGTCTGTTTGTCTATCTGTCCGTCCGCGGCTTAGCTCAGATACTTTTAGTACTAGAAGGCTGTAATTTGGCATGGATATACATATTAATCATGCCGACAAAGTTGAAGAATAAAATCTTTAAAAATGTTTTTTAGGGTTCCTCTGGCACACGTGAAGTGGCGGTTATTTTTTTATTCACGATTATCTTATAGCGTGAGGTATTGTTGGATAGGTATTTTTAAAATAATCGGGGTTTGCTAAAACCACTTTTCGACTCTAGTGTACGTTTCAGAAACATTTCGTTTTAAAGTGCTTATTTTTGTTAAGAGTCAAGTTTCCCCACCCCTACCAGCGAAACCGTTGTATTTGGAAATGTAAATAATTCCCGGTGGTATATACATATGGTGAATTTAAATTAACATCAAGTAGGCTTTACAGGTTATCGAATAATAGACCAACTAATAAAATATACTAGTACAAGTAAGAGGTACTACAAAATATATCATAGAAAAATATTTTGAAGAATGTTAACTGTCTTAAACAGGTACCTAAGTAGTATTGGACAACTACGGAACCCACATTGCGTGGCCCGACACGTGTTTGGCCGGTTTTTATTTTTTACTAATGTAGAGTAGAAAGTAATTTTATTGTTTCACGTTTTCCGTAGCTTTATTTATAGTTATAGGTATATTATCGATACTATCGAAAGTAGAAGAACATTATCGGCTTTTTTATTTAGTATTTCTTTTTAACCCTCCCCATTTTAAAAACAAGGAGTGTTCTAAATTTGACGCCTATGCCTATGTGAGTGTGTACTCTGCCATCCTCATCATTCTCATTATCCAGCAGTGACATATTGTCGTTAAAATCATCATCATCATCGTGTGGGTTGTAAGGTCGATAACCGACCTCACAAACCCAGGTGTCAGTGTGCCGCCAAAGGCCAGGTGCAGACTTGGCTTATGTAACGACTAGATAGTAGCCGGAGCTTAACGTGCCTTCCGAAGCACGGAATCATCTTTATTTTCGGACAATCAGGTGATTCAGCCTGCAATGTCCTAACCAAACTGGGTCAAAAAGAGAAAAAAAACACAAAGAGATCAAAATAACACACAAACAAAGAGATTTTTGCTTGACAGTGCTCCCACTGGGAATCGAACCCGGAACCTCCGTAATAGGCGTCGAAATCTCGACCGCTCGGCCACGGAGGCTGTTGTGGTTAACGTGTGGTTAACCTTCAAGCGGGCGCGCGGTCATTCGCAACGGCAGCGGTCTCGCGTCATTAAAGTCTTTTCGATTGAAAATATATAATATGAGAAAAATATAGCATTAATTAACCAAATAATCATTTTATTTATGTACACAGATAATAATATATTATCATTGTATCAATCGAATAAACTCCAGGCTTGCATAAATATTGTCATCCCCACGCCATTCCTACAAGTACCTAAATCTTCAGTAAGAATATTTTGTACTTGACGCCTCATCCTGATGTTGTTGGACTTTTGCCACTTCGTTACTTTAAAAAAATGGTAATTAGTTAAAATGATGAAGACTTAAACCAACATCATCGGTGATCCGTTTTTTGTTTGTGTTTTGTGTTACACCCAATATTATAAAAATGACTGCGGATAGACGGACGAAATGATTCATTGCTCATTAAGGTTAGAAAGAAACAAAACATATTTTTTATCTCAATAGGCTAGGTAAGCAGCATAAGCGTAGCGTTAAGCGGGGTGAAACCAGAGGTCAAAGAACCGCTAATTAATGAACAACTTTGATATTATTTGATTACAAAATTTATTATTTCTATAGTGTTGAAATACTTCCGCTTAGTCACTCGCACCCGACATTATTTCAGAAATTATGTTATACTTCTTCAAGTCTATCCGAGTAAAATATAATTCTAATTTAGGATAGACTTAAGGCAACATTCAAAGACGAAGCTTGGCCAAATCTTAGCTAAGCTTCTTCTTGGTTGTTATCTTCAGTTCTGAAGGTTGTGTCCCTGAAAGTTTCTCGTGGCTTCATGAACCAGATTTCTCCATCTATCCCGGTTCTCGGCTGTCCTTGGGGTGGTTATAACAGGAAGGCCAGTGATCTTCGTTATCTGGTTACTTCAACGGCTGCAAGCCCTTCCTTCCCCTCCACCCTACCCACCACAACCAACTTGTCAAGATTATCTGGTTGCCGGCGAGCAATGTGCCGCAAGCATGCTTGAAGAAATATTGGACTAAGCAATAAAGCTCCAAAAAACAGATTACATTTAAAATAAAATTTTAAGTACATCATTTGTCATTTCTAAAAACAATATTAATATAGTTTCGTCTCTGAATGTCGCCCTTAAACTCCTCGATTGGGGACGTATATGAGCATTGTTAATGATTGTGAGTAAAATATCAATCTGAACGTAAATCGCTAATATCCATACACCTATAAAATACTATACATTACTAAATCGCCTACGCTCCGCTTATCAACAAGCTCGCTTCCCGAGTTTCGTCTATTAGCAAGGTCGGCCCCCTGAATGTATTGCACACAACTACAGTACAATACACACTACACGACATTACACTAGTGTGCGGTGCCGGCGCGCGTCGTGTCGTGTGTCTCTCGGTTTTTGAATGGTACAGCGATCGCGATGTTGTGTTTCAAATACGTGTGTTTCAGTGTGGTCGTCGTGTTTTGTGTATCTCACGTGTTCGGTTTACGTACCGGTGAGTTTTTTTTAATGTTATGTATTAAGTTGTTGGACCGGTTATTTATTTATGTAAAAGTTCTACAAGAATATTTTTCCCTTATAATTCGTTTCAAATTCGACACGGTAAATAAATACTAACTTATAAATTAATTTAATTTGATTTTAGCCATATGTGGCCTATGTATATATACAGAGGTGACTTACTTTACTTGAATTTATAAAATAGGTTCGTGTTCGAAATTAATTTGAACAATAAATACAAGCAAGCATTTATTCATTACTTTCGTCAGCTTACGTAATGTATACGTGAGTATACGCTTCAAGTTGACGAAATTAAATCGTGTAGACGTGTACAATAAACGTACCATAAATGACACAATAATTATAGGCAAAGTATATATATACATATCTCTTCTGTCTCTATTATAATATACATGCAAATATGTTAGTAGGAATTTAACTTTGAACTTATGGTTAGTCCACCATTCGCCTGATTATAGGCATAATAATTATACATCATGCCTCATTAGCTAGAATTATACAAAGAGTATGGTACCATTAATTCGATACCTCAGTTCCCAAGTGTAACCATTCTGTAACAGGTTTTCATGAGATAATTACAAAATTTAATGATAATGATACTTTTATTTTTATGAATGTTCTTGAATGGTCTCAGGTAAGCAAGCAAGCAGCAGGCAAGTACATTAACATCAACGGCCCGTTATAGTCCACTGCTGGACTATGAGCTTCCTCCACTTAAGTGTTTGGTTTTGCCATAATCTCCACGCTTGGCAGGCGGGTTGGAGATCGCAGATTAAAAGGTTACTGTATCAGAGAGCGCTGCTGCCCGTTCCCTGTTCAATGTGTAGTCCCTAAGTCCCCTCTTACGACACCCACGGGAAGAGTAGGGGTTGGTGACAAATGTATTCTACTCTGCCGTCACCACTCGGCTTAGCAAGTACATTATTCAGTGAAGAATAGAAAGAAAATTATTTAGAGTTTAACCAAGTTTTCTGAGTTTTTCTTTAATTGTTACTGTTTGGAACTAATGTTGCTAATGTAATAATCGAACTACATTCAGTTATCGACTTATTACTCTTTGGGAATGGTGCGTAATCGTTTTGTGAACAATTTCTCATACTTATCTCAAACTCACTGAATTTCGAATTTGCTACACTCTGGAACTGAAGTATCGAATTGCACCGCCTACTTGACAGATAAGCTAGCCTCTAGCTTGAAGAACCAGTAATTTTAAATCGAATTTCTCAACTTGTATTTAAAGTAGATAGATACATAGCTTTCATGACATAACACTAAACAACAACAGCACAAAAATTTCTGATGTTAAAAATACGTAAATTTACGTTAGCATTCGTAAAATAGCAATAATGCTTGATAATCACAGGATTATTTGAAGTTCCGCAACCAGTATGGCGATACGAAGAAATCTACAATTGTAAATTCCTTAGCAGTTAGATTTTCTTTTCTTCCTGATAATAAAATAATTTCGTTTGATGGTCATGGTCTAAATTAACATTAAAAAAATTCACTTTCAGATCAACAATACTGGAAAGACCTAGCAAAGAACGAGCTAGAAGAAGCCCTGAAGGTGCAATGGAACCTGAACACAGCAAAGAACGTCATCCTCTTCATTGGAGACGGTATGGGTCCGAACACCGTCACTGCCACCAGACTGTACAAGGGTGGAGAGACACACCGACTGGTGTATGAGACGTTTCCACACGTGGGACTACTAAAAGTGAGTCCTGGGGCGCATTCCGAATCAGACTTTCAGCGCTGTCAGCGATCAGAAAAGCAAAAAAGTATGAGTTTTGACAGCTGACAGTAATTCGGAACGCGATTACGGGTGCTTTAATCGATTTCAGCGCGACTCGGAACGCAGGGTTGGTCTGTTCAAAACAAAGATTTCCGACGCGCGTCGCTAAAGCGATCGTCTTTTATTTCCTCTGAGGTTCAAAATGACGCCACAGTTGTGCTATTGTCACTTTACTGGTGTGAACACTTCTGGGTGGTAGGGTGAATGATATTTTAGCATCATTGAGTAGGGTGGCAAATGGCGTTCCGGTTGCCACTGCGCTGGCGACCGTACAAACCCCATGCGCGTCTTGTGTTCGATTGTATGAGTCTGTTGATTTTGTTTGTGCTGTTTAAATTCAATCAATCAAAATCAATCAATCAACCTATTGCAGTCCACTGCTGGACGTAGGCCTCCCCAAGGGTACGCCAAAGTGCAAAAAAAGCGCAAGCGCAGCGTTTAAATTATATATATCGTATTGTGTGCTGCAAATAAATGTATTCTATTCAATTTTTCCAAAGAATAAGCTAACCTAACAACGCAAAAATTCAACCTTTATGACTCTATCTATCTATCTATTATAAGAATTACTGAATATATATTTTTTATATGTGAGTTTTCAAGTTTTCATTCAGAGTAGGCTCGTACCCCTCAGTGGACACATAATATTAAATGGGTTGTTAATGAAATGATTCCTTCAATTCATTGCTTTCCAGACGTACTCCGCCAATAAAATAGTGCCAGATTCATCGTGTACTGCAACAGCCTTGCTATGTGGCGTCAAGGTGAACCAGGAGACGATTGGTGTCGACGCCTCTGTCCCCAAGGAAGACTGCGACGCATCCCTGATTCAAGAGGCGCGGCTGAAGTCATTAGCTGCAATCGCTTTGGAAGCTGGTAAAAGTGCAGGTATGGCAATTAGGTTTACATTTTTTTAAGTATGTTACTTGTATTAATTCCAAATACAACGGTTTCACTAGTAGTAGGGGGGGGGGGGGAACTTGACTCACAAATAAGAACTTTAAAACGAAATATTCACACTAGCATCGAAAAATTGTTTCAGAAACCCCCATTATTTTTAAAAAACCTAACCAACGATATCTCACACTATATAAGGTAATTGTGAATAAAAAAATAACCCCCATTTCACGTGTACCAGAAAAAACCTAAGAGAATCTTTTTAAAGATTTTATTCTTCAGCTCTGTCGGCATGATTAATATGTATATCCATGCCAAATTACAGCCTTCTAGTACTAGCTAAGCCGCGGACGGCCAGACAGACAGACGGACATGGCGAAACTATAAGGGTTCCTTTTTGACTACGGAACCCTAAAACCACCATTGCAACTGGTTGCGATGCACTAAAATTGTCACAATTTTCCCTCTGTTACCCGTTGTCCCTGGAAGGTACCACGGGCATTTTCTTACCTGTGGTCCCTGTTTCTTGTATAACCCTACTAAATTAAAAAACATTTCTATACTCTATGTTACGTGCCACAAAAAAAAAACAAGTAAACAAAAAATACCTGACCCTGTCAGTCAATCTGTCCGTCTGTATATTTACCGCAGTTTTTCCAATGTTACCACGGTTATATTTATTATTGTTACCTCGATATTTCGGAACGGTTGCACGCTCCATGGTCACGAGTAGACCGGTGTGATGTGGCGAGTGGACAGCTCCTAAGGACAGACATATCTGTCTACCCTCTTTCGGATTCAGCGACAACAACGAAACAAACGTGGTTTGAGTGTGCGCTCCTTGGGAGCCAACTCTGCTCACCCTTTCGGGGATAGGAGCGTGATCATTATGTTTAACCGAGCAGATAAAGAATAGATCTGAAATGGCATTCGCTCGCATGCTATCTCGCTCACAATCTATCGCAGTCTATATACTCACATAATGAAGTACGCGCTCCAAAAAAAATAATGACAATAATCAGTGTTTGCAAACAATGATATTGTCATTGATGTCGATGAAATTAATAATTTAAAATAAATAATCTTAAACTTATCCCATGTTTCTTTTTCTTATATTTACGCTTGCTCCTTATTCATTTTATTAATATTTTTTGTCATTATTATTAGTATCATTAATTAATAATAATAAACCCGTCCCGTCCCGTTTTAAATCATACTAATAAAAAAGAATAATAAATAAAAATCGACTTATGAGAACTTGTTATGCCAACCGTACCATAAGTAGATACCCGCCGCCATTTTCAGATCTATTCTTTATGTCGTTTTGTATCCTGCGTGGCTAACCATTTCTCACTTACAAGAATTGGAGAAAGGAAAATATTTGTACACACAAACGACACGATTTGTAGGCTTTTTGTAGATCTTATCTTATCGTATTCAACGTTATTTTATTACAAGTGTTTTCCTTAAATGTATTGACTTGTCAATTATTAAATAAGTTAAGTTTTACCAAGTGCTGATAGTTGTATGAATTTATATCAATTATTTTTATTCACAAGTGTTAGTACATCGTACGTGTTTCAAATTGCATTTAGGATAGCTACGCTCGCTACGCCGCCGTAGTAAACAGCTACGGCATGGCTACGGGCGACATTTGCCTCTTCAGAGCCACTTACGCGTTTTATTGTTTTATCTACAGTGGATATCTCTCGGCTGAGATAATGATGATGATGATGATGATAATTATTACAGGACTGGTGACAACGATGCGAGTGACCCACGCGACTCCAGCTCCGGTCTACGCCCACAGTTCCAGCAGAAAATGGGAATGTGATGGCTGGATGCCGACTGGTTCCGGTTGCAAGGATATTGCCAGGCAACTGGTGGAAGATTGGCCCGGCAGAGATTTGCACGTGAGGATTTTTTTTCATAATTCTCCGTTTTAGTAATGTATCTTTCATCTGACAACTATTGTGTTCCTTGGGGAAAATGTGACCTAGGTCGCCTGAACGAAGTTTTCCAGTTTCATGGACTGACATGGTCTAGTGACTAGAGCCGCTGTCTTCCGTCCGGGAGACGCGAGTTCTATCCCCACCACGTACCAATGTGTTTTCGGATTTAAATGTACGTTTATTCGACGTTCTTACGGTGAAGGATAACATCGTAATGAAATCTGCACACTCCTGCGAAGGAAAGGAATTCAAAGGTTGTGTGTGAAATCGACCAACCCGCACTGGGCCAGCATGATCGACTATGGCCCAATCGCCTTAATTCAGGGTAGGCTCTAGCCCCTTGTTGGGGAAGTATATGAGCTGTTGATGTGTGATGTGTATAAAATAGCAATTAACCCTGAGATAAACACGGTCAGTTGATATTTTATAGTTATATCATCCTTCGATAGCAAGCAGAATTCCTATATCTGCGTTAACCCAGTTTAATACGGCATACCAATTTCTAACTCTCCTACCATAACTTTCCAGGTGATCATGGGAGGTGGCAGACAATGTCTTATGTACAATTCCACCAGAACACCTGCTGATCCAGTGGATAATATGTGGGGATGCGTCAGGAAAGATGGACGAAACCTCATCCAGGAATACAGGAATGACAAAACAAGTAGAGGCTTGAAGTACAGTGTAGTTTCCAGTAATAAGGAACTTAGCGAGTTGGATGTGGACAACACGGATTATTTGATGGGTGCGTATGGTATATCTTGGTGAATTCCATCTGGCATGTTTTCTTGGGCTTGTGTCTTGATGTGGTCGAGGATAGAATTTTAAAAAATCGGTCTCCGCAACAGTAAGAGCGCAGCTTATGATCTCTCAGCAATGAAGTGAGTGAGCGAGAGAGACATACTAGCGCATTCAAGCTCAGCGCTCATTACACTTAACTGACCGTCACAGATAATCACAACACCCAGACCTGAAAGCATTAGTTTTTACCTAAGGTAAAGATAAAAAAGTATTTCAATAGAACTTAATCTAACTAAACTCCATTTATATTATGCGACTACTTCAAGAAAAAACTCCAACTAGTTCCATCAATCAATGGGACTATCAAAAGAGGTCGTGGAAACAGATCTACACTTATTATTCCCTTGAGAAGCTGGCTAGGGCGACCTGGTAGATGGAGTGATCTTCGAAGTTCTTAATAAACGGGGCTTTTGTGTTACAGGAATCTTCTCTAACGCCCACATGCAGTACGAACACTTGCGAGACAAAGGACTGGAGGGGCAGCCTTCTATTGCAGAAATGACAGAAGCTGCCATCAAGGTTTTAAGGAAGAATAGCAAAGGATTCTTTCTTATGGTCAGTCAGTGTCTTTTTTTAACGGGACAGTAATGAGAAGCTCAACGAGGGCCCAGGCAGGCCTAGCCCGGATTGGTTAGAACTTTTTCGCAAAGTGTCATGAAGATTTCCTTGCGATTTTTCTTTCACAGTTACAACAGAGCGTAGCAAAATCCTTGTAAATTTTAAAAGGGATCGGGGTCGGATCTTTGTTTCATCTGACAGGAAATGCGAAGATAAGGGTGGGACTCCCAAACTTAGATGCCTGTTTAAAGATACTACAAAAAAATATACTCGTATCATACGGATAACATAACAAGAATTTTAGAACCAGCTTTGAACATTATTGTTACCTTATAAAATTACAATCTTTTCCAGGTAGAAGGTGGAAACATAGACATGGCTCACCACAGGGGCATAGCCAAGAAAGCCATTAACGAGTCTGCAGCATTAGAAGAGGCAGTTCAAGCTGCTTTGAATCTTGTTGATGAAAAGGAGACTCTGATCATCGTCACCAGTGATCATACGCATACCCTAAACATTAATGGGTACCCGTATAGAGGGACTAACGTTTTTGGTAAGTCGCTTAATGAAGAGGTGAAGTTGCTCTAAGAAATGAACTGAGAATAAAATATTCAATGTGATGTGGGTGAGTAAGGTTTTCCCGGATCTACTTCGTCTTAAACCTGCATTGTTTTACTAAAATAATCATTTTATTAATCACCACGACTACGACAGATTGTTATATAAATAAGTACATGAAGCAAGGACTTATTTTGAGCTCCTGTAAACTAATGTTCACAATCTTTTGCTATCTGTCACAGGAGTCGCAGGCGCATCTCCACACGACGGTTTGAACTACACCACGTTATCCTACACCAATGGCGGCCCGGGGTCAATGCACTATTACGTCAAGGAGGAAAACAATCAGACTTCTGTCACCAGGAGGGATGCCAGTCAGGACGACACGGAGAGTTTCCAGTACGAGCAGGTGGCCGGAATCACTCTGGATGAGAACAGCCATGGGGGAGGAGATGTCGTTGTTTATGCTAAAGGTTGGTATAGTAAACTAACATAAACCAGATATTATTATGTCCAATGATAAGGATGACAATAATGATGAGAAAACACAAAATATATGACGACTGTCGAGTTTCTTCGGTGAGTTCTTCACTATAGATTCCGCCATGGTGTTAGTGAACTCACCCAAAAAAAATGTAATGACGAATCTAGCAACATGATGTAACATCGTCCTGTGGTAAAATAAAGTTTTGACTTTGATATCTTGTTTGTCTGCCGCATACTGTCTAGATGCAGTTTTGCAGCGTAATCGTACAGGTAACAGGTAAAGCTATTGGTACTACTTATTTTAGAATCCTCGTAGTAGAAAAAACGTGTCTGCACAAATAGAGTGAAG
Source organism: Carpatolechia fugitivella (assembly GCA_951230895.1). NCBI lineage: Eukaryota > Metazoa > Arthropoda > Insecta > Lepidoptera > Gelechiidae > Carpatolechia > Carpatolechia fugitivella. The sequence continues at coordinate 3,824,106 of OX579661.1, forward strand.
CCTATGTGGCTCTGTGCTTTACGCATTATTAAAGTCTACAGTGGTTGTATTGAAGAATTAAGTATGATTAATTTCCGATAATCCTACCCGATCTAGATGTCTCTGTTTCCAGAGATTGCCTGAGTTTCATTCAGAAATGAAATATTGCCATGATGGCAGAATAAAAAAAGCCATTAATTTCCTTTCATTTCCTTTTCCAGGAACTACTATTAACGCAATTGTTTGTCTTAACAGGTCCCTATGCGCACTTGTTCCACACCGTCCACGAGCAACATTACGTGTTCCACGCCATCGCGTACGCCACCAATTTAAACTCGAACGCATACGCCCCCTCGGCCAGCGTGGGACTGTGTGCCGCCATTTTGGTTTTTAGTTTTATTTTTACTGCGTGTTGATTAGCACTGAGCAATTGTAGGTAATATCCGCTTACTCCAAAACCACGCAACGAATTTTGATGCAGTTTTCACCAATAGACGACGTGATTCATGGGGAAGGTTTATACGTCCAATCGGATTCACAAGTGGATACATATTATCACGTGTCTATACTTTGAAATAACAATTTTTCTAAACGTATTTTCTTATCGGATTTTACTGTTATAGATGAAGTGTACGGGACTTTATCTACAAGGATAACAAATTACGGAAAATATTATATTATTTAAGTTTTTCATAGTAGACACACGTGATATGGATCCACTTATGAATCCCACTGTACATAGTATTCTAAATAAGTTTTAAAATAGTAGAGAAAATTTAATGTTTTTCAATCAAGTCGTCAAAAAAACTATTTCTGCGCGCTTACATTACGCTGCTGGCTAAATTACGCATGCGGTTGCTAGTTGCTTAGATAAATTTATCTCGTGTGAATGTAAAAAGTATTTTATAAAAGTAATTCGAGGAAATTTTCTCCAAGTTTTTGTATGATAAATATTACTTTTTGTAAATAAATATATGAACTTCTAAATTTTATGTTTTATTAAATAAATATAGGTTATGAATTCCAATAAAACAGAAAACTATTGTCATTTGTTATATTTTGTAATGTAAAATATTTTTCTAAACTAAACATTCTAAAAATACAATATACAAACCTTTATTTCACAAACAAAGGTAAGTGTAGACATTACATAGCTTTAAAAATAAGTAACATTTATGAATTTAACAAATATCATTGTTTTGATTATCTTTCTGAGAGAATTCAATCAAAAACGAATTAAAAATAAGTACTTATATAAATAAAAATTACAAGTCCATACCGCGGTTCAGAACTTTTAGAAGAAACGGTATATTTTGTGTGCTATTAATAACTATTATATTAGAGACATAGACTACAAGATAAAGATAACAAAACATATACATTGTACTTTTAGTATAAATGCACATTACGTAGAAGTCTAATACAATACTTTACTCTGATGATTCTAAGAAACATCATTATTATCAGTACACCAAGCGTTTACAATAATATTAGAATTTTCCTATATGAGTTGGTCTATAATATTTATCACTAATATAATCTCAATTGCTTGATGGATAGACAGGACGCATTATTGGCAAATGCAAGTTACAATATTCACTAGTAACCTTACAAGTCGAAGTTCGTAAAACATCTATTAAAATTATACCTAAGCCTCTTTTCACCAATGATCCAGGAGGCAGCGACAACAAACCAAGAGCTGTTGATTAGGCAATCTTACATTTGCTACCATTATAGTGAAAATTTAGAAAACCCGATGGTAATAACATTGGTAAATATCGTTTGACATTGCAGCACCGAATCCTGATGGATTCCACATTCACATAATTTAATCAAAAACTGAAATAAGATTTAAATCACGTCTTTTTGAGACAGTCGTGAAAAAATATGTAGGTATTAATTTGTTTAATAATTAAAACAGACTTTTTTAAATGAAACTTAAATTTGTATCATTAACAGACAACTGTACCTTACATCAAAATAAAATACCCATTATTTTCAAAAAGAAAACTTTGCTCACGAAAAATCAAAAAATCTGCTGGATTGAAAATGTCGCTTCCTCCTGATAATTAGAAGTCCTTGCTCCCATCCTCGAGTTTGTTACCTCATGCCGCGCTGCCATACTTCTTGTAAGCAAACGCTCCTCCAGCGGCCACCCCGAGCGCCAAAAGTACGTACAACCACCACCAACTAGAAGAAAATAAAAAACAAGGGATAGGAAACGTCCGATGTATCAACCGTCAACTAAAATATTACTATTTGCATTAATTACAATACATTCAAATACAATACGTGTTAGCTAATAAAATTTCATGGGTGGTAACTAGTGATCCAAAGAACTATAGGCTTTTAGCCCTCTTTTTCGGTGCGGAGCCTTTTTGCGAGGGCTCCGGAGGCTAAAGGCTAAAGAGCCCTTTAGCCCTGCGAAGACTTTCCACGAAGCTCTCCGAGGACCATAATGGACCATAGGCTTAAGAAGCCTAAATAGCCCTTTAGCCTCCGAAGCTTGTCTAACGAAACTTGAAAACTACTACGTATCCTACACCTTGACGTCATTAACGTGCTGTCTCAGTTCTTGCAACTGCGGTATTGACAAGTTAGAAGGAGATAGCAACAGTTAACATGCCTTCTGATAGCGGCCCTGTTTTTTTCATTGAAACAATAATATATAATTTAATAAAAAATATATATCGGCGTAAAATTATTTGACATGCAGTTTTGGTTTATAAACAACAATGCAATGTTTTAAATGTCATAAATCCAAGATGGCGGCCAACTCTTACGTTTCTGGACTGATTTCGGTGAAACTTGGTTTGGCATACTGTTCTGGCATAAAGCATTTGTAAAAATGTCAAAAAATCCAAAATGGTGGCTAAATTTTTTGTTTATAGTCCAATTTGGGTGAAACTTGCTTTTACATACTGTTTTAACATAAAAACAGCAATGCAGTTCTAAAATTCACAAAAAACTAAGATGGCGGCCAACTTTATTGTTTATGGACCGATTTCGGTGAAACTTGGTTTGACTTACTGTTTTAGCATAAAAACAACAATGCAGTTGTAAAAATGCCAAAAATCCAAGATGACGGCCAACTTTTTTGTTTATGGGACCGATTTCGGTGAAACTTGGTTTGACTTACTGTTTTGGCATAAAAACAACAATGCAGTTGTAAAAATGACAAAAAACCAAGATGGCGGCCAACTTTTTTGTTTATGTACCAATTTCGGTGAAGCTTAGTTTGACTTCTTGTTTTGGCATAAAAAACAACAATGCAGTTGTAAAAATTAAAAATCCAAGATGGCAGCCAACTTTTTTGTTTATGGACCGATTTTGGTGAAGGTTGGTTTGACTTACTGTTTTAGCATAAAAACAACAATGCAGTTGTAAAAATGACAAAAATCCAAGATGGCGGCCAACTTTTTTGTTTATGGACCGATTTTGGTGAAGGTTGGTTTGACTTACTGTTTTAGCATAAAAACAACAATGCAGTTGTAAAAATGACAAAAATCCAAGATGGCGGCCAACTTTTTTGTTTATGGATCGATTTCGATGAAATTTGGTTTGATGTACTATTTTGGCTTACAAATGACAACGCATTGTAAAAAATTACAAAAATCTAAGATAGCGGCCAAGTTTCACCTAAATCGGTTCATAAACAAAATTGGCCGCCATCTTAAATTTTTGTCATTTTTACGACTGCATTGTTGTTTTTATGCAAAAACAGTATACCGTACCAAGTTTCACCCAAATTGGTCCATAAACAAAAAAGTTGGCCGCCATCTTGGATTTTTGTCATTTTTACAACTGCGTTGTTGTTTTTATGCCAAAACAATAAGTCAAACTAAGCTTCACCGAAATCAGTACATAAACAAAAAAGTTGGCCGCCATCTTGGTTTTTGTCATTTTTACAACTGCATTGTTGTTTTATGCCAAAACAGTAAGTCAAACCAAGTTTCATCGAAATCGGTCCCATAAACAAAAAAGTTGGCCGTCATATTGGATTTTTGGCATTTTTACAACTGCATTGTTGTAATTATGCCAAAACAGTATGTAAAACCAAGTTTCACCTAAATCGGTCCATAAACAAAAAAATTGGCTGCCGTCTTGGATTTTTGTAATTTTTACAACTGCATTGTTGTTTTTATGTCAAAACAGTATGTAATACCAAGTTTCACCTAAATTGGTCCATAAACAAAAAAGTTGGCCACCATCTTGGATTTTTGTCATTTTTACAACTGCATTGTTGTTTTTATGCAAAAACGGTATGCCTTACTAAGTTTCACCGAAATCAGTCAATAAACAAAAAAGTTGGCCGCCATCTTGGTTTCTTGACATTTTACAACTGCATTGTTGTTTTTATGTCAAAACAGTATGTAAAACCAAGTTTCACCCAACTCGGTCTATAAACATAAAAGTTGGCCGCCATCTTCGATTTTTGTCATTTTTACAACTGCATTGTTGTTTTGATGCTAAAACAGTATGTCAAACCAAGTTTCACCCAAATCGGTTCATAAACGAAAAAGTTGCCCGCCATCTTGGATTTTTGTCATTTTTACAATTGCATTGTTGTTTTTACGCAAAAACAGTATGCCGTACCAAGTTTTACCGAATGGAAAAAATGCTACGAAAGTTGGTTTCAACGTATGAAAAAATGCATCGATCATCACGGGGAATATTTTGAAAAGCAATAAATATTTGGTTACAAATGTTTGTTATTTTTTGTTATTCCGGATACATAAATAGCAGCCTCGTAAGCCCGTAAAATGTCTCATAAATGTTATGAATAAGTTTAGTATTAAATTTTTTCCAAAATTACTTATCTGCGACTTTTGAAAATTACTCGTAGTAACATTGTTCGGTTTTATTTGCTAAGTTACCACACCCGAGAGGTATTACAATAACATTGTATAAATACAGTAAAAACCAGAACCAAGTAAGTATTACTAAATTGAGTCACTATGGTAAGTACTTAGATGTTTTATATCACGATATCGGGCGAGTGTTACTTGTGATTATGATGCGTATAGAGACGCGTGCCTTTCTGTGTGAACCTCAACGAATGTGAACATACAGTTTATAGGTTTTTGAGCCTACATGTGCACATACACATAACTAACCTAACACCGTCCCGCTACCGTGAGGTAACTAGTCTAGGTATGTGTCTAATACAGCGATTATACTTTCCTAATTATCGGATGGTAGTTATATAGAGAGCGTCAGTGGTCTAGTGGCTAAGGCCGCTGTCCTTCGTCCGGGAGACGCGGGTCACAACGTACTAATGTGTTTTCGAATTTCGAATTCATATGTACGTTTATTCGACGCTCTTACGGTGAAGGAAAACATCGTGATGAAACCTGCACACTCCTGCGAAGAAATTCGAAGGTTGTGAGTGAAGTCGCCCAACCCGCACTGGGCCAGCGTGGTCGTCTAAGGCCTAATCGCCCTAATTCAGGGCAGGCTCTAGTTATACTGATCATCCCAAGGGCAACCCAAACGCAGCAATGTATAACGAGTTAGCAACGGGATTTAGGAAGATATAAACGCTACTTAACGAGTTTATATATATTATGTACAATACGAGATCTAGTTCACAAAATGAATATTATATTCTCATAAAACAGTTGATATTTACTTACATTAATATACACAAAGTATAACAGACCTTTACTGTCTATGTAACTTCGAACTAACTTTAAATAACTTTTAACACAAATTAATTTCTAAATAGTAAAACCTTTTCTGCCAATGAAGGAAAACCCGCCTATGTCTGAACCAGGCAGTTCTTGAAATTCTGACTTGATAATTTTGTTAAAATCCCTTCGATCAACAATATGGCATCGGACTGTTCACCATATTTTATTAATTTACCATATTTTATGAATTATTTTTAAAATATTATATTATTAGTAGACGATTCGCGAAGAAAAAAACAGAATCGGTTGAAAAACGAATTTACAGTGATTTTTTGAAGTTTCAATATGTCTGTCTCTTTCAAAAACGATTTTTTGTATGGATGTTATATGGCGTTACTAACAAATGACGTCACAAGTGGGTATGTGCCTCTCTGTCTAATCTTGAATTTCAAACCTTTATAACTCGGTCAATTTTTAAGATAGAGCAAAAACTATTTCAGTGTTCGATAGCAGAAACTAAGAAGTTTGGATTTATAAAATATAAAAAAAAGTAGTCCGATCGCCTATTACAATTACTAGATATCGGGTCGGAGCAAAAAAAACGTCTCGGTAAAAAAAAAAAATTAATAACGCGTTACTTCCGGCGTCAGGTCTTAATTTGAATTAGTTCGGTTGAAACAAAAGAAAACGAATGGTCGTAAGTAAGAGATTATATATTGAAGATTTCCGATTTTATTACTTGGCATTAGAATGAATATGAATTTGACTTTGACTTTAGAGTTGTAGGGTTTTAAAACGTTCGTCTCGGTTGGTTAATAAACAAATGTAGCTGTATAAGTATTTTATTTTACGCCGTATGGTGACGGCAGAGTAGAATACATTTGTCACCAACCCCTACTCTTCCCGTGGGTGTCGTAAGAGGCGACTTAGGGACTACACATTGAACAGGGAACGGGCAGCAGCGCTCTCTGATACAGTAACCTTTTAATCTGCGATCTCCAACCCGCCTACCAAGCGTGGAGATTATGGCAAAAGTCAAAAGTCAAATTTTTTTATTCGAATTAAGATTTTTACAAATCATTTTTCGACGTCAAAGCTATCATGAATGGCACGTTCACTACCAGTGTACGCCCTCTGTGGAGAAGAACGGCCAGAAGAAACTCCACAGGAATTGTATCTTTTGTACTTTTCTTTTAAATATATAAAGAATCATAATTCATAACAAGAAGTCATAATTACAATCTACTCCGTTGATTTGGAACAACAGTTGACCAGACGTTTTTATCATCTAAGTAATCATTTATCGTATAATAGGCCTTAGAACATAAAATAGTTTTAATTTTAGCTTTAAATTGGCTATCGGACAGATTTACAATATCATCTGGTATTTTATTATAGAAGCGAATACAGTTCCCCATGAATGAATTATTAACTGTGCACAGTCTAAACTTTGGGTGCGCTATTTTATTTTTATTTCTAGTATTTATATTATGTATATCAGAATTCTTAGGAAATAGCATTGTGTTCTTCCGGACATACAAGATGTTTTCAAATATGTACTGTGAGGATACTGTGAGGATATCAATTTCTTTAAATAATTCCCTTAGGGAATCGCGACCACGCAATTCATATATGGAACGTATCGCCCTCTTCTGTAACACAAAGATGTTATTTATGTTAGCAGCTTGACCCCACAATAAAATTCCGTAGGACATAATGCTGTGAAAATAGCTGAAATATACAAGTCTGGCAGTAGCAACGTCAGTCAGTTGACGAATCTTTCTGACTGCATATGCCGCCGAGCTGAGCCTTGCGGATAACGCATTTAAATGAGGGTCCCATTGTAACCTTGCGTCGATAGTGATCCCCAAGAAAACTGTTTCATTTACATATTGCAAATTTTCGTTATTCAAGACAATAGCTAAGTTGTTGTTCCTTACATTAGGCAATGAAAATTTAATACATTTTGTTTTCTTGGGATTCAAAAATTATTTGTCGTAAACCAATCATGGATCTGGGAAAGAGCGTCATTTACTTCGTCAATATCTTGATTATGTCTGCTAGCTTTGAAAATTAGAGAAGTATCATCAGCAAATAACACTATCCTAGATCGGTTTTGTACCATAAAAGGCAGGTCATTTATATATACTAAGAATAGGAACGGTCCAAGAATTGAGCCCTGTGGCACGCCGATTTTGACTTTAGATCCCAGTGACTTCGTGCTGTTTATTTGAACTCTTTGAATTCTATTTTCTAGATAGGAACTGATAAAAGTTAGGGCTCCGTCTCTAACTCCATAATGTTCCAGCTTTACTAGCAGCGTCTCGTGATCGACGCAGTCGAAAGCTTTAGATAGGTCACAGAACACCCCAATAGCATCCTGCGACTCCTCCCAAGCCCCGTACACGTGATGTAGGAGAGCAACTGCAGCGTCGGTGGTCGAACGCCCCTTAGTAAATCCGAACTGTTGATTATGGAGTAGATGGTTCAGATTTAAATAAGACAGCATTTGATTAAGTATTATCCTTTCAAAAATTTTACTGAGTACCGGAAGTATAGACACTGGCCTAAAGTTACCGGGATCCTTTTTATCTCCTGACTTAAATAAAGGTATTATTTTACTATGTTTCATTAAATCTGGAAATACACCCTGATCAACACAAGAATTGAATAAAAATGCTAGGTAAGGTGCCAGAGTTTCGATTATAGAACTACACAACTTAACCGACATACCAAATAAGTCTTCAGTATCTTTTAGCTTTAATTCCTTAAAAGTTTTAATCACTACCTGCGGGTTTATATGCCTAAACTCAAACGCAGTTGGGCACCTTTGAACATTAGCATTCAGCAGATCGCGAGCAGAAGAAGGTGAGGAATTAAGCGGCTCTGTAGTTTTTAATGGAATGTTTGTGAAAAATGTTTCAAATTCTTGAGCAATATCTTCATCTGCAGTAATGATACCACTAACAGTATTTAATGAATGTCTGTTGTCGTATAGTTTAGCTTTTCCCGTTTCGCAGTTTATCACCTTCCAAATCGTCTTTACAACATTATCAGCCGAAACTATTTTGTTTTTAATATAGTTGGCCTTTGCTAATGCACAAACCTTTTTAAAAGTTTTTGAAAAAGTTCTAACATATTCAATGAAGATTTCACTATGGTTATACGCCTTTTCAGCATATAATTCGAATAACCTATCTCTACTAATGCGAATCCAAACACTTAAGTGGAGGAGGCTTATCCAGGAGGAGGCTAGTCCAGCAGTGGACTGTAACGGGCCGTTGATGTTGATGTTGAAGTATTTTATTGTCACAGACAGCATTTAGCTTTGATTTTGTATGCGACCCGTTATCTAGTTGTAATAATTGTTGATCGAAGTAAAAACCTCTAAAAATCAGGAAACTGAACAGTTAACGAATTATTGCGCGAAACTGACTGACCAGTTCGGGAAACTGGTACAAAGTTTCGTCGGCTGCCTCTAAACTGCATTCTAGCTACAAAGCAGTAGATTGGATCCTTTATTCCCATCTGCCCCCTTCGGGGCTGTAACCGGGGTGGCGGATGGCACTAATTAGGTGGCGTTTACCACCCCGGATGTTAATGGCACCCTTTATTCCCATCTGCCCCTTCGGAGCTTGCCACCGGGGTGGCGGATGGCACTAATTAGGTGGCGTTTACCACCCCGGTTGTTAGTGGCACCCTTTATTCCCATCTGCCCCTTTTAGAGCTTGCCACCAAGGCGGCAGATGGCACTAATTAGGTTGCGTTTACCAACCCGGTGGTCGATGGCACCTATTTAGTTTCATCTGCCCCCTTCATAGTTATAGTACAGGGGTTTATTCTCATTTCGTATTGGACATTATCAATGAAAATTGATATAAAGCATCACTAGATATAATGAGCAAAAAATTAAGATTAAAAATAGCAAATAATTTTGCAGTTCACATGTCCCATTCTTTTTTTCCTAGCATTTTCAACGCGATACTAAATAACGCTGAACCTCTCGTATATTTGTTGAATCCATTATATGAACAACTTTTGTTATAGAATGTTTCCAAATACTTATTTATTTTTATTTTTCATACAAACTGACTTACTTTTAGTATCATGCGTTTTGAAAGTTGTTCAGTTTCATGGCATTAATTATCATCCAGATTTGCGTTTTTTATATTTTAACACGTTTTTTTTTTTTACATGGACCTAATGCTTGTGTCGCAAAATCGACGTATCAAGCGTAACCGAACTTTTGGGGGAGCGGAAGGCTCTTACCCCTAGTATTTTTCAATTCGCATTGATACCTCTTTTGTAGTTAATGTAAAAGCGTTTTTTTTTTCAACAATGTATAGGTACTTCTACATTACAATAAAAAAAATACTTCTACATACAATAACTACCCATTACATCTCAGTTTTAGATCAACATTATTTTATCTATCAATTATTTAATTAGGTACTCTACATATATTTATAGTTAACCTACCACACGATTTGACCTGACATTTTTTTATTAATAAGCATTTTGTTATAAAGTTAATTACTTATACGTAATACGTAAAACATATTTCCAGAAAGAGAAAATATTATTCTTAAAGGGGCAAGAAGGGAAGAAATAACTTAACAATTTCTCGAAAAACAAGTGTTGTACTTGTATGTACTATGTCAACTAATCCGATATACCTAAGGTATATACTTTTCTTTTCGAAGTCTATCGGTGAAGTCCCTTGCATTCTCTTCTGTATTCTGCTATTATAAATCATTTAGCTTATTTTTACATAATAATGTTGCTTATTCCTTATCCTTATGCCGTTTTAAAATTATTTCCGCTCTTTGAAATTAATGGAGTCTACCTCAAAACAAGTCAGGTCAGGTCGTGAGGAGGGCTCAAGTCATTATTTTGTTACGATAAATATAATAGGGTGTTCGGCAGAATGTTGGTCAATTTATCAGGGTATGAAAGCCCCTTTGTTGCCCTAGTTACTACCAATCTTACTACCGTTTCACGAAGCCACAAGTTACAAGTACAATTCGATGTACATTGCGTAGAACAAAAGATAAAACGATAAGGGTATACATTTTAGGCGAATTGACTACGCAATGAATATCAAATTGTAACTTGTTGCTTCGTGAAACGGGGCCCAGTTGTAATACCGTTCATTTTGATTACCCTTCCTACTACTCAGTATGAAGTTGTCAGAAACAAAAAATAAAAAGCCCGTGTTACTACCTACTCTAACAAAAAAATCAATTTTATTTCTAAAATCCCAAGATACTACAGAGCACCCTGGATGGTGATAATACAGATGACAAAATAATGAGAAAAGATACAACAACCAAAACTTCAGATTTTTAAAGCGTTCTAGTGAAATGCTTTCAATTCAGTATTACCAATTTACTACCATGTTACCAACCGCTATTTTTAAATTAATATCTTTCATATCTTGGTCCAATAGGACCTATGTCATCTGAATTATCTTTCTCACAAAAATGTATGCTATATGAACCTTTTCGGCGGGGGGGGCGCGACTTGTGGTAATCGCGATCTTCTCCTAGATAAATTACAAGTACATAATTACTCTATTATCTAACCACTAATGAAAGAAAAATCACCTTTTTTCGCAAGGATGGCCACGACGACGTCTTTAAACAAAAACAATATAAAATCAGTAATCTGTACATCGTGGAATTTCACTGGTTGATTTTCGTTAAAGTGAGTGTTCAGTGCATTAATCTGAACAACTTTCCCCAAGGAACATGGGCTGTAAAACAACAAAAAAATTGGCCCGCTCATACAAAACCGCAGGCCAGCTGATCGATTCACTATAAAATGATAATAATAATAATAAATTCTTTAACACAGAAATAAATAAAAAAACATAATATTATTATTATTTATTTTTTTTACTATGGCGGAAACATTTTTTTTTTATTTGCCAGTCCATGTTCCTTGGGGGAAGTTGTTCAGTTTAATGGACAGAACATTCCCTTTAACGAAGCACTACCAGTTAAATTGTACGCTGTATTAAGGCTAAAAAAATATTTTTAAGTGCCGTACCTAAGCTATGTTTATAATAAAAAGTACACATAGATTTTTAAGTCAGTTTACATAAAAAGAAACTGGAAAAGTCGAAAAAAAAGTCGTCCTCTTGATTTGATTCCAACATGATTTCAACGCAAGAGATCGATAAATTAATACAGCAGTAACTTTTCTCTTTTCCTTGCTGCTTTATTTCTGCCTTAAAAATGAAGTGTAAGAAAATAAATAAAACGTCCAGCTTTCTGGCACTTTAAAAAATTTATCTAGGGAGCCCTATTAGGAGTCTTAGCCAAAAAAATTAAAAAAAGGAAGTATTAACCTCTCTCGCGGCACGATTATGGTCGACACAGCAGGTTCGTGTCTCGTGTCAGGTGATTTTCCTTTCCGCCTCGGACTGTTAGAATAAACACTTACATTACCAAATTAACTCTATACTATATTCTTCTTTTTCTATGATACGAGTATTATTATGCTGCTAAATAATAGGTATTATACTACCAGGGTAAATGTAACACTTGTATACAGAGGTATGCGGAAGTATTTGAGATTGTACGAGTATTTCAATTTAGTCAATTTGTATTCGCGTATTAGTATACGAAAGAATTAGCTTTCCGCAACTCATTTTGGTTATCAATACTATAACACAAGTTGAGTAAATTTTTCGTAAACTCATTAATGACCAGGCGGCCGTTTCACGAAGCTACAAGTTACAAATTACAAGTACAATTCGACGTACATTGCGTAGACGATTAGATAAAACAATAAGAGCTTACAGTTTAGGCGAATTGGCTACGCAATGTATATCAAATTGTAACTTGTTACTAGTAACTTGTTGCTTCGTGAAACGGGGCCCAGTGGGTCTAGTCAATATTACATATATACTTGGGTGGAATGTGCTAATAATTTTATTGATACGCCTGATTATTCTTCACTTTGGTTAAACAAACCAAGATCTACGATCAACTTTAAATTTCTTATGTGTATTACGGTTATTTTACAACAGAGTTTTTAATTTATTACTTTGAAATTAATTTTAAGAAATACATATTTACATTTACCCTAGTTAAAGTTTAAGGCCGTATTCTCGATGACAGCGGGCGGCGGGGCGGCGGCGACTGCGGCACGAGAGCGGCGCTTTCAAAAGCACAGTTCTATATTGAACTGTTCTCGATGGCGGCGGCAGCGGCAAATGCGGTCGCCGCCGCCCGCTGTCGTCGAGAATACGGCCTAAGGGTCATTCACAACTTTAGAGGATGTCTTACACACGGTATCCGACCCGAATCCGACCAGAATACAGTTTCATGTTACATGAATATGTCAGACATCTGAATCTGACGGTCCCGTAGCCTAGTTGGTAGTACGTACGCCTACGAAGCACAGGGTCGCGGGTTCGAATCCCGCCCAGGGCAAACATTCGCGTGATGAGCACTTGTGTTTGCCTTGTGCCTGGGTGTTGTGTATCTATATATCTATGTATTTATCTATTTAAGTAATTTATCAGCTGGCTGATACCCATAGTACATACAAGCTCTGCTTAGTTTGGGATCAGATGGCCATGTGTGAGATGTCCCCAGATATTTATTTATATATGTAATGGGGAATACTAGCCAATTTTGATATCATCTTGTATTATGCTTTAAATACAATACCTACCTGTGTTTTTTTTATTTATTTTATTTTATAAACGAAACGATAAGTGCTTGTGTATGTGTGTAAACTTTACTGTAACCGTTTAGACGACCCTGCTGATTTTTTACGTTTTAATATTTGGATTCGGATCGAATTCAGTGCGTGAAAGCCCTAAGTTTCTACTACGCGTCACTTTAATCCTAATGAAAAACACAACAAAATAATAGACAGATAGACCTGAAGCACGTATTCTTTTTCATGTCACAGCTCTCCTTGTGTGAGACTGGACAGGTGCTAAAGAAAAATAAAACAAACAAAATATAAAGGACCTGAGAGACCCGGGCGACCCGTCATACGTTCGCCAAGTTTTTCGTGGACAGGTGTATAAATGAGCGGCGTTGAGGGGGCAACCGCAGCTAAAAAAATAATAATTCGTTATGCTAAATCCTTACTTCCAACTCTATATTACAGTACCTTCAAACATTGTAATATTAAATCTGCCTTTATTCAAATTTGAAGGCTGAATCAACTGATTGTCCGAAAAGAAAGCTTTTTCGGCTCTATAACACTGACACCAGAGTTTGCGAGGTCAGTTGTCAACAAAAAAAAATTTTAGATATCTTTATCTCTCTCACTGACTTTGTAAATGCCTTACACTCATGAAAGGCTGTGAGGTGGGGAAGAATACGGGATAATACATTCCTATATCTATATTTAACTTACTATATCTAACTAAAGCTTTCGTTGGTAATAGGGAATATGCATAAAAAAATATTAGTTTTTTTTTAATAGTTCATTTGAAAGTATACAAAAATAGAATACTGAAATTGATCGAAAACAAACTAGATACAACATTTTTAAACAAATATGTCTGTCCCTCTTACTAAGACAATTTTCTATGGCGAATCTATGGCCCGCCGCCCCCGTGACATTTGACGTCACATGTCACGTCGGACCTCTCTGTTTAACCATCAACTTTGAAGCCTTATAACTTTGTTTCTGAGTTTTATGTGTTTATATGCCTTGAAATATTTCGCCTATTGAATTTTAAAAAAATGTGCATATTCCCCATTATAATTACTACTACACCAAGTATATCACACACATTATAAATATAAGTACTATCTAAACACACAAACAGTTATATCAAACTCTAGATGAACACTAATGTGCAACTATTATATTGCTTATGACCAATTATACCTACTTACTTACAAGATGAGAATTAAGATAAAAAACCTTACCTAAAACAACATACTTGTAGTTACTATTTATTACCTTTAGCATATGGGGTAGGTACTTAAAACTACTATGTTTTTAATAAATCAGTAAGTAAATTTATGTTCTAATGTTATTTACTTACTTACTTTTGCAAAGTCAACATTTCTTTCTATGGTGTCAATATTACAGCTACATTTACACAACAATAGGGGATCGGACTGTTCACCATATTTTATGATTTATTTTTAAAATATAGATCAGTATCAGACGATTCACGAAGAAAAAAACAGAATCCGCTGAAAAACGAATTTACAGTGTTTTTTTAAAGTTTCAATATGTATGTCTCTTTCAAAAACGATTTTTTGTATGGAGATTATATGGCGTTACTAACAAATGACGTCACAAGTGGGTATGTGCCTCTCTGTCTAATCTTGAATTTCAAGCCTTTATAACTCGGTCAATTTTAAAGATAGAGCAAAAATTCTTTTAGTATTCGATAGCAGAAACTAAGAAGTTAGGATTTATAAAATAAAAATAAGTAGTTGGATCCCCCATTGAAGAGACTGATTGATGGTGAATCTAAAAGAAAAAATAAAAATAATAACCTTCGCTTCCGTGTAACAACTGGTTTACAACTGAAATAAAATATTTGATATGAAGCGATTCTGTTTATTTCACATACAGTTTTTCTTATCAGTCTATAAATATTATGTACTGATTCAATATGCATATATGTATTAAATAAAAGAAATAAGAAATAGGCCTCAAAAAAATCGAGCTTTCATACAAAAATGCTCTCTATCTGAGTAGTTCTATATTTTCAAACAAATTACATTTGCTCAGCAAACTCTTTTCAACCCCATATAATAAAAATGTGACCAGAACCCATAGAAAAAGTGTTAAAACAAAAAATATACATCATATGTTAACAATATGTACCTAAGCAATAAAAATCACAATTTAAGTTACATTTTAATGAAGAAACATATTATGTATTTATAGTATTTTTAGACTACATGCTACATAACATTAAAATTTATTCGTCTGAAATCCAAAAAAGACAATTACTTCTCATAATTTAAGACTTATTTTATATTCTTGATTACAATATCATTAAGAAACTTGTAAATTTGTAGATACAGAATAATAACAATGCAGTTATCATTTTCTTCAATCATCCACAAAGAAACTAAGTTTAGTGCTTTGAATCACAGCTTCAAAAAGTTTGTACTATTCACATATTTTTTGTGTTTATTATGAACACATATTCTGGGCTGAAGGTGTCTTTTATATTCCTGCCTTCACTGAAAATAAAATTTGAATATAACTAAGGCTGATAAGGGGTACTCACCAAGTGTCAACATGAATTATACTTTCCTCGGCTGGGAGTGATCCAATCTTGTATTTTTGCATCAATTTTCTGTAAAAAAAACAGAGCAACAGTAAATAATTAATTTTAAAAATTATAATGAAGCCCCCTATTAAGTTTTAAAGTATTCAATTGTGTCTGTTGAAGTTAGAAAAATTTTATGACAAGTATATTTTATTATGACCAGATATTCCATTGTATCGTACTAGCCTGTGTCCAATAAGGGACATCTCAGACAAGACAGAAAATAATGAATAGGAATGATGAAAAGAAGGCCATTATTAAAGTTTATATATTTTTTTAAATAATTGAAATTATATCAATAGGTATTTGATAGTGTCTGTCTATACAAATCCTACTTAATATTATAAATGCGAAAGTTTGGATATTTGGATGTTTGTTACCAAATCACGCTTGAACCACTGGACGGATCAGGATGAAACTTGGCACGCATATAGGTTAGGTCCTGGAATAGGACATAGGCTACTTTTTACCGCGGGAAAACACTTCATTCCTACGGGAAAACTCATTAAACGCGGGTGAAACCGCGGGCGGAAAGCTAGTAGGTAATATAAAAAAAAACACATGAATGTAACAGACCTGGCATCTTCACTGTGTCCTACATCTTCAAATGCCCGAGTGCCATCCCTCCCTGCCACGTCTAGCAAACTATCTGCTCCTCCAGGGTGCTACATGGAAATAGCACATTAGAATCATAACTTCAAAATAGTAATGACATATTAAAATGATTTTTTATGACACTTGTTCCAGACATTGGTGATCCTTATGTTGCTAGTACAAAGACTTTGCCTACAAGATTACCTTAGAAGATTATATTAGAAAGTAAAATTACCTACAAGATTAGTATAATTTGAAATGATAATTCAACTAACTTGCATGGCCATCCAATGTGTGTAGATAGGACTATCTTACCTGTGATCTATTCAAAATAGGTACCTTTTTTTACTAGTTCTACTTATGAATCTAATGATAGCCTACATACAAGTTGTCTACATTCTACAAGCGAATACCAATAAAAAGCAGTCTAATACTACTCACAAACGCTGATATTATTTGAACGGGTTATAGAAAATGTCGGCCAAGGTCTGCTACAAGAGAGAGGTAAAAGAGAAATCGTGATGATTGAATATCTCATTTCCGGCAACATCACGCAAGACTCAAGTGATAGTAAAGCAATAAATAATGAAAATTGCTCTATTATGATTATAACTTTTACTTACCTCATTCAGAAACTTGGTAACATCGTAAACATCGTTATGGATCACGATCCACGCACTATTGGCCTTTTTATGTTTTTTCACTTCTGACAAATTAATACTCATGATTTTTAAGTTACGTATCTATTACTATTATAAATACTATATGATTTTTAAACCACGATGATTTAAAAAACACGAATTTTGAAAATAAATTTGGAATATCTGCAAACCATTTGCCTAAAATCTGTCAGCTGACTGTCTGTCTGACAGTAGTGACAGTTAACTGACAACTGTCTCAGTGTAACCAGATAAAAAAATATTATCCTGCTAATCTTGTCTAAAAACATGGCTCTGGCCTGGCTGGTCTCTAAAACTAAAAAAAAATACTTTTTTCTTCAATTTGACCATTCCCGAACTGAGTATGATTTTTTTAACAGTTTTTCTTGCTATTAAAATCGACGGCATGGTTCCTTAGAACTGTATTTTTTTTTTGTTTCAGCGTTACCCATACATACCACAGAAAAAATAATAGTAGCAATAGAAGATGCACTCCCTGATAGAAAACATTTGAGTTTAAACGCAGTGAAGAACTTTCCAGGCAACGTTCCTGAAAAATCTCAAAGATGGCGCTGTGCATGCCTGGCATAGTAATGAGCAGTTCCTTTTAAAAAAAAGTCGATAGTCATTCATTCTAGTGTTGCCGGATAATCGATTATCGATCAGTCGGTTGTGTTCACTCTAAAATAATCTAAGTATCGATTATGAAATCGATAGTATCTATTAAATCGATACTCACACACACACAACACATCCAATTGATCGATAATCGATTATCCGGCAACACTAGAACGAATGACTCGGTATTTTTTTTTTTTTAAAGAACTGATCTCTTCCCAGGCATGCACAGCGCCATCTTTGAAATATTTAGGAACGTCGCCTGGAAAGTTCCTCACCACAACGCCGCTAACATTCAAATAATTTTGCACGCCTCGAGCATGACCTTCGTTTTAGCCTACCGAGTGTTGTGGCGCTTGTAATGAATCAAAATGCACCTTAAGTCCGCGCGCTGAGAGTCTGTATTACTTAGACCATCACATTCCTTTGTTAATGCCGCTCCTCCTGTAGGGTTGGGTGTTGCGAGAAAACTGAATGAATGAATGAATGAATTTACTGAAAAACTAACTGAACTGAACTGATTTATGTTAACCATTATGAAAATAAGATAATTCCTTACAATATTAATTAGTAATAGAATGTGCTGAGGAAGATGTAATGTAATAATTAATTATGATTCTTTTTTCTTTTGGCCGGTTTTTATGTCACTTTTCCAAATTTCAAATTTTCTTGGTTTGACCTTTTTCTAAATGGTTTATTGTTTTCCCAATTGTCATCGGGTGATGATAGAAACGATTTTTTTCTTGAATCGTTACGTGAATCGTTAGATTGTTAGTAAATATTTATTGAAGAGTCTCGGGATCATTTCCGTATTGTGCCATAAGCCTTGGCAATAAGCCTTGGAATACCATATTAACACATATTCCGTTTGGACTAGCCGGGTAAGTCTTGTGTTGTCTTCCTCCTGGTTTTTATCGACGCACTTTTCTCTTTCCTTGTCTTGGTTGGATGGCGATTATTTCTTTGTCAATCTTTACAGTGTATTTCCGGCTTCTGCGACACACACACGGGGGTCCCTCCGTGCTTTCTACGATTTCTTGCTGTGGTTCCGGACACCTGAGGCCACCAGGCATTGGACGTACCTGGATCCCTGTGTTGTGTGCGTCCGCACACGTACCAGCTAAGTGCCGCAAACCCGCGCACCGGCGTTGGAGTCCCCCCTGGAATACTCTCGCACTCTCGAAATCGCACTAAACAAAAACAATAATGTATTAATTGTGAGATACATTGTGTTTTCATGCGATAAATACATAGATTGACGTGGCAATCGCACTAAACAATCAAATTTAATATAATAATGTATTACTTGTGAGATACATTGTGTTTTCATGCGATTGTCAGGTCAATCTATGTATTTATTTAAAACATAAGATATTTTTAATATTGATCTGGTCACTATAAGATGTTGTTAGGTGACCTAATTACGTAATAACTTAAGACAGAAGGACTCTTAAGTAGGGACTGAATAAATTAACCGACTTGGTATTACATGGATCTCACAACTTTTTACGGTAGACTAAGTTGCGTGCGAGACTTGGTTTTTTTACAAGTTATGTTTTTGATGGCATTTCTATTATACCGTTCGGACAAATTTAACTAAATCTTTCTTTGATCTCCTAAATTTCACGTTTTGCCTGTGGTTGTCAACCACAGGTTAGCTAGCTTCTTTTTTTAAACGCTACATTACTTACTACTTAATTATAACTTTACCCAAATGTTATTTATCTAAGTAAGTTATTATTATTATAATTTTGTAAATAAATATTATTCTTTTAGTATGAAGTTGGTAGGTAGGTCTTCATCACATCAAGTGTACATTTAAACACGAGAAACACATAAAAAATAGGTACAAAAATGTTGCTAATAATTTGCTATTTAATAGCTAGGTAAGCATAATGACTCTATTTTTTGTTCAAATTTGAAATTGTGTAAGTACTTACTAATTTAAAAATTTGTGATATAAAATAACAGTACCTAGGTAGTATTTTGAAGTTTTAAATTTTGTATACTAATTACTGTCAAGCGTATACTGGATTTGACTGATACTATGAAAATGTAGTATTTTCCTTCCAAAAAATCTACTACAGATCGCGACAAACTTCTAGACCACTCTGAACACGGCACGATTCGATTTGCTACTGCAAAATATACGTAAAAGCGACAACGCGCAATGCGCGAAGCAACTTCAGAGCGGTCTAGAAGTTTGGCGCGATCTGTACCTCCCTCCCTGCTTACGTCTAACTATGAACATTGACACCCAATATAGAAACTATTGAGAAGAATATAATACAGGGTGGAAACGTTATGTGTACCTACTCACTCGATTTATCCTAAACTATACAAGATACCGAGAAACTGATTACTGATACTAAAAGTGCTTCATGAGCTCTGTCAAATGGTGTAACTTTTTGAAAAATTAATGGGATACCCCAAATGTATGGGAGCAGCAAAAAACATTTTTTCGATATTATTATATCCCATTAATTTTTCAAATAGTTATAATACAATTTGATAGAACTCGTGGCGTGGGGCACTTTTAGTAACAGTAATCAGTATATCGGTATTTTGTATAGTTTAGGATAAATCGAGTGAGAACACTTGACGTTTCCACCCTATAATAAATAAATGGGTGATGCATAAACTATTTTTAAAGCCATCTTCTAAAATGTTATTAAATAGGTAATTTTCAGAAGATTTTATTTAGTAGTTAAATATTTTAATCATTCAGTTCTGCCAAAATAGCAGTACTCTGCTTTACCTGGTCACCCATTCTGCGAAAGAAATATTTACGGAGGTAGTTTTGTTGTTTCTAAAACCATCTTTCTTTTACGCCAATTTGTTAATGTTGTTGTATTAAATCAATCTACACATATACATTTACTAGTTTTTCAATAATTATGAAATAGAAAACAACAATATTGTTGTATGTAAATTCAATAAAACAACCAAACTACATACGTCAAACTAATTACCAATCGTAGGTTAATTCCCCTTACATCCTCTTAGGTTAATTCGTAAACGCACATAAATATAACCTTAATTTTATTTGCGTGCGATATTTCCCACATTTTATTTTCTTTTTTAAACAATGTAATTCATACAAATGGCTGACGTAGCAGATTTTAATGATGTGCTAGATAATATTTTCTTGCGGGAAGAGACACAACATAAGGAAAGTTACGAAGAGGGATTCAAGGCTGGTAGCGCTGCTGGGAACCCTGAAGGCTTCCACTTAGGGTACCATAGAGGAGCTGAACTTGGACGAGAATTAGGTAAGCAACGTAATATAATATATGCCCCCACCGAGAGGCCCAAGCCTACCCTATATACCTATAAAAGCGAGCGAGCTGAACTGGACCACGCTAACTCAGTGCGAATTTCTTCAGAACAGAAGCGTGTGCAGGAACACAAGAGCGTCGAATAAGATGTTCATAAGCAATCATAATTGATGGAAATGTTAGGTATGTTAGAAAAAAAAAATCCATGACGATTATTTGATCTCATAGTACCTTGTTTGTTGTACTTATGGATAAGTAGCTATAGGTATATTTTTATCCATACACATTAATCTTTCCTAGGGTATTACTACGGGACTGTTAGCCAATATCTGGACAACAACGAGAAGTCAGCCACAAAGTACTCAGAAAAACTTTTGAACCAGTTGATTAAAGTTAAAGACCTGGTAGACGCTTTCCCGAGAGATAACTCTGAAGACCAAGATATACTGGCCATGGCTGAGAATATCAGAGCTCATTATAAGAAAGCCTGTGCTATGCTGAAAATATCTTCTGCCAATCCATATGATGCTGGAGTATCTTTTTAAAAGGTCTAGTCTCAATTTATATTTTAACAAATTCAAATACAAGTAAGTTGATATATCTATAAACAGTATCAATGATACCTTTTTAGTATCAATGATCATTATACTTTATACCAAAAGTAAAATCTAGTGATCCATTCCATCATGGACTTTTTCTGCATTACTAGATTTTACTATTTTACCTAATTCCAGTTTTATCATCAATAAGATATTTTGTTTTTATTTTTTACTTTTTCATTTTGAATTGTATTCTTCTGTTTCCCAAATTCAAATACATAAATAAATATGTTTAAAATCATGTATTTTTTAATACTAAAGATTTTCATAAAATGAATTTGAATTTTTGGGGTTGTTCCAGCTTATAACCAACATTGCTTATGAATTTCTTCTTCAAGATGGACACAACAATATCCAGACTCCGCAAAAACCTTGATGCCTCCCTCAAATATCTTACCCCACTGCTGCCAATAGCCAACTGTCATATGGTGGAGTTTCTCACTGACAACCATTGGCAGAAGTTAGTGCCGAGATCTTTGACTGCAAGTTTGGAACATTTAGAGTTGAATGATGCTGTCGAATATTTCTGGAAAAGTGTCAATGGATGTGGTAAGTTAAATTCACTACATTAGACTATTACTACACACTCATACTCGTACAACACATTTATGTTATAATAATATCATACATAATTATGAGGTTAAAAAAAGGCACCAGCTCCATCTAGTAGAACATTGTAGAAGTAAATTTGAAAAAATCTCTTTTTTTTACCAAAAGTCTCTCTCAATCTGTCTCATTAATCTTAAAATTTCAGATACTCCAATAACAGAACTGAATAAATGGATCAAAAATGCCCAAGGTCACTGTGTCAAAGCAAACAATGATTACTGTTTGACAAAGGAGCAGCTGCAACACCGAATGAAGAATTGGGGAGGAGAGATCAAACCTGAAGTCAAGGTCAAGGATTTTATGAGCAGCAAGAAAAGCTATGAGGTAAAACTCTATTCTCTATAGAAAATTATGATTATGTTTCTTAATGTATGCTGGATCATGATAACTCATTCTTTTAAAGGCAATTGTATACGCTATTACAATAAGGTCCCTACTGATATTAAAAACTTGCCTTTAGACAATTTTAAAATAATTATAAAACAGAAATTGTATAAAAAAGGTTACTATAGGATATCTGATTACTTAGAAGACAGGTGTCCATGGGAATAGATTGTTTGAGTAGCAGGCTTTTTCGATATGTAATAAGCATTAATTTTGTAATTGACAATATTTTATTTAAAAAAGGAAACGCAAAAGATGCGACGACTGTGGAGTTTCTTCGGTGAGCTCTTCTCCACAGATTCCGCCATTGTGTTAGTGAACTCACCCAAAAAAATGTAATGACGGATCTAAGTGATGTAATAACATCCTATGGAAATAAATTATTTTGACTTTGACTTTGACTTTCGTCTTTTTCACAACAGTGATGAGAACTAAAGTACAATAAGACCTGAATTATGACTTGGGGCCCGTTTCACGAAGCTACAATTTACTAGTAACAAGTTACAATTTGATGTTCATTGCGTAGCCAATTCGCCTTAACTGTGAGCCCTTATTGTTTTATCTCATTGTCTACGCAGTGTACGTCAAATTGTAACTTATAGCTACGTGAAACGGCCCCCTGACATGCTGTTTAACATTATAACATCGCGTCATTAAGAGTTTTTCAATGTGCAATACACCTCATGTGCCCATAATTTCTGTTAAAGGTACAATCCATGTGTGGTCTGGTAGCATCTCTCTACGAAGCTACCAAGAGCTCGTGCTGCGTAGAGGTCGGTGGAGGTCGGGGTCCGTTGCTGACAGCCCTAACTTTATCTTATGGAGTGCCCAGTCTGACAGTAGACTGTGATGCTAATGCTGTGATGGCAGCTAAAAGAAGATCTGCTATTATGAAGGTAAACACTTAACAGAGACTGTTCCATATTTTGACATTGTATTCTTATCCTGATGATGTTTGTGTTTGTCATACGAAGTAGCCAGTCTGACAGTAGACTGTGATGCTAACGCTGTGATGGCAGCTAAAAGAAGATCTGCTATTATGAAGGTAACCACTTAACAGAGACTGTTCCATATTTTGACATTGTATTCTTATCCTGATGATGTTTGTGTTTGTCATACGAAGTAGCCAGTCTGACAGTAGACTGTGATGCTAACGCTGTGATGGCAGCTAAAAGAAGATCTGCTATTATGAAGGTAACCACTTAACAGAGACTGTTCCATATTTTGACATTGTATTCTTATCCTGATGATGTTTGTGTTTGTCATACGAAGTAGCCAGTCTGACAGTAGACTGTGATACTAACGCAGTGATGGCAGCTAAAAGAAGATCTGCTATTATGAAGATAACCTCTTAACAGAGACTGTTCAATATTTTGACGTTGTATTCTTACCCTGATGATTTTTGTGTTTGTCATACGAAGTAGCGAGTCTGACAGTAGACTGTGATGCTAAAATTGCAATGGCAGCTAAAAGAAGATACGAATACACACACACGATCTTAAACACTATACAATATTTGCCAATATTTTTTTTAATAAAGGTAATGTCTCTGTTTTCAATTATGTCTTTCTGGTTTACCAATTGCATGCATGCATTTATCTTTCCAGGCCAGTTAAAAAGAGCCATTCAAAGCGGCATATTTTTTTTTTAAGTAGCCTCTTGTGTGTCCCACTGCTGGGCAAAGGCCTCCCCTCGCTCTCGCCATTGCTCCCGATCTTGGGTCTCTCGATGCCAGCCCGTCCATGTCATCAGAAATCTGTCCATGTCATCTCGCCATTAAATTATTATCGTAAAATTCCTGTCTTCCAGAAACAATGGCACGCGATCGCGGAAAGCCTGGGTGGCACTATAACTAAGACGGTGGACGATCAGCAAGGGAACCTGCATCGTTTCGCGTCCGCCTTCGTCACCAGCCACACGGACCTGGCTGCAGTAGCGCGCGAGCAGTTCCCGGAGCACGGGGATGACATGAAGTTGCTTCTTACTGGTACATCAACAGCTCATATACGTCCCCACCGAGGGGCTCGAGCCTACCCTGAATTAGGGCGATTAGGCCTTAGTCGACCACGCTGGCCCAGTGAGGGTTGGTCGACTTCACGCACAACCTTTGAATTTCTTCGCAAGAGTGTGCAGGTTTCATCACGGTGTTTTCCTTCACAGTAAGAGCGTCGAACAAACGTACATATGAATTCAAATTTCGAAAACACATTGGTACGTGGTGGGAATCGAACCCGCGTCTCCCGGACGGGAGGCAGCGGCCCTAGCCACTAGACCACCGACGCTCTACTCGCCTCGCCTTCTTACTGGTAAATGTTTATAAATATACATTCCTGTAGCGACATCTGTGTTACAAATAGAGAAGTGACTGATCACGACGCGCGGCCTAAAATCGCACTTACGAAGTTTTTCGCGATCGTTGTATAAATATAACTTCCAATCAACACCAGTCGGACTTCGGTCCCCTAGTCATACTCATACCGCGGCATACCGCCCCGTCAGGCGGGTGATCATCCTTTTCCCGCAAGACACTGTCCCGCCTACTGGCTTATTCATCGCCATATTCCTAATAGGGGATCGGACTACTTTTTTTATTTTATAAATCTAAACTTGTTAGTTTCTGCTATCGAAAACTAAAAGAATTTTTGCTCTATCTTTAAAATTGACCGAGTTATAAAAGTTTGAAATTCAAGATTAGACAGAGAGGCACGCACATACCCACTTGTGACGTCATTTGTTAGTAACGCCATATAATCTCCATACAAAAAATCGTTTTTGAAAGAGACAGACATATTAAAACTTTAAAAAAACACTGTAAATTCGTTTTTCAACCGATTCTGTTTTTTTCTTCACGAATCGTCTGCTACTAACCTACGAGGGCTGATTGATAAGTTTCCGAAACGACAAAGAAAAACTTTAAAAATATATTTAAAATAAATTTATTTCTCAACGTAGTTTCCTTCTACCTCGATGCATTTAGTCCAGCGCTTCTCCAATGCCGTTACACCAGTTTGATAAAATGTTTTCTCCAACCCCTCAAAATACTCGTATTTGATGAAAATCTCTGGCCACCTAACCATTTCTTCAGGTTTGGGAATAAGTGGAACTAGTGGAAGTCACACGGGGCCAGATCCGGGGAATAGGGTGGATGCGGTAGCAATTCGAACCGCAATTCATGGAGTTTGGCGACTGCAACCATTGACGTGTGTGCAGGTGCGTTGTCATGGTGGAACAAAACTTTTTTCTTGGCCAAAGTGGTCGTTTTTTCTGGATTTCTTCACTTAATTTTTGCAGCAAGCTTGCGTAGTACTCTCCATTTATTGTTTTTCCTTTTTGCAGATAATCCACTAAAATAATCCCTCGAGCATCCCAAAAAACATCACTTTGCCGGTCGACAAAACCGTTTTTGCTTTCTTCGGCGCAGGTCTTCCGCTCTCAGTCCACTGCTTAGATTGTTCTTTTGTCTCGGGAGTATAATGATGTATCCAGGTTTCATCGACTGTTACATAACGCCGCGAAAACTCGTTAGGATCTCGGTTAAACAGCGCCAAACACTCCGATGAATCGTCCACTCGACGTTGCTTTTGGTCAACAGTGAGCAAAGGCGGCACCCATCGCGCGCAAAGCTTTTTCATTCCCAAATGTTGGTGCAAAATATTAAAAACGCGTTCAGATGAAATGCTCACCATCTCTGCTATCTCTCGCAACTTCAAACGCCGATCATTCAATACAATTTTGTGAATTTTTTTGATCATGTCCGGATTCGTGACTTCATTTGGACGGCCAGACCTGTGGGCGTCTTCGCAGCTCTGTCTTCCACGTTTAAAATCAGTTACCCAGGTGTGAATTGTACTCAATGCAGGAGCAGAATTACCTAAAACACTGTCTAGCTTGGTTTTAATCTGGGTTGCTGTTTTCTGTTTTAAAACGTAAAACTTTATCACCGCACGAATTTCGTTTCTTTCCATTGTTAAGAAAATTTACGACAGAGAAAGTTCTACGTCCTATCAAACAAATTCCACCAGTTCGATTAAATTCAAATTTGGCGTTCTATTTTCAAAAAGATGCCAAAATATAATGTAATTTTTTTTTTTTTGCGTATCATTTTTTTAAGTTCGTCGTTTCGGCCAGTTGTCAATCAGCCCAGCTCAGTATATTTTAAAAATAATTCATAAAATGTGGTAAATTTAGAAACAGTCCGATCCTCTATTGTTTTGCCAAACTGTTGCCATCGCCATCTCTAGGATTATCGCTCATAAATTTCTCACCACTCTTTGGCTCTATAACACTGACATCAGGGTTTGTGAGGTGGGTCGACCTTACAACCCACACACACACATGATGATGAGAAATTTCTCACAAACACCTCGTAAATTATGCATCACGGCAGTCATCCAATATTTCTGACGTCAAGTCAACAAGACGTGACATCAAGGCCATCTAACGGTAAACTCATATAAATCAATCAAAATATGATCAAAATAAAGCAATTAACTTACTTTCACTCGCCGTCACGTTTGCTTAAATCTAAACTGAGCAACTTTAGTTTTACGACTTCAAAAGTTATCCAAAGAGTTATTTATAAAATAATTGATTCCAGCCTGTGTTTATAAAAATGAAAGTCAATAATAGAAAAAGATTGTGTATTTTCATGTTCTATTTACAGCCTTGCGTACTCTTCCTTTATTTTAACCTATAATTATTTAATTTGAGCTCATCTGCATATCTATCTACCCAGGTCTCCACACGTGCGGTAACCTGGGTCCGGATTCCCTGCGTATCTTCGCGCGCCAGGCGACCACCGCAGCGGTGTTCAACGTGCCGTGCTGCTACCACCTTCTCTCCGAAGATCTAGACGAAGAAGGATTGTTCGACGTCTTCCAACGAGATTTCGGCGATGACAAGACAGGTGTAGGAGAAGCTGGGTTTCCTATGTCGCAATATTTGAAAGGTAAAATTGTATTTTTTATGTAGTGAGAGCGTTGGTGGTCTAGTGGTTAGGGCCGCTGCCTCCCGTCCGGGAGACTTCATAAAGTACGTTTATTCGACGCTCTTACGGGTAAAGGGAAACATCGTGATGAAACCAGCACACCTGCGAAGAAAATCAAAGGTTGTGTGTGAACATGACCAACCCGCACTGGGCCAGCGTGGTGGACTAAGCCCTAATCGCCCTACTTCAGGGTAGGCTCGAGCCCCTCGGTGGGGACGTATATGAGCTGTTGATGATGTTGATGAAGCTTCAGCGGCACTATAACCAATCGGCAGTTGGTCAGACGGGAACAAAAAAAAATACAAACAAAACACATACATACAAACAAAAGGGCGTCACAGACGGTTAAGATACGATATTATAGCACGAGGCAGCCAGCTCCCTCGTCGCCATTCACATTTTATGCAAAGCGGGGGTCAAACAAAATGGCGAATCAATCAGTGACCGGCCATTCTGCTTGACTTTACACACATAATGAAGGGCGACGAGAGAGCTGGCTGTCTCGTACTATAATATCGTATATCGTCTGTGACGCGCCCTAAAGAAAAGAATAGACATTTTTCCATGTTTGCCAGTCTTCAAGTTGTTGATCAAATGGCGCATCAATTTGCAGACGAACTACCTAACATTATCAACAGCTAAAACCTCCCTACCTAACATAATATTAAAAAAACATACTAATAAAGAATACAAATAAAGCATAGCAAGTACGGGTTTACTTTTATATTTCCAAATTCCTTGTTAATGTTTCAACTTAGGTATCTTTCAGGTGTGAACCTAGGCCGAAACGCGCGCATGCTGGCTGCGCAGTCCATAGATCGGGTGCTACACTTACAACAACTGCCCGCTAGGAGCTTACTATACAGGGCTTTATTGCAAGTAAGTGTATCTACATAGACAGACAATAATAAATTATGAAACAAAAAATAAATACAGGGTATGAACTGTGAGGGATCAATCAATCAGCCTATTGCAGTCCACTGCTGGACTGCTGCCTCCCCTCGGGCACGCCAAAGCGCACGTGGTGTCCATTCGAGAACCCGTCTGCTCCAACGCTCGTCGGTTCTGCGACAGACGTGGCCAGCCCACTGCCACTTCAGCTTGCAACACTTCTGGACGACATCAACCACCTTGGTCCTCTGCCGGATGATTTCGTTTCGGATTTTATCCCGTAGCGAAATACCAAGCCTAGATCTTTCCATAGCTCGCTGTGAGGGATACTATTATTATTAATTTAATTTTTCGGGGCTGCCACTGCCTTAGTTGGTAAGCACGTTGGCTGCTACATATAAGCCGAAGGAGTTCAATTCCCGCCGGTAGATTTACGTTATTGGTTGCTTTTTTATGGGAGTGCGTTACCCCAGCCAGAAAATGTCGAAAATCGTCATCCAAGTGCAATAGATAATTAGGTATACAGCTTCTGTAAATGGTAAGCTGATTTTTAAATTTGGTAAGCTGATAGTTTAGCAAGGCGGTGCGACGAAACCTCCGAAGCCACAATACGCAACTCATAAAAGAGGCGATTGAGCAAAATCGGGGGTCAAAAGTCTTCGCTAAAAGACTGGGTAGGAGCCACTTGACGAAACTCAAAAACTCGGAAGGCCGAATCGTCACATCAGTTCCAGAAATCCTCGCCGAGGTCGAAAACTTTTATGGCCGTCTATATTCCTCGCATGCCCCAAAGCCTCCGCCTGACGCGAACGACCCAAGGGCCACACTGACACGCCACTTCACTGAAGATCTCCCGGACGTAGACAAAGATGAAATTGAGAGGGCTCTCAAACAGCTTACAAATGGGAAGGCTCCTGGCGAAGATGGAATCACTTCCGAGCTTCTCAGAACAGGAGGTACTCCAGTACTGAGAAAATTAAAGGAGCTATTTAATTCCGTCATAGCCAATGGAACTACCCCGAAGGCGTGGAGTGAGAGCGTGGTGGCGCTGTTTTTCAAGAAAGGAGATAAAACTCTCCTGAAAAACTTCAGACCAATCGCGCTCTTAAGCCACGTCTATAAGCTGTTTTCGAGAGTCCTCACAAACCGTCTCGCCGCAAGTTTTGGACTTGGATGACGATTTTCGACATTTTCTGGCTGGGGTAACGCACTCTTTTTATGGATCCCATTTTTTTATATTATGGGCCACCAAAAATTGAATGGATTCTTTCGGCTCGACTTATAAGGTCGACAACTGACTTCACAAACCCTGGTGTCAGTGGTATGGACCCGCCAAAGGCCAGTGACATGACTCACGTAACGACTGCTTCCGTAGGTAGCCAGGCTTAACGTTCCTTCCGCCTGATGACGGAATTATTTCATTTCAGACAATTAGGTTATTTGGTAGCTACTTATTTTAAGTTATCATTCATTCAAAATACTTAATATAATTCGTTCGTTTGACTTCATCTCCTCTCTTTCATTGGTCATAAAAAAAAAACAGGATTAGAGCATGACTGTGTGAATCGAGACCAATGTATTATCAATTAAGTAAGCAAAGTTTTATTTTTCATTACAGGTAATAATCAAACAATACATCCCGAACGCGACGCTCTCCGAGGGAAAACTAAAGCGCACCTCAAAATGCGAGAACTTCGAGCAGTATTTCAAAATGGCCGACTCCGTACTCCAACTAAACCTATTTGATACATTGCGTGATAAATATTTAATAGAACTAAGCCAAGATATGGACAAACATTGGAGGAAATTAGTGCTTTTTTATTTGTTAAGACTATGTTTAGCTCAAGTGATAGAAAGTGTTATATTATTGGATAGATTATTGTATTTGAAAGAGAATGGGTTTCAGAATGTGTTTTTGGTTAAGTTATTTGATCCGGTGTTGTCACCGAGGTGCCACAGCATTGTAGCGGTTAGGTAATTCTTGTAATATCTATGAGAGCGTCGGTTGTCTAGTGGCTAGGGCCGCTGCCTCCCGTCCGGGAGACGCGGGTTCGATCCCCACCACGTACCAATGTGTTTTCGAATTTCAAATTCATATGTACGTTTATTCGACGCTCTTACGGTGAAGGAAAACATCGTGTTGTGTGTGAAGTCGACCAACCCGCACTGGGTCAGCGTGGTCGACTAAGGCCTGACCACCCTAATTCAGGGTAGGTTCGAGCCCCTCGGTGGGGACGTATATGAGCTGTTGATGAGTGATGATGATGATTGTATACAGGGAAATGTGTCATTTACACTGTGTATAATCAGCCAGTATTTGGTGCTGCAAATGAAATGTATAAATTATTTATAAGTATTGATGTGGGTGTCGTAAGAGGCGACTTAGGGACTACACATTGAACAGGGAACGGGCAGCAGCGCTCTCTGATACAGTAACCTTTTAATCTGCGATCTCCAACCCAAGCGTGGAGATTATGGCAAAACCCTCCACTTTAGTGGAGGAGGCTCATAGTCCAGCAGTGGACTGTAACAGGCCGTTGTTTTTTTTTATTTG
The DNA here is from genome assembly GCA_951230895.1 of Carpatolechia fugitivella. Taxonomy (NCBI): domain Eukaryota; kingdom Metazoa; phylum Arthropoda; class Insecta; order Lepidoptera; family Gelechiidae; genus Carpatolechia; species Carpatolechia fugitivella. Next base: position 3,855,167 of record OX579661.1, read on the forward strand.
ATTGATGTACAATGCTATGTTAGTTTTAGTCTGCGCCAAATCTGAAAGTTTGTTCAGAATCAAGATAACAATCGATTCTACCACAAAATAAAAAGGGTTACAGAAGGACCACTCCCGCCATCTTCAAAATAATTACGTCATCTTGCCAGACTCACTGTCTCACTCACTCTTTGGACAAACGCTATGGAGCACTGTTTGGGGACTGCATGGCAACGCCTATAATGGCAGTTTGTTCTGAGTGGACTCTCTGTCTGGGGCCCCGCGCCGCGCCACCTACTTTATGCTTCTTCTGATAAAAAGTAGGTCATATTTTACAAAAAAAGACCGGAAATGAAGATGAAGGCACTTCAATCCGTTAGTGCTGTCCCGGAAGTAGTCGTTAGTACACATCAGACGCCTTTGACATCTCAATAACACTGACACCTAGGTTCGTGAGGTTGTTTATCGACCTTACATACAGCCTACTATTATAAATGTTTTTTTTTCTACCAAAGTGGTAAGTGGGCGCGGACTGGAATTATGAATGAATGAGTAAATTCCATTCCATAATTTAAAATATACAATTTCGTGTAAGTTAAATGGGACGTATATGAGCTGTTGACGATAATTAAAGTAAATTTAATGTAAAGTAACATAATAATAATATGTAAGTAAATTTTACGTTGATATCAATAAAACTGTAAGTAAAATAAACAATTTATTTTTGTCATTGGTGTCATTGTGTAATCTCGGATGCTTTTATGCGTAATCTATGTGGTTATGGGAAATTCGATAATATGAGTAAAGCATGATCAAAGGCGATTATATCCAATCCAAAGATAGATCCAATCCAATTTGCCACTAGTTCACAAGACTGCGTTCATATTCAATCATTATATAGGTACGAATATTGTTTATAGTCATCATAAGCATCTCTTTTTAGCGTAGCTTTTTAGTTACCTATTAGTTATTTCCAATTATGTCCCCATATATTTATTTATTTATGTCTGCTGGCGAGGTTTTCTGTAATTTTTCAGCATTTTATGTTCTATTCTTATGAGAATTATCCCGAGGTTATAAGCTTATATCTAGTAGAACTGCTGTCTACAACGTGTCACAAAAAATACCAAAAAAAAGAATATTTTTATCAAAGGCATTTAATTAAAATTTTCCCATCTCTAGTGATCAACTGTGTCAAAGAATATTCGGACCAGATATGTAATTTTAAGTCAATGTGACTATTTTTACCGCTATGGTTAAAATGTTTACGTACTACTTGTACCATATCATTCACATTAAAACAATTAATTTCAAAATGAAAAAACTGCAAATAAATAAAAAAGGCTTTGTTAAATAATTGTTATGAAATAACAAATTAACGAAATAATGAACTAAGTATTTCAAAATAATATTTACGTTTGTAAATACGTAAACAAGATAATTAAGTCAAAAAATAAAATGTTTTCTAACATAAATTGATTTAAGTAGATCTCTTTTAAAAATGTAGGCACAAATAGTGTACAAATACTTTTCCGTTCTGAGAATCGATAGTCTATATTTTAGGTGTCAATTGACGCTAGAGATGGGAAAATTTTAATTAAATGCCTGTGATGAAGAATATTCTTTTTTTTTTGGTGTTTTTTGTAACACATTGTATAATGTCATGCCTCACCTAACAAATCGACCAATATAATCTGACAGTGAATATACAAACAAACTCGTTTGTTGCTATGCACGCCAACCTAACAAACACACTTTAGCATTCACAGTATAAGCATAAATTAGTATGATGTGATGATTATTATCAATCACAGATATTAACGAGTCTAGTTCAATATATTCTCTAAAGGCCCATTGTATAAATCCCTTACATTAACCAACCCACTTAACGTTAGTAAAACTTTATCGTTATCTTGCAGCGAAAAAATATTAGTCAACTTTATCTATGGTTATCATTCGTTGCTCCGATAACCAGCTAAGCCGATATTGATGGAACAGCATTCAAACATGACAATATTATTGCGTGCAATCTGTGCTTTATGTTTTTGAAATTGACGAGAATCTTATAGGCTTTTTTTGTGTATGAAAGTTCTCTGTTAATTTGTACTATGATGGATCTGACTTTCTGGCCTCGTTTGACCAAGTGTTGTTGTTGCTTGTCTTTGAAAACTGGAGCTTTGATGGTAGGATATGTATCACTTGTAAGTAATTATTTAAGAATTTTAATAAATACATAAAATGAAGATCATTATGTAATTTATCTTGTACACCTATAGTTTATACCAATCAAAACTGACTGACTAAAGAACAATCAGGTAGCGATTTATTAATTTTCCTACGCGTAAGAAGTATAAACATCCGATGCTAACTACCGGATGCTGTTGCAGTCGCAACTCAAACGCAGCTATAAAATTCTATTTTGGTCGGCTTTGAATAACTCGGTAAATAGACCTGAGGTGTTTTAATCTGGACTACTTTTCTACTGTGACTAGACCATATTATGAGGAAGTACAACAGTTACTTAAAAAAAAAAACACTAAATAAACCAGCTCCGCTGCATGACGACCGTAGATAAAATAAACCGCGCGACATAAAACGTAACCACCAATAGTAACGTAGTTCTTATCTGCGCGAGATATAAATTTAGATACTATTGGCGGTAACATATATGTCTGTCGCGCGGTTTATTTTATCGACGATCGTCATACAGCGGGAGCTGAAAGGTGTAGTATAATCGCTTCTTTAAACTAGATAGAATTTTCTACTGTGACTAGACTTTATTTGAGAAAATCCAACAGTTACATTAAAAAAAGACTTTCTTAATGGACGAAAACAAAAACATATCTAATTTTTTATAACACTTTGTTTGTTTTGTTTTTTGTGTGTTATTAATATCATTCTAATTGGTTTTTTGTATGAACACTTTCATCACCAAGTACCTACCGAACTTAATTCTCTTGTTATGGTCCATCTTCCAGCTAATATCAGCCGTCTCCCTCAGCGGTGTATCGTACTCCTTGTACGTAATAGTAGACTATACGAGGGCCCACAGGGAGAAGCCGGATTCGAACGGGCATTCGCCGCAGGACATCCAGAAGATGGCACTGAGCCTGTACATATCGCACGCGTATTTCATGCTCGTGTTATTGTACTATACTGTCATCAGTTTATTGTTGGTTGTTGGAGTACATAAGGTGAGTAGGCTCTGCTAAGCCCTTATTTGCGAGACCTATCTTAAGTTTACGATACGCACAAAACGAACACGTTATTTTTAACGTAGTCTCAAGTGGGTAGGTACTTTTAAAAACATACAGACCTAAAAAGTGCTATAATTTGATAGCCTTACAGACAGATAGAACTTCTTTTCCCAAACAGGCTTATCTTGTTTTTGTCTAAACGTTTATTAGACGCTCTTCTATTTTGTGTTGTAACATAACTTTACAAAAATGCAAATCTAGGACATTTATGAATGCGGAATTCTTAAAATTAGGCTGAGCGAGCACTTCGGTGGAGAGGATCTGTATGATAATAAATCTTTAACCTTAGCCATCCAAAACCGCCCACCACGATCTGTAATACTAACTGAATGAGACCCACAACTTCTTGTGTTCTCATAATTTTCCTATCTTTTACAGAACAAAACTAGATATTTGCGGTACTACTGCAACGCTGCGCTCCTGTTACTCGTCCTGGCCAGCGCTCTTGTTGTGGTCACCCTAGTGTTCTTTGGCATTATGGCTTCGGTGCCTTTGCTCAAATGGTGTAGTAAGTATTTTATGATAAAAAGAACCCCATTATCGGAATTTGCCTGGGAGATCAAATCAGGAATGATAGGTAAGATCCGCAGGCAAAGCAGTTACCACTTGCAAATGTTATGCGGCAGTGGCACGGAGAACTGACGGCTTCTTTGACAAGAAGACGCAGTGTGGGTATGTGCCCCACAAGGTGTACCAAGGAGCTGCTGAAGGTTGCGACCTTCAGAACTCAGACAGTCGAGAACTGGTCATTGTGGAGATCTTTGGGGGTGTCCTGATGATAAAAGAACCTTACGAACCTCGTCTCATGTATTTTAATTTCAAAATAAACATTATTTGATATAGGTAGGCTACTGTACCGTACATGTGCCGATCCTTGACACAAGGACTAGGCACTACTGTCTGCGTTGGAACCACCCACCACTGTACTTAGACTAACTTGCTGTAGGTAGTACAGTAACCAGCTAGTAGACAGACACTCGCATTGTAAAAAAGCTCTCACAAGATCTGCGTCCAGCTGCATGTGCTAACTGTAGGTATAATAATAACAATCAAAATATTTAAATTGCATTTGTCAATTCGCTACGTCATTCATAGTATTTGTGCATTATTCTTTACAGTAATCCTGTTCTACGGCTTCATCGTTGTTCGAAGTGCTTACTTTGAGATGGAAGAGTCAAATAGACCACAGGTCTATGAATTGAAAACTGTGCAGAATTCTGAAATCCAGCAAGCTGCGCCACTAATTTAGTAAACGCCTTTTGAAAATGAAACAGCAATCTTTCTCTTCTTGTACAAATGATTTGGATCAAAAAATAAATATTATTTTGTGATACGATCTTTACTTTGTTTTGTCTCTAGGTAGCACAGATGAATAAGTAATGTACTAGGGTACTAGTTAGTCTGTGAGCGACCCCAAAAAACTATACAACGTGTCATTTCTTTACTAATGAACAGACATTTTTAATTTTCAATAAATAGGCTGCATACAATTTAAATCATTTCGTAAGAAATCTGCTTAGCTTTAGAAAAAAAAACAGTTGAACGAAACGTCAATGTCAAATGTTTTTACCGACTAAATTAAAGAGCATATCACATACCATTCTCTGTTCTTTTCTTTCGTAGCTGAAGATGTGCTGAGAAAATCGTGCATCTCTTTTCTTCGTTGCAACGCAGGTAATAATTATTACTTTGGCATCATATTCTTTCTTTGCAAGCGGTTTGCAAAACGTTGCTTGAAAACGTATTTTGTTTTATTTCACAGTTTTAGAGTGATACCGAGATGAAATTTAGTTAAATATTGAGAGTATAAAGACAAGCAAAATGACGACAAAACAAAATATTGCAGCTCAAAATCAGGTTCGTCTCACATCGTTTTGAGGTTGACTTTTCAGCTATTTTTATGAAATGCTATTGTTTAATTGGTTCTTTCAATAAAATTATTGTGTTTAACCTGGTTTTTAATTTTCGCTTCGTCTTTAGCTGGTACAATGGATAAACGAAGCTGGCATGTCGGAGGGAAACAAGAAGTCGGGTTTGCTAAGGAAAATAGTAGAGGTTCTTCTCCACCAGGGTTCGAACATGTTACCAGTGTACATGGAGAATATCTTAAGTTACACCAGCGATAAATCCACGGACGTAAAGAAGCAAGTTATAGCATTTATTGAGGAGATAAGGTTGGTTTTCATGTGGTTGTTTTGTTAAACTAGACATCTATAGGATTTAGGTTTAGTGCCACATTACCAACCCTGGTGTCAGTGTTATAGAGCCGCCAAAGGCCACTGACTTGGCTCATGTAACAACTAGATAGTAGCCGGGACTAACGGCTAAACATGCCTTCCAAAGCACGTATGTGTAGTCATCTTTCTTTTCGGACAATCATGTGATTCAGCATGCAATGTCCTGACAAAACTGGGGAAACTATCCTAAAGAGATTATTGCATGAATGTCCCCACCAGGAATCAAACCTGGAACCTTTGTAATGGTTGTCGAAATCTTAACCACTCTGCAATGGAGGCTGTTATGTTAGGTGACAGGTTAGTAAACACACACACTAAACAAAAAGACGAAAATAAATTGTGATAAATATGATTTTAGTGTGCGCAGCCAAAAACTTTATGTATGTATCTATTTAGTTACTGGTTTACTATTGAAAAGGCTGGTCATAGAAGCCCTCTTGAAGTCTGTATTCTAGGTTTATCATAAGGAAATGCTAAGATAACCTGTTTAGGACAATCAATCAACCAGCCTAGTGCAGTCCACTGCTGGACGTAGGTCTCCCCAAGGGTACGCCAAAGCGCATGATCACCCACTTTCGTCATCCAGCTACCACCAGCAACCTTCCTCAGGTCGTCAATCCACCTGGCAGGGGGACATCCCACACTATGTTTCCCGAGACATAGTCTACATTCGAGAACCCGACTTGTTTAGGACAAATAGAGATAAAAAGTTTATATATATGAATAAATAGCATTATTATTATTAATATCTAAATAATTGCTGTGTCTGTCTACAGAATTTATTTACTGAGCACCTGCGAGCATGCAAGAATGTTAAGCCATTTACCTACCATTAACAGGTGCTCAGTAATAATAATAATAATAATAATTGCTAAATTCCCCTTAAAGGTGAACTGAAGAAGTTTCCCCATAATTGCTATATCTATCAAAGTGGTAATACAGCAGGTGCAGATGACTCAGACCTCTAAAAAATACTCAAATAAGGCTGACACCTCATGTTCCTGCCACCTTGATGAGTAATAGTATTTATCACTTTCTTACTCAGCAAACTACACTCGGACTACATACCAAAAGTAATTGGCCAGCTTCGTCTTCTGGTGATTGATAATGTCATAGCGGTTCAGAAGAGAGCCATCCAGGCAGCCAGTATTGTGTACCGTAACACTCTGGTCTGGACGTGCAAGATGGACTGTGATGTCAGTGAAGTGCAGTTTGTCTGGGAGCACTTGTCCGAGTTAAAGGTATTTTCGTTACTATAAAGTTAAATGTATTAAACAATAGATCTAATTTTAGACTGGTTATTATATTCGCTGAAACTATTCTTAAATCAGGAAGAGCATGCGGTTACTCACCTGACATTTACCAGACTGGTTTTTCATGAACTACCTTCTAGTATACAGCACACAACATGCCTTTCCCCCGGGATGTCTGACTGATAGTCCTTTGAATGTATCACTATTAAGTCTGAGTTTATAATTAACACTTAGAACACTAGTTTATCACTAAGTTCACTTAACACTACTACTACTCTATGAAAGTTTCAATAATTGTCTGTGTCACTACTACTGTCTTCTACTTCTAACTCTTCTTCTTCTGTGACATTCAAGTCAACCTTTTTGCTAATTGAATGTAGCGGTGATTGGGACTGCTGGATAGATCTAACCCTATCACAAACCAAACATAAAAATTGGTTCTATATTTTCCCGTAGAAGCTAGCTACTTGCAGTATCTTTATACTAGTCTAAGGTTCATCCTTGTTGATACATACTATCTATGTACCAAATATAATATAAAAATTGGTTCAGTATTTACCTCTGTGGTTTTGGAGTAAGTAAATGGATCATCTCATACAATTTACAAATATTTTTTAGCTTATTGTCCTGAACATGATTGACAGTGATAATGAAGGTATCCGTACACATTCAATAAAGTTCCTTGAGGAGGTGGTTCTACTGCAAAGTCCTGGTGAAGGAGCTGAGGATGAATTCAATTTGGACAACCTACCAAAAGGCTGGACTTTCATCAATAGAAAGGCTTTGGAAGAAGAGGCTGAGTAAGTACCTTTATTGGTTCTGTTTATTGAACATGTTATATAAAAGTGGTTAGTAAAAGTAATCATACATTTACGTGTAAGTGTTAAGTGATCATCATGCCAACTGAGATAACAGTTATATAGCAACTGAAAGACAGAAACTGGAATTTTAACAGTGTTGTATTGAACATCTTTGCTCTATATGTAGGAGTTTGTAGTTGCCATATAATATCTAAAGTTCTTTGCAAATGAAGCTGTTAGCTTTCCAAATATAATAAAAATCATATTATAAAAAATAAGTAAGGTAATCTGACAGGAGAGTTGGCAGCAACTGAAGATGAATATAATAGAATATACTTTATTGCACACAAGGAAATAATTAATATACATTGAGAAAGAAATAGAGGTGTACAGATTGGCGGCCTTATTCCTAAGATAGCAATTTTTACCAGGCAACCTTAAGAACAACCATAGACCAGACTCAGTAACATTTAATAAGAGCAGGGAAATGATATAGGCTGATGATGAATAAGATTATTATTTTTAAGCAAACACACACAGGATACCTGACATATTTCATAAAAGTTGCACAATTTATTTAAAGTATTAATTTCTTTTCAGACACATCTTCGCATTACTTGTGAAATTCCATAACTCTCAACATATCTCAAGCGTCAACTTGATGGCTTGTATGACAACTCTGTGCTTAATAGCCAAATTCCGGCCCAAGTTTATGCCAAGAGTCATACAGGCCTTAGGAGACCTACACACGACATTACCACCGACGCTATCGCAATCTCAAGTAAATTCTGTACGGAAGCACTTAAAAATGTTGCTAGTAAACATAATCAAACACCCTTCTTCAAACGAAATGCTGCCTCAACTCACTCAGTTGCTCCTCGACATTGGGATGACGTCACAAGAAATTACCAAGGCCATACCGAAAGAACGACGAAACAAGCGATTGGGAGAGCTTAAGAATTCTGACGCTCCAGCAAAACGATTTAGAATAGATTCTCCACAAAGTAACAGCCAAGGCAGCGATAGTAACAGTCGCAGTGACTTTAACGTCGATGAAGATAGTAGTCACGCGATTATATCTGTTCCACCACCGGTAACTAAAAGCACTGTTACTGAGGATTCGATATTTGATGGGCTTGACAAAGTAGAAAATGTCGTGAAGCTGGTAATGTCTACTTTGCTAAATAACTTACCAAACGATATGCCTAGTAATTTTATTAGCGCATACAAACCCATACCGAATTCTGGTAGCAAAACGCAAAAGAAAGAATTAGCTAAAATGATGTTAGCGTTGATAAAGAATGAACCATTTGCTCAGCCGAAATCGCTAGAACCACAGATAAGTCTATCCAATATTGCTGCTAAAATACCGTTACTGAAAGAAGACGATGAGAAAACAACACTCAAAAACGCCGTTGCGAAACTGCAGGAATCCACAAAAGCGGATAGAAAAGTAGAAGATGCGGTCTCAAAACTAATGGAAGAGACAAGACAGGAGCATTTGAAAGAAGAGGAAAGGAAAGCCAAAGAGCAAGAGAAGGAAAAAGAGAAATTGATTCCTCCACAAACACCTACAGTCCCAAAGCTAAAACAAAAAGTTAAACTGTTGAAACTACAAGAAATAACCCGTCCTATACCAAAAGAAATCAAAGAGAAGCTTATGATTCAAGCAGTGCATAGGATTTTGAAAGCAGAAAAGGAAGCGGCCATCGGAGGCGCGTCTCAAATCCGCTCTAAATTCATAACGATTTTCGCTTCAAGTTATACACCAGAGATGCGCGATTTAGTTCTCAACTACATATTAGAAGACCCTGCGAATAGGATAGATTTAGCGATGAATTGGTTGTACGAAGAGTATGCGTTTATGCAAGGGTTTAACAGGCATCCTGTAACGCTGCAGCCGAAGGTTCATGAGAAGCACGATCAGAATTACAACCAACTGTTATGCGCTTTAATTACTCAGATTTTCGAGCGCTGTGAGCCAGCCATCGAAAGTTGCAAGGACGTGCTGTTTAGGAAGATATATTCTGAAGCTCCAGTGATTACAGACGAAGCTGTAGATTATTTGAAACATTTGGTGACTGAAGAGAAGGTCGCGTTTTTAGCTCTCGAGTTGTTGGAAGATCTGTGCATTATGAGGCCTCCTAGATCACATAAGTATGTGCCGTCGTTGGTCTGCCACGTCCGTAAGTATTCAGTCTTACTTAAAGTTTGTTTTTAAAGGATCTGTTACTTCGGCCGGCGACAAAGTATAAAATAGCTATTTACTAGTGGCTCTGTGAGCTGTAGACCTCGCGAGTCTGTATGTCTCTTTATATTTATTTTTATTTTTTCTCCACAAAGATCCCCGACACCTTGAATTTTTTTTTTTTTATTATTATTTTTTTTTTTTTTAATTGATTGAGCCATGTGACCTGTAGAGGAAAACAGCTTTAGCCACAAAATGGGCATGGGCTCACAAAATTTCACGAGAATCGGTTCAGAAACGCGTCCTCTAGAGTGGAACAAACAGACAGATGGACAGACAGATAGACATACAAAAGCAATTTTGGCCAAGCTGAGACGCTTCGCTCGCTCGGTCAATTAAATGATAATAAGATAAATGATATCGTAATAATAAGATAAATAAAATACGCTTGTATCTCTGAATGTGTCGTTTAGATACAAATTTCTTACTTTCCAGTGAGTGAAAATAGTGAAATTCGCGACACCGCATTGAAGACGTCGCTGAAAATCTACAAAAAGGGCACTGACGCCGCCAAACGAGCCATCGAGAAACATGCTGTGCTGTATCTAGGGTTTGTAACAAGTTTTCATTTCAATAACTACGCCCTTCGGGTTTCTTTTTCAATGGGAACCACATATATTTGTTGTTATCTTCCCTTCATTTGCGGCAATCACTGCGCGAAAAATAGGGAGAATGAGAGATATATTGTATTGCTTGTTTTCACTAGTAACTGGCACTAGATTAACGCAAAGGCTACTTTTTACCTGGAAAAAATAATATATTTTTACACGAAATAATAAATATGTGGGAACATCTTCACACACGGCCATCTGATCCCAAATTAAGCAGAGCTTGTACTATGGGTACCAGACAGCTGATATACATTACATAAATAGATAAATGTAATGTAATGTTTTTTTACTTATATAGCATGATTTTGCAATCCCTAGCAAAATTTAAATATGATGTTCAGACCATCATAAGCAACAACTTTTCCCAAGGAACATGGGTTGAAAACCCCCAAAAAAAATTCGACCTCCCATACAAATTAGTAAAGTTGATTGTGTATTTTGTATGAAAAGTCGATTTTGGGGGGGGGGGGGGGGTTTCAACATGGGCTTCGGAAAAGTTGTTGCTTATAATGGTCTGAACATCATATTTAAATTTTGATAGGGATTACAAAATCATGCTGTATAGATAAACAACAACCACAAGGCAAACACAAGTGCTCACACAAATGTTTGCCCTGGGCGGGATTCGAACCCGCCACCCTGTGCGTCGGGGGCAGATACACTACCACCTGGGCTACAGAGCCGAAAAACGATAAATCATGCGGGCGTAGTCCATCTAGCACAGAAATGGAGGAGCTGTATAATACATTGTTTGTATAACTGGGTATTTGACTGTTTCTAAATGTACCATATTTTATGAATTAATTTTAAAATATAGATTAATAGCAGACGATTCGCGAAGAAAAAAACAGAATCGGTTGAAAAACGAATTTACAATGATTTTTTAAAGTTTCAATATGTCTGTCTCTTTCAAAAACGGTTTTTTGTATGGAGATTATATGGCGTTACTAGCGAGTGCGTCTCTGTCTAATCTTGAATTTCAAACCTTTATAACTCGGTCAATTTTAAAGATAGAGCAAAAATTCTTTTAGTGTTCGATAGCAGAAACTAAGAAGTTCAGATTTATAAAATAAAAAAAAAAGTAGTCAAATACCCAACTGCGGGGGTCTTCGAATGTCGCTAGAGAATGGAGTTGAAGTTCTTCTATTTCGTTTCAGTTTTATTACGTGCAGCACTCCGCCCTCAGAGCTGTTGGGCGGGCGAACAATGCGCGTTCCTTGGACCGACGACTTGTACAAGATATGCCTCAACCTAATCGTCAGTCTGTTCCCGGATAACGAAGGTAAGTAACGAATATGATCCTATATACTTTGTATCATTCATTACTTACTTAATACTTTGTATCATTTCGTTCAAAAAATCTTTGACTGTGTGGCTGGTGGATAGATGTTTCTATCGTGTAAGAGAATACATGGAAAATAAATAGATGTTAATTTGGAGCTACAAAATAATTTATATAATTTGCACGCCTGCGCAGGCTGGATATAATGGACTATTTACCTAGTTTTTAAGACCTTGACATTGTATGCATTTATCCTGGCAAATAATTAATTTCTTTCTTTCTTAAATAAATTACTAAATTAAAAAAAAAGAATTATATCTATCACTTGGATTCATGAAAGGAGAGGGGAGACTTTAGTACCGTTATCAGAAGATATTCTCGATCGATCATGTGCTGAATTTTTATATTGGGTTTGGGTAACTAACCTTAATATACGGGGTATAAGTAAGTGCCTCAGCAAGCTTATGGTTAAATAGGGAATATGCATAAAAAAATATTAGTTTTTTCATAGTTCATCTGAAAGTATACAAAAATAGAATACTGACAGTTAAAACAGAATCGAAATTGATCGATAAACAAACTAGATATAACATTATTAAACAAATATATCTGTCCCTCTTACGAAAACAAAATTTTCTATGGCGGATGTATGGCTCGCGTGACATATGACGTCACATTACACGTCGGACCTCTCTGTCTAACCTTCAACTTTGAAGCCTTATAACTTTGTTTCTGAGCAAGATATGTATTTGAAAAAATATTTTTGATGTGTTTACATGGAACTTGAAATATTTCAATAATTTAATTTAAAAAAAATGTGCATATTCCCTATTCTGCTCGTGATTCTAACGAAAGTTTAAAAAACTGAACGAATCCACAGATCTAATAATGGAGATAGCGCGCATGTACGGTTGCGCGTCGGCGGAAGGCAAGCGTAGCGTGTTGCGCATGATCGAGGGGCCTCTGAGGGCCAGCATTGCGCGCGCGGGGACTGAAATCCCGTCCGCCTTCGAAGCCCTACTCGACGAGTGCCCGCGGGGGGCCGAAACACTACTCACCAGGCTTGTGCACCTGCTGACGGAAAAAGGTATAGATAGCTTCAATACAAAATATTATTTAGCTTCTACTCTTAGCGCAACTATCGTTGATTTTGGACAGCAGGTACACCACGATTCTACTTAAGCTCTTCGACTATCAAAAATTTACAGGTAAATAAGATCCTGTATAGGCCAGTCAATATCAACACAAAAAAGGACAAACATCGCAAACGCGCATGTAACTACGTTTTTTTTATAAGTTGTTAGGTCCCTTGAGAGTAGTTAATACCCAAGTTTGCAACCCTGAAAACCCTGTGCCACCCAAAAACCTCAAAAAACCGCAAAAAACGCTGACCCAGGACAAAGTGAAGACCTTGGTATCAGTCACCACCTCTGTGAAAGTATTCAACAAGATAGTTGATGTTGATCCCTTTACCATATTCCAAAGAGTCTGCGTCACAAAACAATCAGATGAACAGTTGAAGCAGCACCAGGGCCGTTAGTTTAGCCAGTACGTGTCTTTAAATATGACCCAAACACAAAATATACACTTTTTTTTTTAAATAGCCTTCCTTTGACTAGCTGTATCTCTGCAACTAATGGACCTAGAGTGCTGGGGTTAAACTCAACTTATAGAAAATTTGGTTAACTTTATTAAATCATTTAGCAAACATACTTGAAAAACGCTTCCTTAGGGTAGTTTTTTCGAAAAAACTGAAACAAGTGCCATAATTTCGCAGTTTTTCGAGCACCATGGGGGTAGCACAGGGTTTTCAGGGTTGCAAACTACTCTCAAGGAACCTAACAACATATAAAAAAATCGTACTTACGTGCGCGTTTGCGATGTTTGATGTCGATATTGACTGGCCTAGTAAGTCTTATTATCGAAACATGTTATACCTATTAACTTTAGCGAATAAATTAGCAAAATATCTTCTTTGCTTAAAAAAAAAACAAACAGTTTATCGGCATTTTCTTGATCCCCCATTGAATCCTACTTGTAAAATTTACTAAAAATGACAAAAATTATAAAAGTTTGAAAAATTTTAAACTATTAAAAAAGGAACTGATGCAAACTTAGTGCTTTTAAGAAAAGGAGATCGTAGTTACTATGGCACCGTGTGGTGACGTCAGAGTAGAATACATTTGTCACCAACCCTTACTCTTCCCGTGGGTGTCGTAAGAGGCGACTTAGGGACTACACATTGAACAGGGAACGGGCAGCAGCGCTCTCTGATACAGTAACCTTTTAATCTGCGATCTCCAACCCGCCTGCCAAGCGTGGAGGTTATGGCAATACCCTCCCTCATAGTCCAGCAGTGGACTGTAACGGGCCGTTGATGTTAATGTTGCAATGTATGTTTGTTTCGTAGCGCCGCCGTCTCCGGAGCTGGTGTCACGTGTCCGTGAGCTGTACGCCACCAGAGTGTCGGACGTACGGTTCCTCATTCCAGTACTCTCCGGGCTCACCAAGAAAGAGGTGAGAAACATCCATTTTAATTAAATGCAAGAAATGCTGTTGCGTACTCTTTGGCTTTATTTCTTTTTACTTTTCTTCACCTTAAGTACATACACTTTTTAAGAGGGCTCCTTTATTTTATTTGCGTTTATCTGTTTGTTAGTGAACGTGTAAATTGTCACATTCACCGTAACTTTACATTAAGAAGATACACCGCACTGTTCTGATGTCGGGGGCAAGGTGTATCATTCAGTATACACCGTTTCTCACATCTTAGTAAGGCGTTCAAAAACGCTGGCCCTGGTGAAAGTGACAGTATTTTTGGATTGTTTGTGAATATGATAAAAAATACAAAGTTATGAAGTTAGCTACCAAGTTATGAAGTTAGCTGAAGGCGCTGAACATGTTAAATCTACTTTTCTTAATATGTTGAAAGTATTAGATAAATTAGACTTTTTTGTTCCAGATCTTAGCAGCGCTGCCGAAGCTGATAAAATTAAACCCTGCGGTCGTGAAAGAGGTGTTCAACAAACTGTTGGGCGCGCCTGAAGGAGAAAACGCTCCAAGTATGTAGCTAGCTATATAACATTGATAAAAGGATTTCATTTACGATTGCTGATCCAAAACTAAAGTATTAAAATTTATTAATATTTTCCGTTTCAGTTTGTATAATTTGTAAGTAGTAATATTAATTGTTTATGATCGACCAAGAAATCATTTTTTTTTCTTACTAAGGGCTTGTTTTTTATATTTAAAATATGTTATATCGTTTAACCGTAGGTCCTAGCTACTATCTACGAAAGCTGTCGTTACACTAACCATATCAGTGGCCTTTAGCGGCTTTATTTAACTAATACCAGGGTTTGTGAGGTCGGTTTTCGGCCTTACAACCCACACGATGAAGAAGAAGGTAGTGCCAATGAGCGTTCGGCGAAAATAGTAGGTTATTGACTTGGTGCTTATGTATAGCATTTATGATGTGAGAGTGAGAGAAAGTTGCTAACATTGGAGATCAAAATCCATTGCGACAGTGTGGCTGACTGAAAACAATCGTTTGCGCACGAATATAGACATGAAAACATTCCTTGCAGAATAGATCAGCATTCCCCAGAACCAGGGTTTGTGAGGTTGTTGACGACCTTACAACCCACAAGATGAGGGAAGAAGGCAGCTCTATAGCACTGGCACCAGGGTTTGTGAGGTCGGTTGTCGGCCTTACAAC
The DNA here is from genome assembly GCA_951230895.1 of Carpatolechia fugitivella. Taxonomy (NCBI): domain Eukaryota; kingdom Metazoa; phylum Arthropoda; class Insecta; order Lepidoptera; family Gelechiidae; genus Carpatolechia; species Carpatolechia fugitivella. The sequence continues at coordinate 3,870,552 of OX579661.1, forward strand.
CCACACGATTATGATTAGAGAACAAAACAGCTCTATAGCACAGACACTAGGGTTTGTGAGGTCGGTTGTCGGCCTTACAACCCACACGATTAGAGAAGAAAACAGCTCTATAGCACAGACACTAGGGTTTGTGAGGTCGGTTGTCGGCCTTACAACCCACACGATTAGGATTAGAGAAGAAGACAGCTCTATAGCACAGACACTAGGGTTTGTGAGGTCGGTTGTCGGCCTTACAACTCACACGATTAGAGAAGAAAACAGCTCTATAGCACAGACACTAGGGTTTGTGAGGTCGGTTGTCGGCCTTACAACCCACACGATTAGGATTAGAGAAGAAGACAGCTCTATAGCACAGACACTAGGGTTTGTGAGGTCGGTTGTCGGCCTTACAACTCACACGATTAGAGAAGAAAACAGCTCTATAGGACAGACACTAGGGTTTGTGAGGTGGGTTGTCGGCCTTACAACCCACACGATTAGGATTAGAGAAGAAGACAGCTTTAGCACAGACACTAGGGTTTGTGAGGTCGGTTGTCGGCCTTACAACCAACACGATTAGGATTAGAGAAGAAGACAGCTTTAGCACAGACACTAGGGTTTGTGAGGTCGGTTGACGACCTTACATACAACCCACACGATTAGAGAAGAAGGCAGCTCTAAAGCACAGACACCAGGGTTCGTGAGGTCGGTTGTCGACACGAGGAAAAAACCAGCTCTATTACAGTGACACCAGGGTTTGTGAGGTTGTTGACCTTATAACCCAACCCACACGATGCAGAAAATAAATGTTATAGCAATAACTAATAAGATATTATTATTTTAGTTACACCAACGGAGCTGCTAGTGGCGTTACACCTAATCGACCCGGCGATGGCCGAACTCAAGTACATCATCAAAGCGACCGCGCTGTGCTTCGCCGAGAAGAACGTTTACACGCAGGACGTAAGTGCACTTCTTCTTAGCGAGTCGATGGCAAGTCGAAACTTTATATTGTTGTAGCCCAGAATGCGGCCACTTGGACGGCGGATTGTGTGGCGTCCATCAAATCTTTCTGCGTGCAGGTGACAGGGCACGCAGGACATGATGTCAGGTGGGCCATCGTCTGTACCTCCCCACACTGCACTGCACGCGCAGCTCAAATCAGTGTTATTGGAGAATCCCCACCTAAACATGCTATCTTTACTCCGGCCGACCTGAGTCCGAAGTCTATTTAAAGACTTCCAGATCGGCCACGACAACTGATGTCCAGGTGGAAGATTCTCAGATGGTGTGACAAAGGGACTAGGAAGGGAGACTCTGCGGCCAAAGAGGTTGCATTTTGCTTGTGGCGGGGGTTGGTCAGTGGTTCGACGCACTTTATAAAATAAGTGCACTGGGCTTTATACACCAAAACTGTTTTTTCATACATTTACCACTAGCTGACCCGGCATACGTTGTCCTGCCATTTTTCCCAACATCTACCCTACACCTACCCTACCCTGCGCAATTTTCTGTTTTTTTTTAATGTAAGAACCTTCTTCGAAGTATTAGAAAACATTAAAGAAAAGATGAATGAAATCGGTAAAGCCTCACGTTATAGCGCGACCAGGAGAAATAGTGGTTCATAAATTTATTGCTTACAAGAAAATTACGAAAACAGTACATTAAAGAAGACACAACAGGTACTGTTTATTTTTAATGAAATATCTTCCAGCTGATCTAACTGTTTAGTTAGAGACTAAATTAAAGTTTTTAAAGTCAAAATCAGAAATAATGAGAAGTACGGATATTTTTTGAAGTTGACTCGGCTGCGATCATTTGGCGCGTGACCTTGGCATACCTTTTTACCCGACTGCTTTTGTTTGAATACAGTAAAATTTGATGACGTCACTTTAGCCCATCTAATTAAAATTCAGGATATACAACCATATTAAGTAGTATAATATAGCCTACTGCGATACAGTGCAAACTAGTGCAGGGGTCTATTGTAAATCGCCCTAGTGACCTAGTAGTAACTTCCTAATGTGTAATTATCTCCTGATGTATTAGGTCTTCCCTTACTATGAAATAAATAAATAAAAAAATTAAATCCAGGTGTCTTGTTGCAACGATACAACGAATTAGCTCAATGAGTCAGTTCAATGAGTCATGTCATGTGAGTTGTGTCATGTGTTTGTTGATCTTCAGCTTGCAACATTAAAAGAAAACTACCTTTGCAGCTGTCACTTTGGTCCATCTAATTAAAAATCTAAGCGCAAATATAGTGAGCTCGCGGGAAGCTACATGTTCTCACCTCTGGGGTTCGAAACGATGGGCTCTTGGGGCCCGGAAGCCAAAACTTTTTTAAACGACCTTCCGGCGCGTCTCATCGAGACCACTGGTGACCGCAGGGCTGGCAGCTTCCGGGCTCAAAGAATCAGTCTAGCCATTCAGAGGGGGAATGCTGCCAGTATCCTGGGCACCATGTCTGGCGGGGACGCGCTGGACGAAGTGTTTTTTGTGACTTTTATTTATACACATTTGACTTTGTATTTTTTACTTGTAATTGTTTGTATTTTGACTAACATTAAAAATCAGGGTATCCATCCATCCATCTCCCTAGTTGTCACGTTTCGTTTGTTCCAGGTGATATCGGCGGCGTTACAGCGTCTCAGCGGCGAGCCTGAAATCCCGGTGCTTCTGATGCGAAGCGTGCTACAGGCGCTAACCTTGTACCCCGGTTGTGCTTCGCTCGCTACACTCATACTGGAACTGCTGCTAGAACGAGAGGTACTGTACTGTGATAATCATATAAAACTAAAAACACGACGCCGCAAAAAAAAAATTACCTTTTTTTTTTCTGTCACTCGGGTTGACGTAAGGATTCTAACGATATCCCATACATCTAAATATGTTCAGGCATTTAGAAGTTATGGTGGAATAAAGAAACACACTTACATTCATACATACATGAATCCTGAACACACCGTTTTTGGCGCAGTCGTCGTGTAAAAAATAAAGGATATTGATTTATTTTTGGATTACACAAATCACTAAATGAAAATTATTTTATAAATTGGCATGTTCACTTACAAGTGTGTTTTTAAATTATTGTCATTGTGTTCTTTATGATTGAATCATACTTTATGTAAAATAAAATTTCGGGCGACACATGGCGTAAGAGAATAAGTTATTTGTCTCCAACACGCTCGAAAATGTGATCATTACTGCCAAAAAACAATACGCGAAGTGACTCATTTTTGGACGAAACATTGCCCCATACAAAACAGCGGCCGGCAATGTGCCCTCAAACGGCCTAGGCCGGCAAAGTAACTTTCGTTCAGAAATTTCAATGTTTTTGAGTCTTTTATAGCATACTCTTCATAAGTTTTAATGTTCTAAATTCAAATTTTATATGAATCGTACACGACTCGTAGTCATTTGAGTTGGCTGTATGCTCTGTATGACACTGGCACAGAACAAAAAAAAGAAAAGCGCGTAATATGGCGGTTTGTAATTTTCATATCTTAATTTTATCGTACTAACTTGTTACTTATTTTTCATGATGGAGTTAACTTATCATTGAATTAGGGAAATATTATAACAATGAATGGTTCAAGTGGTTCAAGTAGAACTTATAAGTTTAGTACGATACGAGTAGACATCCAAATCCAAGGTTCGTTAATTTTTTTAGTATTTTATAATTTCCTCGCATATTTGAGTGAAAAGCACTATACAGGCCTCGGCCGCAATAACTCTTGCTGGACTCGTACACAATAAAAGTCCTCGCCTGCAGCTCGGACTTTAAACGTGTCCTCGTCCAACAACAACTAATTTTGCGGCCGCGGCAGTAATGTACTATTATTGTTATGTTTCTCTATCCGTCCGTCCGTTGTCCGTTTTCGGTCCGCCTCATTAATAATAAAAAGTAGACAGTTAAAATTTTCACTTGCCGCTATTAATATGAACATCTCAGGACTTCAATATGATTATAAAAATATTATTATAATATTGAGAGCTTTGAGTTGTTTGTATGTAATATCACAGAAATGTTGTAGTTTTAGTATCAAAGTCCTTATTACTTTCGTCAGAATGTATTTGGCAACACTAGTTTTGGCGTTATCAATCGATTGAAAGTCTTACAAAACATTATTTTTTTACATTTATTTTGATACTCCCATATAGGCGGCTAAATTCATTATAATATTATCATATCATTTTTCATTATGTTATTATATTATCATATTATCAATTCATTATTTTTCATTATTTTCATTATTCATTATTTATCATCTTATCTAATATATATATATATATATATTTGTTGTGGCTGTTCAAGGCTAAGCCCATTTTAGTTGCTCCCCTTTGATCAATTGTTTTTTGCTAGACCTGTATGTCCGATTCTTACTTATCCAGTTTTATTCGCTTTATAACATTTCCAATTCGCCCACCCAGGTGTGGCAGCACAAAGTAGCCTGGGAGGGCTGGATCAAGTGCTGCGAGCGCCTAGTCCCGGGCTCGTGCTACCTGCTCGTGTCCCTGCCGGCGCGCGCGCTGCACGCCGCGGTGCTCGCCGCGCCCTCGCTCCGCGCCGCGCTCAGCGAGCACGTCGGCGCGCTGTCGACGCAAGAACGCGCGTTACTGCCCACTCACGTCGCCAACATTCTACAGCCGCCGGTAAGTGCCGAGTTTCTTCATCGACAGCACGTATTCATCATATACGTCCCCACCGAGGGGCTCGAGCCTACCCTGAATTAGGGCGATTAGGCCTTAGTCGACCACGCTGGCCCAGTGCGGGTTGGTCAACTGTGCAGGTTTCATCAAGTTGCTTTCCTTCACCGTACAAGGGCTGCTATTTATGTATCCGGAACTGGCCACTTACATAAACAATATTTAAAAAGAAATTATTACATTTAAAAAAACTCTTTGGCTGTAAAATAAAGTTTGTTTCATTCATCTGTCAATTGTTTTTACATTGTGGCGCCATTTTTAAAATTCTTTGTCTATCATCACCATGGATTTGACTCGTGAAAATTTTCGTGCTATGATTTATTACGACTTTCGGCGTGGATTAACTCAAAAACAGTGCATGGATCAACTGGATTGGGGAGGAAGCCCCATCGAAAACCACTGTGTATCACTGGTTCAGTGAGTTTAATCGTGGTCGTCGTATGCTTGCGGACGATTTTAAAGAAGGTCGCCCTAAATCGGCTGTTGTACCACAAAATATTGATGCTGTGCGCGAATTAATAATGCAAGACCGTCATGTTACATATCGCGAGATAGAGGCATTTCTGGGCGTTAAGGGCGAGTATTTATAAAATATTACACGAACATTTGGCTGTAAAAAAAATTGTTCTCGTTGTATCCCGCACAACTTAACAGTTGAACAAAAACAGGCTCGTGTTGATTGGTGCAAAAAAATGATAGAAAAATACAAATGTGGTACATCAAAAGCTGTTCATAATATCTACACAGCAGACGAATCTTGGATATATGCGTATGATCCCGAAACTAAACAGCAGTCAACGGTTTGGGTGTTCCAAAATGAGCCAAACCCAACTAAAGTTGTTCGTGCAAAAAGCACTTTGAAGCAAATGGTTGCCTGCTTTTTTGGTATTAGTGGACATGTGGCTACAGTACCACTAGAGAATCGTAAAACGGTTAATTCTGAATGGTACACCACCATTTGCTTGCCAGAAGTCTTTGGAGAAATACGCAAGAACAATCGACAACGAAGAATAATCCTTCACCACGATAACGCCAGCTGTCACACCTCGGCCGCAACAACGGAGTATTTAAATAGTCAAATGATCGAATTGACGGGTCATCCGCCGTACAGTCCCGACTTGGCACCCAACGACTTTTATTTATTCCCAAGCGTGAAGAACAAATTACGTGGACACCGATATTCGACCCGGGAAGAAGCCGTTGATGCTTTCAAAATGCACGTTTTGGAGATACCCGATACAGAATGGAAAAAATGCTACGAAAGTTGGTTTCAACGTATGAAAAAATGCATCGATCATCACGGGGAATATTTTGAAAAGCAATAAAAGTATATTTGGTTATAGATGTTTGTTATTTTTTGTTATTCCGGATACATAAATAGCAGCCCTCGTAAGAGCGTCGAATAAACGTACATATGAATTCGAAATTAGAAAACACATTGGTACGTAGTGGGGATCGAACCCGCGTCTCTCGGACAGGAGGCAGCGGCCCTAGCCACCAGACCACCGACGCTCTTAGGAAATCAGTTACCGTTAATGTTAGTTATGCAATTCAGTTACCATGGCCTTGATGCATGTTAAGGTGCCCCATACGTGATACGGTAAGAAGTCGCTAAAGGATTTCCATAGGTATATCTCGTTCTACTTACAGCTTGTAATGTCGATTTTTGGGTATGACATTTTTGATCGTATTTTCTTTAGTCGATGATTGTAGATAATTTTTTCGATAGAAAAAGCTCGCAAACATTGCTTTAAACATTTACCTTTTTCATTTTATCTCCGGACTGTTAAAAAATATTCACGTAAAATGATGTGTACAATATAGGCAATTACGACAGTAATCACTTGTAAAAATATACACTCACCGGCACAACTAACCGCCCACCCTTGTATTTCGAGTTAATTTTAAACTACGCTTATTGTTATACATTACAATTGATTTATTGATAATTTTACGATAAATTAAACACACTTAAATAAACGTTAAATTAACTACTTTTTAACTAACATCAGCTGTAACTAATAGAGTTATGAAGAATCACGAATATTCCCTGAAATGAAGGGTGAGCGGTTAGATGTGCCGGTGAGTGTATATAAAAAAATACTAAGTAATTGTCCAATAAATAAGCAAAACGTGCGATGTCGTTTTCGTCATTTTATTTCGAGCGCGTGATAATTGTTTTTCACTTTTTAGTTTGATGTGCTATAAAAGCGTGTTTTTTAGTTTTTTTAACTATATTTTATTACACTTTGTGGTGACGGCAGAGTAGAATACATTTGTCACCAACCCCTACTCTTCCCGTGGGTGTCGTAAGAGGCGACTTAGGGACTACACATTGAACAGGGAACGGGCAGCAGCGCTCTCTGATACAGTAACCTTTTAATCTGCGATCTCCAACCCGCCTGCCAAGCGTGGAGATTATGGCAAAACCAAACACTTAAGAGGAAAGAATAGCACGTGCTCGTCTATACAAAAAGAGGAAACGTTTTTCCACTTAAATATTTTCCAATCTCCATGATTTTTTAGTATGTTATTGACACAATGAATGACTAGGTTTATAGCTTTTCTTTTTTTCAAAATTATAATTATGATTGCTATAGATTCAAACTTATAGGCACCTCAAGTAACGTAATTTTTTGATTAAAACTGTGTCGAATTAAGCCGTTAGTTGAACAAAAACAATTCATTTTTTTAAAAAGCGAAACCTTTAATCCTAAAATATGTTGTACTGAAACGATCGACATCAAAATCAAAGTGATTTGTTGAAATTTAGTTAGTGGAAATCATTTTCTCCCGAAATGGGAATTTCATCAAGAAAGGTACCTATTGTCAGTCGCGAGCTGCAGCGCTCTCTATCGCACGATTGGGGGTCGCATGAGCGCACGAGCGATAGCAAGTGTTTTCCTAAATTTTGTTTAGGATCGCGAAGCTATTCTTCCCTCTTAAGTGGAGGAGGCTCATAGTCCAGCAGTGGACTGTAACGGGCCGTTGATGTTGGTGATATTTTTTTAGCCCTAATATTAATTAGGCAATACAGAAGCCGATGCAGTAATTACTTTGAATGTCTCGCCGTATAATACAAATGAAAATGTTTTGAACTTGTTTCCAGGAGCAGACATACACGCCCCCGCCCGCGGTGCCGCTCGGCGTGGAGCCTCTCCCGCCCGGCATGGACTGAACACACACACACACACACACTCAAATAGAAAATAGAAAACATTTGCAATAATATTTAACTGTACATCCTTTTACAACGTTTTACTTCTATTGGTAGCTCAGTTCATTTTTTTCGCATTTTTTCTTGATTTCTTTTTAATACAAATTTCATTTATTTGTTCAAAAAATATTATTCCGCAATTTTCCGGATGTTGTTCAGTTTCATGAACAGAGTTACCACTGGAGAGGTAATCCGTTACTCACGGAACACGTTATATAAAACCCAACGACTTTCCCCAAGGAACAGTACAAATCAATCATAACGATAGTGGGTCAACTCAACTGTCCTGTTTTAAGAGCGGTACAGCGATGCTGCGTACTCTTCCCACTTACCAGTAGGGTATGGCGTAGGAAAGGGGGTGGAAGAGAGAGCGTAGCATCGCTGTACTGCTCTGATGGTTCACGATAGAGTCTGCTGCATGTGAATGATCATGGTATACCATGGCATACATGGTATGTGTAAAATGGCTAAAATTTAAACTAGGGCGATTATTATGGAGATGTCAACTTACAAATACAACTTTGTATAGGGAACATGCATAAAAAATATATCAGATTTTTTCATCTGAAAGTATACAAAAATAGAATACTGACAGTCAAAACAGAATCGACATTGATCGAAAAACAAACTAGATACAACATTATTAAACAAATACATCCGTCCCTCGAAAACAAAATTTCCTATGGCGGATGTATGGCCCGCGACACATATGACGTCACATGTCACGTCGGACCTCTCTGTCTAACCATCAACTTTGAAGCCTTATAACTTTGTTTCTGAGCAAGATATTTGGAAAAATATTTTTTTCTCCGACACGCTCGAAAATGTGATCATTACTGTGACACTAGCACAAAAAAAACAAAGTGTACAATATGGCGGTTTGTTTGTAATTTTCGCCGCTTTTATTATTATCGTACTATGTATTTATTCTGTTACTTATTTTTCATGATGGAGTTAACTAATCATTGAATTGGGGAAATATTATAACAATGAATGGTTCAAGAAATCAAAGTAGAAAGTGATAAAGATTAGAACTTATAAGTTTAGTGCGATACAAGTAGACATGTAAATTCAAGGTACCACAATATTTTTAGTATTTTGTAATTTCCTCGCATATTTCAGAGAAAAGCACTATATAAGCCTCGGCCGCAATAACTCTTGCTGGACTCGTACACAATAAAAGTCCTCGCCTGCGCCTCGGACTTTAAACGTGCCCTCGTCCAGCAATAACTAATTTTGCGGCCGCGGCAGTAATGTACTATTGTGTATTTATCTGGAACGTGAAATATTTCGATCAATGAATTTTAAAATATTGTGCATGTTCCCTATTACAGCTAGCGCCGTCTTTCATTTCACGTAAAGTTGGTAGGTCTGTACATTATCAATGAATTTTAAAATATTGTGCATGTTCCCTATTACAGCTAGCGCCGTCTTTCATTTCACGTAAAGTTGGTAGGTCTGTACATTATCAATGAATTTTAAAATATTGTGCATGTTCCCTATTACAGCTAGCGCCGTCTTTCATTTCACGTAAAGTTGGTAGGTCTGTACATTTATTTTTTCTTTGGGGAAAGTTGTTATGGAGCGCACTTTGGCTGCTGAAAAAAAAACGCAATAATACAGCCATGCGCACCCGCACCCGCCTCGGTAGGTGCGCCGCATACGTTCGAGGAATTTGGTAACAGCGCACCTACGACGTAGGGGCCGCGCACGAAATTATGCACCTACGAGGCGGGTTTACCCGCACGGCAGTCTTAGCACGCTCCACCTACATTGCATAGCAGGCGTCGTGTTCGAATATCATAATACCCTTAATACCTACTAATTGTTGAAATGTGTACTGTTAAAAAAGGCTTTTAATGTCTATAGCTAATGAAATGATCTATCTATAGTGGCACAAGGTTCTATCTGACATTTTTGTATTGTAATGTACACACGTCTTCCGGCTGAGATGATAACTACACAAAAAAAAACAAAGTTACTGTTATACTGGTACTAAAACACCAAAATAAAAAAGTTACATTAAAAAACCCACTATACAAAGAACGTCGGTCAGTGTCCATACAAGCTTGGACCCAACCAAGCTGTGTCAGTATGGCAATATGCAAAAAACCCATTCGATCATTATTGTGGCAATTGGTCGCGTATTATTTATCGATTCTTTGATCGTATCAATAGTGGGAATTAATATTAAAATCGATATAATCAACACAAGGCCAGGTAAAAGTATGTGTATGGTGGTCGAAGCAAGGCCGCACTGAGAATTTTCAAAAATCAATATCTTTTTTCCTGACGTCATTTTTTATAAATTCTTTTTACCCTAAATTAACAAAAAAATAACCTTTACATGCATATTTCATTTTAAGAACATTCTGGGGCCTATATGACCGTTGTTCTTAACGAAGAAGTTAAGACCAAGATAGCGAAGTTTACTGACAAGCCGGATGACGTCACAGCTTCCGACTCGCGCTGAAACAAACAAAAGTATCTTCCTCAAAAATGCTCAATTTATGTCGCGTTTAAATTGGTTAGAGCAATACTAATTGGTGACGTCACTAGTTGCGGTTCTATAGAAAACATCTCAATTTCTGTTTCTTATCGAATAGTCTTATTCTTTCGTCAAATTATTATTAACATCTATATCGTAGCTCTTAATATACGTCGTCCTCACAAAACCCCCCTACCCTTACAAATAATCTGTGCTGTTGTTTGATTAAATGATGTAAGAATTCGTCAAATACCGAAACTATTTCCTTGAGTTTTAATGTCAAAATCGTCTATAGAATATTGTGGCACTATCTAACTTGCAATAGTTTTAGAAATATGATGTGAGTCGAAAAAAATGCTTTCTCAATATTATCATCATACTTTGTAAATATTATTCTTTACGTTATATTACGATGAACTACTGTAGAATTAAGTACCGAAATAAAATAATAAAATTATCAAAATTCGTTATCATTTTAGACAAACGGTTCGATTTATTTTAAACTGTATTCTAGCTGCAGAATCAAATGGTAATTTGTATAAATAAATAAATCCTTATAGCTCTACCCATACTTATTGCCTCGGCAAAGTATTGAAGTTTTTTTCAAATTGTAGACATGCAAAAGACAAAAAAATAGACAAAAAGACATTTTGAAATTAAATTTCATTTAGGAATTACAATACAATAGCCCTTTGTTCCTGAAATTCTTTGTCTTTTGTTGTTTCTTTTCCTTGCATTATAAAATATCTCGGAGTTCAGTGTCAAATCAAATCAACGGCCCGTTACAGTCCACTGCTGGACTATGAGCCTCCTCCACTTAAGTGTTTGGTTTTGCCATAACCTCCACGCTTGGCAGGCGGGTTGGAGATCGCAGATTAAAAGGTTACTGTATCAGAGAGCGCTGCTGCCCGTTCCCTGTTCAATGTGTAGTCCCTAAGTCGCCTCTTACGACACCCACGGGAAGAGTAGGGGTTGGTGACAAATGTATTCTACTCTGCCGTCACCACACGGCGAACGGCACGGAGTTCAGTGTGCCTCCTGGCAAAGGCCTCTAAGGATTTCCACTGCTCTCTGTCCCTTGCAACTCTTCTCCAGTTTGGACCTGCAGTGAGTTCGTCCTCCCATCTTTTACGCTGTCGACCTCTATTTCGTTTGCCGTCTCTAGGGTACCATTCTGTCAGAATTTTGATCCATTTCTCCTGGGGGCCCCGCAACATTATGACCTGTCCATCTCCATTTCATTTGGTCTATCTTAGTGAATTTAGGAATTAGGTAACTCTTATTTATATGACTCTTTTATTTCTTTTTTTATATGTGGCAATAAGCCGTGTCATACCTAAAATAACTTTGTCTCCCACTCACCTATAGTTCGAATATGTCAGTCTTACATTAGACTCTGTGGTCAGGAACCTCTTCCACAGATCCATGTCTGGTTCGAGACAACAACCCATTGTTTCGTCATGAAAATTGTACTTATTTTTTTAGCTTTTTGTGTTAGGTAATCAAACCATTGTTTCTAAAAAATTGTCAGCCAATAGTTTTACTTAGTCTAGAATGCAAATGCCGTGTCACCGTTTCAATCGGATATCATTATTCGAATAAAGAATTAAATTGATTTTCTTGATGCCCATCAAGGATTTAAATATTCGTACGCAATTGGCCATTAATTTATGGTTTGGCCTTTTGCGTTCTGGGTCATGTGCGTCGAAATCGTCGTAACCTACTCAAGTTTAGAAACTTTAGAGAGAACAAAGGTCTTTCTTTCGAACCTAGTGATTCGCATTTCGCATAAATCAATATTGACATTTACCTAGCTACTCGCTTAGACTCGTAACAATTACCTTTGTCTATTCGCGCTTTACCTTCCTTAATGTTTTCTAAATACATTAGATCAATTGAATGCCTGTTCTATTCAAGAAGGCTTCGAGCAGTCCAAGTGCTGTTTTGGTGTCTACAAGACATAGAGAAAGGTCTCAGTCTAGATTATCATCGAAAATGCAGTGAGTAATTTTTTTTTATTATACTGTTTATAAGGGCCAGTTTACACTTCACTGACACACCACGGTTGACTTGTTGGTTGTTGCTGGTGTACCTCTACGGGTTTTGAAAATGCACTCCCGTTTATCAAAGTGTAAACCTGGCCTAAAACCCTGTTTACTTTGATTAGTGCAAATGCGAGTGCATGTAAGTACAACATACGTACGGACGTAACATAAGGATTACCATCTAATTAAAGTGTAAACGGGGTCTAAGGCAGCCATTACACGCTAAATCCAGATCGCGATACACGAGATCAAGATCAGTGATCTCAATCCAGATTGAATTTGTAACGTGTTGAACACAGACACGTTACACATTAATGGCTGCCTTAGGGCCGACCTTCCACAGATACAGCTCCGTAGCCCAGGTGGTAGTGTATCTGCCTCCGACGCACAGGGTCGCGGATTCGAATCCCGCCCAGGGCAAACATTTGTGTGATGAGCACTTGTGTTTGCCTTGTGTCTGGTTGTTGTTTATCTATATAAGTATGTATTTATCTATTTATGTAATGTATATCAGCTATCTGGTACCCATAGTACAAGCTCTGCTTAGTTTGGGATCAGATGGCCGTGTGTGAGGAAGTCCCCACATATTTATTTATTTATTTACAGCATATAAACTAAATACACTGCACTGCACAGTGGCGAGGGCTGGGATGCATGCACCTATAGATAGGCATAGCATTTAATCCAAGTTACTGTTATTATTTTGAACATACTTTTTGCATTCTCTTCTTTTTTTTAGTTTCTATTTTTGCAGGCGTGTTTTGAGGAAGTGTTTGGGAATATTTATTGGATGTATGAAACTGGAGCATTTTTGCATTTATTTTGCGGTAATTAATTTAGTAAGTAAAAACTTTCCTAATCGTACTAAATCATTTTAGAATGAATAAATGAGTACAAAAAAATGATTAAGACTATCTTCCCCCAACACTCCGCAATAGTAGGGTTACCATTTAGAAATCTGAAAAGTCCTGACAAAAATCTAAACCGGACATATTAGTCCAAAATGCAAACACTTGTGCTCGTTCCTAGTTACAGACGGGATAAGACAGATTTTTGTCTCCGTGGATTTGACATACTAATTGATTTTTATTTTGAAGGCATATGTATTTCAACTAAGCTAAAAAATCGGGCCAAATTTTTCGGGATGGAAGTCCAAAAGGACAAATCGGGACAAATGGTTACCCTACGCACTAGATAGAGGACTAAAAAGCTAAGGAAACTCCCAGGTCCAGTGCGGATTGACTTAAGTTTCCTTTTAAATTGTTTACAGACAAACTTCGATATCTCAAAGCTTAGATCACGTTATAGGTGAGCGTGGGCCTAAATCTTGGCGAAACTCAACAACAGCTCATATACGTCCCCACCGAGGGGCTCGAGCCTACCCTGAATTAGGGCGATTAGGCCTTAGTCAACCACGCTGGCCCAGTGCGGGTTGGTCAACTTCACACACAACCTTTTAATTTCTTCGCAGGAGTGTGCAGGTTTCATCACGATGTTTTCCTTCACCGAAGAGCGTCGAATAAACGTACATAATGAATTCGAAATTCGAAAACACATTGGTACGAGGTGGGGATCGAACCCGCGTCTCCCGGACGGGAGGCTAGCGGCCCTAGCCACTAGACCACCGACGAAACTTATATACTTACACAGTTTTATTTTCAGGTTTTCAAAACGTTGCTAGTGTTCCTCGGGGTTGCCAGTAGCGACAGTACGATTGTTTCATTAGTGTCGCTAGGGCCGCCATACCATCAAGATTCCTTCGCTAAAGATTATACTTACAACTCTAGGTTCATATGGTTCATGAGAGCTGTGCTGATAGCCGACAGCGTTTTCAGCATTTTCTATTCCTTGGTTCTGATCGTCGGTGTGAGAAAAGTAAGTTTCATCTCAAGATTAGATTTGAATATACTTTTATTTATATATTCTTTATTGCACACTTAAATTTACAGGATAATTATTAAAATTAGTTATAAAGGCGAGCTTATCTCTATAAGAGATCTCTTCCAGCCAACCTACAAGGGGGGTGGAAAAGGTGTAAAACAGAGCGGGCACAAGGATGTGCACTAAATAAATTAGCCATAAATAAAAAAGAAAAAATAATTTAAAATAAAACATGAATACAACAAAATATCTACATATACCTAAATACATACATAATTATAAAGTTACATAATACTACATATTATACTTTACTTACATACCTAATAAAACACATAATATAATATATAAATACATACACAAAATAAAATAATATCAAGAGAGATGAGATATATACAATATTGCTCTGACCAAAAATACAGATTGAGTGTAGTACATGCCCATAAGGTGTCTCCGTCTAGCTAGCAGCCTCACCATCGATTTTGATGGTTTTAACCATGTCAAAAAATCGATTGGAATTTGATTAAATTTGTTTATAAATCTCAGAAAAAGTTTAATTGTATTTTGGAAGATATTTGAGTATCTTACTGAGGCTTCTAGATCGACGTCTAGCTAGCAGCCTCACCAAGATAGACTGGCTCTATCATTATGATTTATATGTTAAAAAAATTATTGGAAATTGATTATCTCGTGTACAAAGTTTCAACGAAATTGGTCCAGTAGGAGCCGAGATATTACACCCCCTTGAAGAGGCTGTCTACACAAAGTAAATATATCAAAAAAATGATTAGAATTTGATTATCTTATTCCAGCAAAAAAACTTTCAATTCGTTGAGACGTTTAGTCAGAAAATGATCCTAAACTTCTACATACTAATTATTTTTCCGACGGTCTATCAATTTTGAACTATCTGCTAGTAGAAATAAGGTTGAAATTGGTGTTTTAGCCTATAGCAGGTACACTCAGGTACAAAAGTATAATTTTACGATTAAGTGATACGATTAAACCTAACAAATCGCCATGTAAGCCGGTATCAGCTACAAAAAAATCATCATGAGTCAAAACTGGTTAAATTCTGATGACGATACAATACACGAAAGTGATACCTAAGGATGCAGTTAGGATTTTCTTATCACTAGGGAACTCCTTAATGGTTTATGGCACAGACATGACAATTTACTTATACTCTGCTTTTGGATTGCTAAACATGACCTTTATCATTATCTCGGAACTCTTCAACGGCTAAGAGCATGGTCATTAAATTTTGCATATACGCTTTACTTGTCAAGCTAGACATGTTCTTAACCATGAACTGATGCTGCAGCCAAAACTGTCTCCTCACGAGAGAACTCCTGAACGGTGGACGAAAAACTTTGCATTATATGCTTAATTTGAATAGCTAAATAAATTATTTATCATAAACTGATGCTGCTGCCAAGACAGTCTCCTCACAAGGGAACTCCTCAATGGTTATTCAACCGCCATTGCTTAATCACGCCATCTCTTAGCAATTTAAATTACTAGAGTCACCCTCATACACAGTCGTGCAGCTCAGATCACTGCGCCGCCGACCGACGAGCACCTTTACTCACTCACGTGCACCTTACATTATTTCCATCCCGCTCATGTAAGAAGCCCCCCATTCACATCACACACAGTCTTGCAACGACAACGGTAACCCGCCGGCGGCGTACGGCGCGATGTATATAATATATCTGGAACGCAACCGGGACGTGTATGGGGCATTTTTTATACTCCGATTAATTTAAAATTTTTGTTTTTGACTGTACCAAAAACCGAATGTATGTAGAAGTTTAGAATCTTTTTCTGACTAAACGTCTCAATGAAATGAAAGTTTTTTTGCTGGAATAAGATAATCAAATTCTAATCAGTTTTTTGGTATATTTACTTTGCGTGGACATACCTCCGTTTGACGGGAATCGTCTTCACGTCAAGCGTCAAGCTGGTAGCCTCACCAAGGGGGTGTAATATCTTGGCTCCTACTAGACCAATTTCGTTAAAACTTTGTATACGAGATAATCAATTTCCAATCAAATTTTTGACATATAAATTATAACGATAGAGCCAGTCTATCTTGGTGAGGCTGCTAACTAGACGTAGATCTAGAAGCCTCAGTAAGATACTCAAATATCTTCCAAAATACTATTAAACTTTTTCTGAGATTTATAAACAAATTTAATCAAAATCGATGGTGAGGCTGCTAGCTAGACGGAGACCATAAGGTAACAGTTTCTACTAGGTTACCTCAGGATAGGAGTCTGTCTCCGGATGAACTTGGACAAGACTAAGGTCATGTTCAACGAACTAATAATTCCGGAACCGATCTCGATCAATGGCGAAGTGCTCGAAGTTGTCCAAGAATATGTCTACCTCGGGCAGACATTGCAGTTGGGTAGAGACAACTTTGAGCGTGAAATCGCAAGAAGAGTACAGTTGGGCTGGGCAGCATTCGGGAAACTGCGTCATATCTTCTCGTCGCCGCTACCGCAATGCCTGAAAAGCAGGGTTTATAACCAGTGTTTCCTACCCGTTTTGACATACGGAGACGAGACGTGGAACATGACGGTGAAGCTGGCCCGCCGGCTACATGTCACTCAGCGAGCTATGGAAAGATCTATGCTTGGTATTTCGCTACGGGATAAAATCCGAAATGAAATCATCCGGCAGAGGACCAAGGTGGTGGATATTGTCCAGAAATGTAGCAAGCTGAAGTGGCAGTGGGCTGGCCACGTCTGTCGCAGAACCGATGAGCGTTGGACTGATGACCTGAAAAAGGTCGCTGGTGGTGGCTGGATGAGGAAAGCGGGTGATCGTGCTCTTTAGCGTACCCTTGGGGAGGCCTACGTCCAGCAGTGGACTGCAATAGGCTGATAGATTGATTGATTGACCTCAGGATACAGGAAAGTCATAACTAGAAAACGGGAGTGTACTGTACTTTTATTAGTCCTACCTAAGTATTCAGTACGTATAGTTACTACTTTTAATTTGGTGTGCATAAATGAAATTAAGACCGTTATAAGTATTCCTAATATAAGGAACGAGGGTCGAAAGTTGATAAAAAATCATCCCAAGAAATGGCGCGAGTTGATAGCGCTTTTTGTGTCGAAGTAGATGAGGGGATCGGCCATATTACCACTATAGGCACAGAATTTTACTAATATTAGTCATCACCAACCAACAGCTCATACGTCCCCACCGAGGGGCTCCCACGCTGGCCCAGTGCGGGTTGGTTGACTTCACACACAACCTTTGAATTTCTTCGCAGGAGTGTGCAGGTTTCATCACGATACAGCGTCGAATAAACGTACACACACATTGGTACGTGGTGGGGATCGAACCCGCGTCTCCCGGACGGAAGACAGCGGCCCTAGCCACTAGACCACCGACGTTCTCACTCACGCTCTCACGCGACTAATATTAGTATAGTCAATGGTGTCGGAATAGAACAATAAGGCATATACCTAAGTGTAACAAATAGCTCCCAAGCTACAATAATCCAACGTATGGGAGCCAACGTTCCTCCGAGTGACAATAACAAATCGATTATGAGTTACAAGTGGAAAACACAGGGCTAAGTAATTCGGTTGAAATAAATAAATAAATATATATGTGTATGTGTGTGTATATCACTATCTATAGTATTACATAGCAGTAAGTAATTAAGTAGGAGGGTAGAGATTATGCCGGGCCGCAACGTGCCGGGTCGCAGCGCAAATCGCTCGTATGTATTTTATATGAACTATCGCACACTATGCCGGGTCGCAGCAGGTCGCATAATCCGCATGCGTGCGATGCGGCCCGCCCCGCCCCGCTGCGCCTCGACATTGTATGCTATAGCAAGCGGATTGGAGTGCTCCCGCGCACGTGTTAATTAGTGTGTGGTCCGGCCCGACCCGGCCCGTCAGTGTGCTATGGACGAATTTTGCGCTGCGATGCGGCCCGCCCCGGCACGCTGCGGCCCGGCATAAGGTGCGCGTATGTTCGCCTGCGATCAGAATGCAGTTCTGAAAGTATGAGACCTGGCTGGCCACGAATGCATTCTACTCGCGCGCGAACCGTACTACTCGCATTATTTACCTAGCATTTTTTTGCATTCTTTACAGAACAGCATCCGCCTTCTCAAGTCGTGTTTCGTCTACGGGACAGTGATCTTGTTTTTATCATCCGCTGCGTCCATCCCTCGCTTTTTTGAAATGTTCTTCGTGGGCGACTACAATTACTTCGGACGCAGAGTCGAAGCGTTTGTTTTGACAAGTGAGTTTAAATGACTAACGCATTAAAAGAGCACTTCATCTCTCAGTTATCATATGTTTATGTAAGTATATTGTAGTATTTATACATATTGAGTAGGTATATGTTTATTATATTTGGGTAGGCATATATAAATGTATTTATGTAGTCTATTGGCATGTATGTATGTATGTATTGCAGCATTACTGCAGGGTTTTTAATAACCTTTTTGGTATGGTTCTTTTTTCTTTTGGCCGGTTTTTATGTCACTTTTTCAAATTTAAAATTTTCTTGGTTTGACCTTTTTCTAAATTGTTGATTGTTTTTCTGAGCTGTCGTCTATCATGAGATGGAAACGTTTTATCCCTTGAACGTGGTTGAATTTTACTAAATAAATATCTGTAAATGATATATAGCCTTGGAATACTGCTCCTACTGCTCCTACAGGCTCCTACTTTGGACTAGCCGGGTAAGTCTTGTGTTGTCTTCCTACTGGTTTTTATCGACGCACTTTTCTCTTTCCTTGTCTTGGTCGGATGGCGATTATTTCTTTGTCAATCTTTACAGTGTATTTCCGGCCCTCTGCGACGTACGCACGAGGGTCCCTCCGTGCCTATCACGATCTCCAGGCCACCAGGCCTTGAACGTGCCTGGATCCCTGCGTTGTGTGCGTCCGCGCCCGTGCCAGCCGAGTGCCGCAGACCCGCGCACCGGCGTCCCCCCAGGGATACTGCCCATCACGCGGATTTTTTAGCCTGTTTTTTGTATCAGTGTATTTTTGTATGCGGATTTTGCCAAATTTAAATTCCTTTTCTAAATTCTAAAAAGGCCCTTTAGGTTTCTCTGGCCCTCCTTTTTTGGTTCCCGTTTGGCTTTACTCTCCGGGGTACTCCGCGGTTTTTTGGTACACCTTCCTGCATCGATACACCACAACACAACACTAGTTCAGCGACACGATATCGACGGAGTCCCCTCAGGACTCGACTCTCGGCTCTTGCTTGGCAATTTCTAGGCCTTTTTAAATTTATATTATACCGTTCGGACAAATTCAACTAAATCTTTCTTTGAACACCTAAATTTCACGTTTCGCCTGTGGTCTGCGACCACAGGTTAGCTAGCTTCCTTTTTTAACGCTACAAATGGCGCCCGTAACATAAATTTATCTGTAAATTTCGTTTATATTCCGGTGTTCCCCTAATTTTTTTCCCCTTTATACTCGTTTTTCCTTGTCTAGTTTTTTTACCCACCTGCAAAACTCGCGGGGCTATTTACGAGCCTCTTGTATGCAAAGAAGTGTACACTGGGTGCTGTCCACGAGTAGCCAAGACTGTATGCCGTGGGTTGGCCGACAGTTGCGGTAATCGTGTGACGTATCTTTGGTGCCTTCAATTTGTCCATACTAAGACGCGGTCGTTGAAATAGTCCCCGAATATCTTTTCGTGTTTATCCAGTTTCCCCGCACGAGGGTTCATAAATTTTGAAATAGACCCTCTTTTCCCTGTTCTCCTGGAACATTATTTTTCTAAATTCTAAAAGCCATCAGGCAAACGTGTTCCAACTTTTCTTCTCATAATTTGGCTTAAATTCACCTTTTGGCATCTTTTTTTCTTTTGAATGTCACTAAGTTTACTACTTCATACGCCTTTTTTGTGTTTTTGTGTGTGTGTGTATGTCTGGCCAGATTGATGTTATATCTTAGTGTTAGTTTGTAGGTATTTAGGTTATACGGAATTGACGCAACCAACATGTGGTCAGGTTATCGAGCTGCCATAGGCCTCAGACCTGGCCCATGTTGCGTCATTCCGCTGGGATTGAGCCGGGGCAAAATTTTTGTCCCGAAGCGCGCTTTTTTTGTCGCGGCAGGACGGTGACCGCTGCTTTGCGCAGTCAGCCTGTTAAGGCTATCGTCAGGTCCTTTTTAATTTTTTTGTCAGGGTCGAGTTCGAACCCCGACCTCGTCTTTGACGGCGTTGGTTGCCTACCAACTGCGCCGTCGAGCCCTTTTTCCGAGCCGATCCGAGTGTTTCCGATGTTCGTCGTCGTCTGACGTGTTTCGGGATGAACACGATGACGTGGGCGAGCGTCGGCCCTCGTTTGATAGCTCTTTGTTTACAAGTCATCTGTCAGTTTTCGCGCACGATCGATTTGAAGTTTTTCTTCTCTTGCCGCCGATTACGGGCGTAACTGAGTTTCGACTTGTAAACTTTTTACCAGTAGTTCTAAAACTACTTGTTGATATTTTGTATAGTTTTTTAGTTTTAGCATTTAGGTGTGTAAATAATATCGTTTGTAGGCGCGCTTATGTTTTAAAACTTAGTGACATTCCGACATTCCGATATTCCAACATATCCTAATTTCCAAATTTCCCTTTCTATCCTTTACGTATCATACATTTTCCTCCTGGTTCAGGGATACCGCTTCATCGGTGTTTCCTTCGGTTGTCTCCACCTTTTTCTGTTGTGGTTGACAACTTTCCTTTTTCTTTCTCCAAGCCATTTCCGTCCTCCTCTTTTTTCCTGGTGGATTGACTTGGCTTCTTTTGGGACACCGGTGGTTTCTTATCCTGGGGCCAGTGAGTCGTTTATGAGCCGTTCGTGCTGGGAACATGACGTGTTCGTTGGTTTATAGTGATGGGGTAGAGTGTCGATAAATTTTTATCGATAATTTTTGTCCTTTGATAGTTGACTTTGAACAATGCGTCTATTGTTCTAAGGTGGTCAACTTCCTTCGAGGGTTGCCATCTCAAGCAGTTTTTTTCCTTTTCGAGTTGGAGGATTTTTTTCTGGTGAAGGGATGTCTGCAGCATTACTGCAGGGTTTTTAATAACCTTTTTGGTATGGTTCTTTTTTCTTTTGGCCGGTTTTTATGTCACTTTTTCAAATTTAAAATTTTCTTGGTTTGACCTTTTTCTAAATTGTTGATTGTTTTTCTGAGCTGTCGTCTATCATGAGATGGAAACGTTTTATCCCTTGAACGTGGTTGAATTTTACTAAATAAATATCTGTAAATGATATATAGCCTTGGAATACTGCTCCTACTGCTCCTACAGGCTCCTACTTTGGACTAGCCGGGTAAGTCTTGTGTTGTCTTCCTACTGGTTTTTATCGACGCACTTTTCTCTTTCCTTGTCTTGGTCGGATGGCGATTATTTCTTTGTCAATCTTTACAGTGTATTTCCGGCCCTCTGCGACACACGCACGAGGGTCCCTCCGTGCCTATCACGATCTCCAGGCCACCAGGCCTTGAACGTGCCTGGATCCCTGCGTTGTGTGCGTCCGCGCCCGTGCCAGCCGAGTGCCGCAGACCCGCGCACCGGCGTCCCCCCAGGGATACTGCCCATCACGCGGATTTTTTAGCCTGTTTTTTGTATCAGTGTATTTTTGTATGCGGATTTTGCCAAATTTAAATTCCTTTTCTAAATTCTAAAAAGGCCCTTTAGGTTTCTCTGGCCCTCCTTTTTTGGTTCCCGTTTGGCTTTACTCTCCGGGGTACTCCGCGGTTTTTTGGTACACCTTCCTGCATCGATACACCACAACACAACACTAGTTCAGCGACACGATATCGACGGAGTCCCCTCAGGACTCGACTCTCGGCTCTTGCTTGGCAATTTCTAGGCCTTTTTAAATTTATATTATACCGTTCGGACAAATTCAACTAAATCTTTCTTTGAACACCTAAATTTCACGTTTCGCCTGTGGTCTGCGACCACAGGTTAGCTAGCTTCCTTTTTTAACGCTACAGTATGTATTAATTAAGTATGTTAAATTCTAGTACACGTTCTTGTCATCCCACTTTAATTAAGTGTCTCACACAACACATTGGTTGGCTGGAAGAGATCTCTCTTTAGAGATAATCTCGCCTTTGCTACTATTAGCTATTAATAATATAATTTCTGTATAGTGTACTATTGCAATAAATAATATATAAAATCTTTGTCCTAAGATATATAAAAATAAGGCTTGTTAGCATACCATAGGGTGCTATGGCGGGCTGGTTTCCGCAAATCGACGTCTGCTGCGCCTATTTTGCGTGTGGGTGGGGTTGCTCACTACTCGAGCCACGATCTCCTCGAGGAACTGCAGCATACCGCTGATGTTACCAAGCACCTCGGAGATCGTCCCCGGCGAACCGAGATACCTTGCCCGGTACATTGACGCGCCCCGACACTCCAACAGCACGTGGGCGGCCGTCTCTTCCTTCTACATTGATAGCCCAGGGTTGACTCAATCCTCGGTGGGGCATATAAAAACTTCACAGCTCCGCGAAAATCGGGCCTACTTCAGAGCTGCAGAGTTCGTAATTTTAGATTATAGTACAAATGGTACTGTCACTGTTCGTATTCATACAGTCAGACTGACAGCTACATACAAAAAATACCCAGAGTCAGAACTCCAAAAATCTGAAAAAAACATTATTCATTCAGATTTCTTTCATCTTAGCTTAGAAGTATTTAAGTGCAGGGGGCCGTTTCACGAAGCTACAAGTTATAAATTACAAGTACAATTCGATGCACATTGCGTAGACAAAAAGATAAAACGATAAGGGTATACAGTTTAGGCGAATTGACTACGCAATGAATATCAAATTGTAACTTGTTGCTTCGTGAAACGGGGCCCAGATTTTATATATATAACCTAGCATTTGGACAGGGGTGACAGCTCTCCGTTCCGGTGCATTCTTGCTTGATGCAAAGAATTTCTATAGCCATCAGCAGCGTGGCAATGCCGCTTGTATCTTAATTGAGCTCTTTTGCGCCAGGAATGTTGCGGAGAGGGTTATTAGATTAGATTATGTTTATTTGACGAAATATTGTACAATGAATGGGTAACATAATGACATGTAATTATTGACGTAGCATTTTAGTTAATACTTAGGATTTATGACTTAGCTTTCTTTTTCTTTCCTGTTGCAGTGGTTTGTGCAGTCCAGGTCCTGGTGGTCCATAAGACTTACCAGAAATTCCGGAAGATGGAAGACCTGCAGCAGCTCATACAGAAACAGAGTGAACAACGGAAGAAAGAAGAAGAATTTACTATTGTAGATACTGCACTATGAAGAGTATTTTTTTTGTTGCAGGTTTTTGGGAAACCCAAATTGTTTTTGTTGAATCCAGGTTTCTCGGAGAAACTTGTTTAGTTTTATGTAGACGGCCCCGTAGCTTAGTCGGTAGTCCGCCTGCCTACAAGGCACAGGGTCGCGGGTTCGAATCCCGCCCAGGGCAAACATTCGTGTGATGAACTTGTGTTTGCCTTGTGTTCTGGATGTTGTTTATCTAGATATGTATGTATTTATCTATTTAAGTAATGTCTATGCTGTCTGATACCCATAGTATAAGCTTTGCTTAGTTTGGGGTCAGATGGCCATGTGTGAAGATGTCCCCACATATTTATTATTATTATTGTTCCTACACAAACTAACAAATAAACTTTCATTATTTTTGTCCTTTTCACGCTGTTTTGATTTTATTCATTAGATAACAGAATGCCCTCACGCCTGCCAAGCGTGGAGATTACGGCAAAACCCTCCACTTAAGTGGAGGGTTTTGCCATAATCTCCACGCTTGGCAGGCGGGTTGGAGATCGCAGATTAAAAGGTTACTGTATCAGAGAGCGCTGCTGCCCGTTCCCTGTTCAATGTGTAGTCCCTAAGTCGCCACTTACGGCTCCCACGGGAAGAGTAGGGGTTGGTGACAAATGTATTCTACTCTGCCGTCACCACACGGCACATTGCCTTCTAAATTGGGAATCTAAATAAATAGCTGAAACCTGTTTTAGATATTTACCTGAAGTAAGTTACGAAAAAATCTTATAATAATAGTAAAAAAATAATATATATAATGCCTGACTTTTGTTACGGAGAGTAGTAAGTAAGATGATTCCGTATTTCTGAAGATCTACGGAAAATAGAAGAGCGTCGGTGGTCTAGTGGCTAGGGCCGCTGCCTCCCATCCGGGAGACGCGGGTTCGATCCCCACCACGTATCGATGTGTTTTCGAATTTCGAATTCATAAGTACGTTTATTCGACGCTCTTTACGGTGAAGGAAAACATCGAGATGAAACTTGCACACTCCTGCGAAGAAATTCAAAGGTTGTGTGTGAAGTCGACCAACCCGCACTGGGCCTGCGTGGTCTGGGCCTAATCGCCCTAATTCAGGGGAGGCTCGAGCCCCTCGGTGGGGACGTATATGTGTTGATAATGACGGAAAATAGTCGTAGTCGTACATGAGCCATAATTATCAGAGGCCTTTGGTGGCTCCGTAACTTTGATGCAGGGTTTTTAAGGTCAGTCGACGACAACAACCCACAGGATGACAAGAAAAACATTAAATAACCCCTTCATGTAGTCTCGTTGTCCCCGTAGGCCATGTCCCCGTTGAACGAGGACAGCGAAACTTTAATAAAACAGATAAAAATATATACCATTTTAGTAGAAAAATACCCAGTTATCAGTTGTTCTGTTCTTCAGTAACAACGAACATTGCTCGAGAAACGACTCTAAATGCGTACATCCGGTATGCGCTCGCGCTTCCTGGTACAAAAGCGATGTGCCACGAGGGTGGATGTGGCGCATGCATCGTCACTGTCAGAGCTAAGCGGCAGACCAGCGGAAAAATGGAAACGTTCTCGGTGAATTCTGTATGTATACATCTTCTACTTAGTTACAGGGCTTTTCATACCCGCATTGAGCCGACTAAGGTCCGATCGCCGTAATCCAGGGTAGGCTTCAGCTCCTTGATGATGATGATTTAGACCGTTATATACGACAACTATTCCCAAAAAAAATAGGTGAAAAAGAAAGAACCTGCTGCCATATTTTTTTATTATATATATATATATATGTATATATTTATCACCCCACTTCACTTTTCAAGTCTATATAATAGTACTAGCGGCCCGCCCCGTCTTCGCACGGGTAGATTAATTCATACTTTAACACAATTTTAACCAACTTCAAAATGGAGGATGCTCGTTTTTTATAATTTTTTGAAATACCTTCTTTAAGGAGAGGGACCCTTTAAGTCGGGATTTCAAAAACATTTTGGAACTCGAACCGAATAATTCAGTCTTATTATATATTTTTTTAAGTTCCTAACTTTAAAAATGGCTAACATTGATCATACAAAATTTAATCCCTACTTCCCTTTTCAAATAGGGATTTCGAAAAAATCCTAAATGATGTGTCAAATCATTTACTAATCTTAGCTTACATCCAAATTTTCCATTTTCTAACTTTAGAACTGGACTTTCCATAGAAACATTTAACCCTACTTTCCCCCTCAAAATAGGGAATTGGATAAAATGCTAAAACATGTATCAAATGAATTATTAATCTCAGTCTGACACCAATGTTTTAAGTTTTTACCTTTTAGAAATTACAGACTTTCCATACAAACATTAAATCCCTGCTTCCTCCTCAAAATAGGGATTTCGTAAAAAGCTTAAACACGTATGTGTTGTACTGTCATGAAATAAATGTTTTCTCTCTCTCTCTCTCTATCTCTGTATCAAATGATTTATTAATCTCAGTCTTAATCCAAATTTTCAATTTCCTACCTTTAGAAATGACAAACTTTCCATAACAAAATTGTATTCCTAATTCAAAATAGGTATTTCAAGAAAATGAGAAACATGTCAAACGATTATTTTTTCTTAGTTTAAATAACAATTTGTCAAACTTCCCATGAATCCCTACTTTCCCTATGAAATAGGGATTGCGAAAGTATACTTTAATACGTGTTAAAATATTTATTAATCTTAGCCTAAATCCAAATTTTCTCCTACCTTTAGAAATGACAGACTTCCCATACAAACATTTTAATCCCAACTTTCCCCCTCAAAATAAGGAATTTGATAAAATACTGAAACACGAATCAAATAATTTATTAACCTCAGCCTAAAAAAAAAATTTTCACGTTCCTACCTTTAGAAAAGACGGAATT
This sequence comes from Carpatolechia fugitivella, assembly GCA_951230895.1. Taxonomy (NCBI): domain Eukaryota; kingdom Metazoa; phylum Arthropoda; class Insecta; order Lepidoptera; family Gelechiidae; genus Carpatolechia; species Carpatolechia fugitivella. The sequence continues at coordinate 3,897,060 of OX579661.1, forward strand.
TCCATACAAACATTTAATCCCTGCTTTCCCTTTAAAATAGGGATTTCAAAAATATACCTAAATACATGTCAAATGATTTTTAATTTCAGTCTGCATCCAAATTTTTAAGTTCTTATTTTTAAGAAATGACAGACTTTCCACACAAACATTTAATCCCTTTTTTCTCTTCAAAATAGGGATTTGGGAAAAAATGTTTAAAACACGTGTCAAATCATTTGTCTTAATCCAAATTTTCAAGTTCTTGCCTTTAGAAATGACAGACTCTCCATAACAACATTTATCCCTACTTTCCCTTTAAAATAGGGATTTCTAAAAAGTGCAAAATATGTGTCAATGTATTTAATAATCTCTGCCTAATTCCAAATTTTCAAGTTCCTACCTTAAGAAATGACAGACTTTCCATAAAAACCTTTAATCCCTACTCTCCCCCTCAAATAGGGATTTTGATAAAATACTAAAAGACGTGTCAAATGTTTTATTGATTTCAGCCTAAATCCATATTTTCAAGCTCCTACCTTTAGAAATGACAGACTTTCCACACAAATAATTAATCCCTATTTCCTCTTCAAAATAGCAATTTAAAAAAAAATGCCAAAAAAATGTCAAATGATTTGTTAATTTTAGTCTAAATCCAAATTTTCAAGTTCTTACCTTTAAAAATGACAATCTTTCCATAACAACATTTATCCCTACTTTCCTTTTAAAATAGGGATTTCGAAAAAATGCTAAAATATGTGTCAAATTATTTAATAAGTTCCTAACTTCAGAAATGACAGACTTTACACACAAACCTTTAATCCCTACTCCGTCCCTCAAAATAGTGATTTTAATAAAATGTTAAAACACGTGTCAAATGATTTATTGATCTCAGCCTAAATCCAAATTTTCAAGTTCCTACCTTTAGAAATGATAGACTTTCCGTACAAACATTTATTCCCTACTTTTCCCCTTAAAATAGAGATTTTGATAAAATGCTAAAACACGTGTCAAATTATTTATTAATCGCAGTCTAAATCCAAATTTTCATGATCCCAACTTTTAAAATGACGGACTTTCATACAAACTTGAATCCCCCTTTTCCCCCCTTGGAGGGGGAATTTTTCAAAATCCCTTCTTATTGCTTGCCTACGCCATAAATGTAACCTACTGTGTAAATTTGGTATTTCTAGTTTCAGTAGTTTCGGTCAGTCAGTCAGTACGGACTTCTCTCTTTATAATAATAGTATAGATTATCTTTAACTCCATTCTGATGACGCACTCTACGGGTACTAACAGAATATATTCAGCGCTGTGACGCAACTAGCGTAGCGTCGCAGCAGCTGAGTTAGGGCCTATTTGGGGGCGCAGTACATAACGCAGCGTAGAAATAAACTAATGTGTGATAAACTGTTATTTTTATTTAGATACGTGTTTTGTTGTTCGTACTGTGTCACTGAATAAACGATTTATCTATCTATCTATCCATAAAAATGGTAAAAGCACATTTTATATGGAAGGTCGAAATTTTTGTGTCGTCTTTCGACCTTGGGAAAAGTTGATGTAAGTATAAGACAATCAAAATAACTTAAAAGAATATGCACTGATAAAAGAAATATCAACAATAAACAAGAACCTAAAAGCTCAGGAGGAAAATTAAGTATCTACCTAGCATAAAAAAAAACCAAGCACGTCGTCAAATGTTTTGTTTTATCATCCTTTTTGTGCAAAGTTTATAATAATCTTATCTAGTTCTTTATTAGTGCTTAGTGCTGGTCTTCTCCTGTAACGGCTGGGAGATCACCACCGTCGAGGGTCTGGGAAACCGCCTGGACGGCTACGACGACATCCAGAAGAGACTGGCGGGGTTTAACGCCACGCAATGTGGATATTGCACTCCTGGATGGGCGATGCATTTGAACAGGCATGGATTTACCTTTATCATTGGGATTTACACGGTGTAACAAAAGATTCAAAATTTTACATTCTTATTTTACGCCCCCACCGAAGGGCTGCAGTCTTCCCTGATTAAGAATCAAGCCTTAGTCGATCCAGTATGTGGATTGGATACCTTCAGATATTTGGACTATATTAAATTTTAAACATCTGTTTCTAGTCTGATTGTTCTTTCAGTTTTTGTTCGTTTCCATTTAGTTAGTTAGTTTCCATAAAAGTTTAAAGTGAAAACATAATGATGTCAAAATAATTCAACAACTGATGTATTTGCCAACAGTTTACGAGATAAACATCTAACAATGGCAGAAATGGAAAAGTCTTTTGGGAGCAATACTTGCCGATGCACTGGATTCCGACCAATCATGGACACAGTCAAGTCTTTCGCTATAGATGCCAGTCCTGACCTTTGCCAGAAAGCCCTCGACATAGAAGATCTTTTTTGTAACAAGGCAAAGGAAAAATGTACAAGAAAATGTTCAAATAAAAGTATCGATAGTGATTGGTGTGTTATCAAAGATTTCGAAGTTGTAGAAGATGAAATTATAGAGCTGAATTTCGGAAGGAACATGTTTTTCAAAGTTTACGGTGAAGATGAGATTTTCGAAGTTCTCACAAAGTACGGTGAAGATTCATATATGTTTATAGATGGAAATACAGCCAAAGGTACCTAAGTAAAGATTTTTCATTGTCCTACAGTAGTTTTAATCGTTATTCAAAATTTTCGCTATACGTATGTTTAAACAAGCCGCATCTGTGTCATCAAACATTAGTTATAGTTAGCTCAAAATTCAATTAAAAGTGAAAAATATTTTATTTACTTAAATAAGTATACTTACATTTTTAATAATACATCATACAATCCGTGTTTTCGTATATTTTTACAGGTGTCTTTGAAAACTTTGAATATCCAAGAATATTGATCGATATAAGTGACATTACATCGTTAAAAAAATATGATTTTAACCAAAATCTGGTTCTTGGAGCCAATATTGCTATAGAAGATTGTATAACCATATTTAATGATATTGTTAGGTCTAAAAATGAAGATTTTCGATACTTAGAAGAATTTGCTAAACATCTAGAACTAGTTGCCCATATACCCGTCAGAAAGGTACGAATTTAAGACACTAACAACAATTAAAATAAATAGTGAGTGATCATCAACAGCTCATACGAGGCTTAGTGATTAATATGATTTAATAAACTATTTTTGTAGATTGGATCCCTTGCTGGTAACCTGATGACAAAACACCTGATGCCATCTTATCCATCGGATATATTCTTGCTTCTAGCTGCAATTGGGGCCGCGATAGTTGTACGTAAGTAACACAATTCATTGCGAGGTATGATGAAACATCTTCTAAGATATAGCTAATTGATGTGTGATGAAATAATTCATTCAAGGGTTCCATGCATGGAAGAAATTGCTTTTTAGTATTATATTAAAGCCGCCTAACTGTACACTTTTCCTGTTTATTTTTTATGTGTATGTTCCCGTTCGTTCATTCATTCATCCTGTACCTGTGCAAATACATGACTCAGTTTTATACCCCGTTATCGTAATATCTTACTTTATTTCAATTAATAGGAGTACATAGGGACAGTGATAAACAGAAAGGTTTCAACCCTCACGTCATCCATTTTGAAATAAACGCGATTAAAGATTTCATAGCCCTTTCCAGATATAAGTTGGCATTGCACTTTATCTATGGGATGTAGAAACGTTAAACTTTGCAAAGTATTAGATTAATATTTAATAAATATTAATTTCACACGACATAAAAAGAAAATGAAGCATAAGATACTTAAATAAATTCAAATAATTTTAAAACCTTTTTGCTTTATTTTACTATTCTGCGAATCGAAATGCAGTAAGGTTTCAACCCTCAGTTGATAACTTTATGCTAATTTAGGAATAACGAATTATACTTTTTGCAAAAAAATAAAATGAATAAAAATTCAGATACGGTATTTATCTTATTTTTATTTCCATGAAAAATTTGGTAATTACCAAATGGTAAAATCGATGGTTTTAAATAAAACAGTAAAAAAACCTTCACATTGAAGTGTCTAGCTTATATTAAGGCCGAGTGTAAACACCTAGGCCAGTGGCGGGCAGCAGCGCCATTGGGGCAAAGCTTGGCTCTGCGCTCACCAACCCGCCTGCCCAGCGTGGTGAGTATGGGCATAAGCCCCTTTAATGGATAGCGCGGCAAATATATGGCCCTCAGTTCCCGGCAGCCCTACTATTCTGGGCGCCACTGTGGCCCAGAAAATAGCAGCCTCGGTCACGGTAGGGCGGGGGAAACTTAAGAATCCCCGGGTTACGGATGGCTGCCACAAACTGACCTTGGCGACGTATAACGACGACGCAGTCTACGGCTGGACGATAGCCTGGAGCAATTAGAGGTAGAACTAAAAAATATAAGGTGGCACGTTTTGGGGCTGTCTGAAGTCCGAAAGAAATCGATGCTAGGGTAACAACTCGACAGGGAGAGAACACGACTACCTTAGAATCCAACCACCTGTTCTACTTTCGAGAGGGCGACCAACAGTCGCAAGGCAGCGTAGGCTTCCTTGTCAACAAAGCTTTCTCCGTGACAACGTGCTGGAGGTGTCCAGTATGTCAACCCGGGTCGTGCTGGGTATTGAAACTGACCAATAGGTATTCCCTCAAGGTTGTACAAGTATATGCGCCGACATCTACATACTTGGATACCGAGGTCGAGGCCATGTTTGAAGATACAAGTATCACAAAAGCCATAAATGGCACTACCAAGACCCACTTCACCGTTGTCATGGGGGACTTCAATGCCAGGGTAAGAGTACGAGAAGGCGTTGACTCACGCATCGGGCCGCACGGTATTGGGCTCAAAAACCATAGAGGGCAAATATTGGTAAACTTTCTGGACATACAAAGGTTGTTCTGCATGAACACCTTCTTTGAGAAGAAGCCCGTAGGGAAGTGGACTTGGCAAAGCCTCGATGGTAGGACGAAAAGCGAGATTGACTTCATCTTGACGGACAAGAAGCGCATATGTAGGATGTCTCCGACTTTCCCAATTGGTTCCAAATCGGTAGCGACCACCGAGTACCGACTGGTAAGAGGTAACTTCAGAGTTGAGAGGAGTCGTATGGTGAAATCCACTCTTCGTCCAACGCTAACCCAATCCATGCACGGTTCTGAAGCGTTCCAGTTGCGCAATCGTTTTGCCGCACTGGAATCCATGGCAATGTGGACAAGGAACAGTGTAACAATTTTAGTGTCTGGAACTGATGAAGATCCGACGCGAGATGCCGGAGGAGCTCCGTCGTCGGACATCCACTATCTGAATAAAGATATCCGCAACTCATAAGAGAGGCGATTGAGCGAAATCGGGGGTCAAAAGTCTGTGCTAAAAGACTGGGTAGGAACCACCTCACGAAGCTCAAAAACTCGGAAGGCAAAATCCTCACCGAGGTCGAAGACTTTTATGGCCGTCTATATGCCTCGCATGCCTTGGGGCTTCCGCCTGACGCGAACGACCCAAGAGCCACACTGACATGCCACTTGGCCGTCTATATGCCTCGCATGCCTTGGGGCTTCCGCCTGACGCGAACGACCCAAGAGCCACACTGACATGCCACTTCACTGAAGATCTCCCAGACGTAGATGATGACGAAATTGAGAGGGCTCTCAAACAGCTTAAAAATGGGAAGGCTCGTGGCGAAGACGAAATTACTTCAGAGCTTCTCAAAACAAGAAGTACTCCAGTACTGAGAAAGTTAAAGGAGCTATTTAATTCCGTCATAGCATGGAACTACTCCGAAGCCACGGCTTGACACCTTTATGCAAATAATAAAATTTCTCGTTAAATAATGTAGAATAGTTTTATAATACATAAAACCATTTTGCAAATTTATAGTTTATAAGATTGTGTATTAAGCAAAAGGTTATTTTTGAAAATAACATAAAAGTAAAATTTTTGTGCGTTTTGAAACCTTAATAGATCGAAATAACGTATATTTTACAATAACATGGCATACCTAACTCAAAACTCGAAGTTTGGATGGTTGAAACCTTTCTGCGTATCACTGTCCATAGAAAAAGTATACATGACATACAACAATAACATCTGCAAGTCAATAGTTGAATAAGCCACAGAGCGGTGACGAGAAAATTTTGAAGGGGGCATCTGGGAACACAGGGGACATCCGGGAATGTTATGCCCCTTTCTGCAACTAAAGGTCTATCCACCCATCTCAGTGCCGTGTCAGGGACGGGGCCGGAACGTGGCAAATGTCATAGAAAATCGTCATCGTCACGAGTCGATAGAGTTTTATGATATTTATCGGTACATACATTTCTATGACATTTGCCACGTTCCGGCCCCGTCCCTGACACGGCACTGAGCTGTGTGGATAGACCTTAAGAGGGGACAATGCTGAAGGGGGCATCTGGGAATAAAGGAGAAAGGCAACCGTACTCACCGCACGGAATTAATACTAATACTAATTATTAGTGCTACTTTTAATATAATATTCTGTGATAGTGTTGTGAGATATAAAAGAATGAAAGGTAAAAATATTATGTTCTTATGTTATGTCAATGAATCCTTTTTATAATTCTGCAGGTCACAGTAATGGCTCGAAAGCAACCTTAACAATGGAAAGTTTTTTAAACTATGATATGCAAGGGGTTTTGATTGTCAATATAGAACTACCACCACTGAGCAATACTCTCATATTCAAGAGTTACAAGGTAAGTGATAATTTGATACCTTAGGTATTTTGATACCTTATAGGACTTATTTATTTTCATTTACAGTTAATTATAGCAGTCAATATGATGGACCTGATTTCAGTAGCAGACATTTGGTATTCATATCGTCGTCACCTCAGCCGAAAGATAAAGTATTTTTAATAAATTATAACCACAAAAGTATTAGGAATACGACATCTAGTGAGATCAGGAGAGTGTTCTCGTATTAATACCATTAAGTACTTACCTACTCTTCTGAGGAAACCTGCACACTCCTGCGAATAAATTCAAAGGTTGTCTGTGCAGTCGACCAACTCTCACTGGGCCAGCGTGGTCGACTCCTTAGTCGATCGCCCAAATTCTAATGCCCCTCGGTGGGGACGAATATGAGCTGTTGATGATGAAGTACCTACTTTATTATTACTAATACACCTATTTAATAATCATAAAAACTTTATGTTTTACGAAAGTTTTGTTTAATAATTAACCAGCTCTATATTTTATTATAATTTACAGATTATGCCAAGACACCAAAACGCTTTAGCAATAGTAAATTCCGCATATCTAATAAAACTGTGTGACAATGTAGTGAATGAAATCAGTATAGTGTATGGAAACATATCTGCAGAATTTAACCATGCTAGCGAAACAGAAAAATATTTAAAGGGAAAAAATATATTTACAAACGAGACCTTACAAGGTGCCATCAAAGTTTTAAATGAAGAGATTGTACCCAAAAACATGCCCCCGGAACCATCTATAGAGTGTCGGAAAAAGTTAGCAATTGGACTTTTCTATAAGGTATTTAAAATTATTTAAGATTATCTCAATTTGATCATTGATCTGACTTTCCATTCAAAATTATATAAAGGCAATTTTTTTAATTCATCAAGTGAACGTAAATTCAAGGCCAAAGCGTATACTACCTACATAGTTAAAAGATTTAATCAAACAGGAAATTATATTTCAGTCAGGGTTAGGCATTATATATATAATAAGTATTAATGATTACTGGTATCTCCACATAGTCCGCACATTGTGTAGTGAACTCACTCAAAAAAATGTAATAACGAAATCCAAAAGTTAATAAACTAAAAAAAAAACTATTTAAGTAAGTATACTTTTTGGACTTCATTAAATGAATGAAGTCCAAAAAGTATACTTAAATAGATATTTTTTTTATCAAATGACTATCGGTGATTTGTAGTATTTGAATTTTGAGATCCTATAAAGCACAGTTTTAATATTTTTTACAACTTAAATCAATGTCCGCTCGTACAAAATAATAATTTCTTATAATTATTTCAAAAAGAATGCCAACAGAAAATTTCTAAATAGGCATAATATATCTTCTACTTACTCAAATTTTTGCAGTTCATTCTCAACATCAGTCCATCCGGTACTGTTTCTCCTCGGATCAGCTCAGGGGGAGATCTACTAACCCGACCTCTTTCTAAGGGTTCACAAGATTTTCAGACTGATAAATCACTTTACCCTTTAAATGAACCGGTGCCAAAATATGAATCATTAATACAAAGTGCCGGTGAAGCCCAATACGCTAATGACATACCACCATTGCCGAGACAAGTTTTTGGAGCCTTCGTTTTGTCTACAATTCACAGCGGTGAAGTCGATGAAGTAGACAAAAGTGTTCTAGTAAGTACCTAATAAATAAATAAGATAATATTATTTTTACTTGAGAATCGTTGTAGGTACCTACTGTTTAATATTTCGACAGGACATAGACGGAGTACTGGCGTTATACACAGCAAAAGACATTCCTGGCAAAAATTCATTTACGCATCCTGGAATACAATTACATTTGGAGGATGAAGAGATTCTAGCTACTAAAGACATCAAATTCTATGGACAGCCAATCGCCATAGTAGTTGCTGAAACTGAAGAACTCGCTGCTAGCATTGCTAAGAAAGTCAAAGTTACGTACAAAAATATCAGCACTACGCCACCAGTGCTGACTATAGATGAAGCTAAGAAAGATAGTAAGAGATATGCTCCTGGTTCAGGTGACGATACAGTAATAAAGCCCACAGGGAAAGGCACCAACGTAACAAAAATTGTTAAGGGTGTATATGAGATAGAAGCTCAATATCACTACTATTTGGAACCTATAACTTCAGTTGTTGTACCGGTAGACAAGGGTTTGGAAGTGTATGATTCGACGCAATGGATTGATTTAACGCAAATTGCAATAGCGCAATGTCTGGGTATAAACGAAAGCCGGTAATGGTAGTTTTGAAAATTTATGAATTGATGATTTTTATTTTTTTAGGAGGCTGTGTAAATATTGAAATATGAATGTATTTTTCAGTGTGTTGGTGAATGTTCGCCGTATTGGTGGTGGTTTTGGTGGGAAAATCAGTCGGGGCGCTCAAGCTGTAACTGCGTGTGCTCTGATTGCTTCCAAGCTGGATCGCCCGTGTCGTTTCATACTGCCCTTACAAACAAACTTGACAATCGCGGGTAGAAGACTGCCTTGCCAATGTGACTATGAGGTGGGCATATTTACATAATATTACAATTTTCAATGTTATCTAACTACTGTTTAAGCATTGATATACCTACCTACACCTTACACAGTTCTATTATTGTTAACTTCAACAGCTACTTAGTACTATACTCATTTATCAAGCTCTAGATTGACACTATTGTTCCCAGTGTCCTTTATACCTGTTGTGACATAATTAAGTTCAACCCTATTATATAATATTCTTTTGTAGGTCGGAGTAGATGATGATGGCAAGATACAATACTTAAATGCAACAATTATAGAAGATGATGGGAGTTCCCACAACGAGAATATCCTCTCATACGTGGCAGGAGGATTTCCTAACTGTTACAATAAGGACTACTTTAGTCTACAGACCGCTTCTGTGCTCACTGATCTGCCATCAAATTCTTTTGCAAGAGCTCCAGGTGGGTAGGCCACTGCAAATAAGAGCGCACATTTGTTTTTAGCCTTGTTATCAAAATCTGTAACTTAAACGTTTTTGGAGTGTGTGTGTCTGTTAGGTGAAGGCTTTTTTGTGAAATTTCAGGTACTAACGAAGGAATATCTACTATAGAACATATAATGGAACACATAGCTTTTGTCGTCGGAAAAGATCCAACGGAGGTTAGACTAACCAACATGAGAAAAGATGACAATGACTTGCCTCAACTTATTGAAGAGTGTAAAAAAGATTGCGATTATAATAATCGGGTCGAAGAAATAGAAAAGTTCAACAAGGCCAATCGTTGGGTGAAAAAAGCAATCAAAACCGCTGTAATGCTATTTCCTGTAGAATTTTATGGAAATTATAGTGCTATGGTATCAATATACAGAGGCGATGGTTCAGTAACAGTTACTACTGGAGGTGTGGAGATGGGACAAGGTGTCAACACGAAAGCTCAACAAATTTGTGCTTACGAACTTGGGATACCCTTAGAAGATGTCTCTGTTTTGCCGATGTATTCTTTCGTTTGTGCAAATAATGTTTTCTCGGGATCGAGTATTGTTAGCGAAAGCGTCTGTTATTCTATAATCAAAGCTTGTGAGATACTAAAAACAAGACTGCAACCAATTAAAGATAAAATGACTGAACCGACTTGGAAGGAAATTATAAAAAAGGCTGGGGAAGAAGAAATTGATCTAACAGCTACGTATATGATGACAGACAAAGAAAAGGACTTGTCTGGATATAGTGCTTTTGCAGTAACAATTTTGGAAGTAGAACTCGATGTATTAACTGGAAGATATGAAATCTCAAGAGTTGATATTCTAGAAGATGTTGGGTTAAGTGCTAATCCAAACATAGATGTTGGGCAGGTTAGTTAACTTAATAAGTAGTTAATATAATAGATGTTTTGTTTCAAAGATCTGTGGTTTACTAGTTATCATCATGATTTCAGGTCGAAGGAGCATTCGTCCAGGGCCTAGGCTATTACACATCAGAAAAGCTGGTGTATGACAAAAGTACGGGTAAACTATTGACAAATCGTTCTCTCAATTACCACGTACCTTTGTGTCAAGATATCCCTGCAGATTTTAGAGTCAAATTCAGATACAATTCTAAAAATGTTAAAGGTGTTCTAGGATCTAAAGGTAAGCATATTTTATTCGAAAATTAGTAATTCAAATTGAGATCACGCTAATACATAATTATCGTCTAGTTTGTAAGCTGAAGGTGGCTCAAGCGACAATAGACAGATTTATCTGTTGCCAAACCGATTACAACTGAAGTCGGCGGGTTTCTGGAGACCAGGTCAAGGCATATATTGTAGATGGATAGATGCATTAAGTTCGATAATGAATTTTGGGAAAAGCCAAAAAAATATGAATATATATAATATATTCTGAATATGTTACTGTAAAGTCCGAACTGCGGTAAATCCTAGGGCTTACTTACTACCCTGAATTAGAGTAATCGGGTCGTGTTGCATCACGGCTGATCCAGTGTGGGATAGTTTTCTTACAATGTTTTCCTTCACTGAATATCGTATCCAGTACCACCGGTGCACCGGTACTAAATCACTAATATAAATGTGAAAATATATATGGATGTTTAGATGTTTGTTCCGCTTTCACGCCTAAACTACTGGACGGATTTGAATAAAATTTGGAACAGAGATAATTTGTACCCTGGATTAACACATAGGATACTTTTTACCGGGAAAAGTCGTATTCCCACGGGAAAATCTAACATAACGCGAGCGTAGCCGCGGGCGGACCGCTAGTTTACTATAAAATTACTAGTTTGCTAGTTAACTTTAATTTATTATAAAGTTTATTTTTTGTTTTAGCTGTAGGAGAAATGGGTATTTGCACGGCTCATGTCATCACCCACGCACTGCGACAATGCATTTGGGAGTCCAGGAAGGATTCTGGATACGATCCTAAGGAGTGGATCGATATTAGTGAGTTATCTAGTACCGTATTATTCGAGTACTTACTTCAATATTTTTCTAATGAATTGCACTAACTGTAAAAAAAAATTGCTTTGTGAATGTTTTTTTACAATGTGCGTGCTATTTAGAAAACGAAGTCGTCCAATCATCAATAATAATAATCAACTGAAGGAAATTCGACCCATGTTTTTTTTTATTACAGATATTCCGTATGACACAGAATCTATTCTGAAAGCATTAGATGTGAAGCTAGAAGAAATGGACTTCAAATGATTTGTTTGTTCTTCGCTTAAGCTAAATTATTTACGTGTAGTTTACACCCGTTTTTATATTACGTGATTGGATTATTAAATATCCTTTTTATTTTTATTAATAAAGATTATGGACGATAACTGTTAATTTATAATTAAGTTTCAATTTTTTGTAATAAAACATAATATTTCGTCTGTAATACTCGTTTATTCTCGCATCATCAAACAAAAAATTAGTAAATCACAAAAATAGGCCTTGTTGGATTAGTCTTTTAGATTAGGCCCTAACAAAAATAAATCCAGAACAAAATTACTCATTAAATTATTAAATCCAAATTTAAATTAATATAAACAACCAATAGCGAAACAAAAATAATAAATTAACTTATTAATAAATCATCGATTCGCTATACAAATTTTATATAAAAAAATAACTTAAAAGTAAAGAAATTCGTCCATTCAAATGTAAAATATACAGGACTCTGTACACGATTAATCAACAGGTAAGTGTTATGCAAAAAGTGCAATCCAAATGTCGTTTTAATAATTATAATATTTTACTAATACAGCGCAGTTGAGACGCCTGGCAACACTTAATGTACCAATGAAATTATCGTAAGCTTGTTTGTGAACTTGTATTAATATATATATATATATACAACGTGTTACAAATAATACCAAAAAAAAGAATATTCTTCATCACAGGTATTTAATCAAAATTTTCCCATCTCTAGTGTCATTTGACATCTAAAATATAGACTATCGATTCTCAGAACGGACAAGTATTTGTACACCATTCGTGCCTATAATTTTAAAGAGATGTACTTGAATCAATTTATGTTAGAAAACATTTTCTTTTTTGCCTTAATTATCTTGTTTACGTATTTACAAACATAAATATTATTTTGAAATATTTAGTTCATCATTTCATTAATTTATTATTTCATAACAATTATTTAACAAAGCTTTTTTTATTTATTTGTGGTTTTTTCATTTTGAAATTAATTGTTCTAATGTAAATGTTATGGTACAAGTAGTACGTAAACATTTTTAACCATAGCGGTAAAAATAGGCACATTGACCTAAAATTACATATCTGGTAGGCACATTGACCTAAAATTACATATCTGGTCCGAATATTCTTTGACACAGCTGATCACTAGAGATGGGAAAACTTTAATTAAATGCCTTTGATAAAAATATTCTTTTTTTTGGTATTTTTTGTAACACGTTGTATATATATATATATATATCGAGAAACACTTGTGAAATCGGCCCATTCGATCAAGGCTGCTTAATCGATTAAGATAAGGATAAGAATAAAGGCGGCCAACCCTAAATTAGTTAACCTCGAGCCCCTAACGACTAGTTGACGACATTAATACAAGATAAATATGAGAAGTATACATTGACGCCAATAACGTCAAGCGAATGAGTAGTTTCTAGATTGAATACCTTTATATTTGTTTGGTCCATTGAGCTTGCTAAAGCTTGCCAAGCGTCTAATCAACAATCTGCATTTCTTACTAGTTAATAGTTCGCCAAACGGACTGCCCCAAACGCTTGCTCATTTTATGAAACATGTCAATACACTTCTTAAAACACAATCAATAGTTACACGCACATCTCATATTTTACACTCTAAATATACACTCTATTAATCACAAACTTCATAAAATGATGTCATTAATTTTACACTTAGCCGATCAAATCTTGGTAAAATTTTAATTACGGTTGAAAAAAGCTAGACGTGTACTCTGAAACACTGCACTGAAAGATACATTTTCGTACGTTAAAATTTACAATTCAACTCGCCTTTTCTGCCCTACAGTTTTTCTTATTTTGATTTCTATTTCATCTTCAAATAACAGCTTGTAATAAAACTTTGCATACGTCGAAAATTTATTGCAAGAGTATGTCAGTATTTTATTGCAAGATTATGTCAGTATTTTATTGCAAGAGTATGTCAGTATTTTATTGCAAGTGTTTGTCAGTATTTTATTGCAAGAGTTTGTCAGTATTTTATTGCAAGAGTTTGTCAGTATTTTATTGCAAGAGTATGTCAGTATTTTATTGCAAGAGTTTGTCAGTATTTTATTTCAAGAGTTTGTCAGTATTTTATTGCAAGAGTTTGTCAGTAATTTATTGAAAGAGTATGTCAGTATTTTATTGCAAGATTATGTCAGTATTTTATTGCAAGAGTATGTCAGTATTTTATTGCAAGAGTATGTCAGTATTTTATTGCAAGAGTTTGTCATTATTTTATTGCAAGAGTTTGTCAGTATTTTATTGCAAGAGTATGTCAGTATTTTATTGCAAGAGTATGTCAATATTTTATTGCAAGAGTATATCAGTATTTTATTGCAAGTTTGTCAGTATTTTATTGCAAGAGTATGTCAGTATTTTATTGCAAGAGTATGTCAGTATTTTATTGCAAGAGTTTGTCAGTATTTTATTGCAAGAGTATGTCAATATTTTATTGCAAGAGTATGTCAGTATTTTATTGCAAGAGTTTGTCAGTATTTTCGAAATATCAGTCAGCAACAGCTCTATTTTTGCGGCCAGGTGGACTGATGACCTGAGGAAGGTCGCTGGTGGTGGCTGGATGAGGAAAGCGGGTGATCGTGCGCTTTGGCGTGCCCTTGGGGCTGATTGATTGAACAACTCTATTTTTTGCAACTTATTGCAATGACGGGGTATCCCAAGGGGTAGCCTGTTTGACTGTATCTATTCTATATGTAACACCGCAATACATATTTTCCAAAATTTGATAATTTCCCTACATTATGTTGGCAGTCCGCATAAAATTGGCTGTTTAAAAGCGATTGGTCAAAATATTACACTTAAACGAATACTATGGACAATACCTACATTTTAAAAACTACTTCTAATCAGCGTCTCGATCGTCTATTGTAGCTTTTTATAAGTGAGAGTAAAAATTAAAATGACTTGTAAAAAATAAACATCTTTTTAGCGCAAAGGCATGATATTTCTCCAAATAAGAAATATTTGAAAATCGTAAAACCAAGAACTTACACAATACAATCTCAGATCAAGTCGTATATATGTCACCGTAAGATTGTGAACGCCGTTAGTTTATAATCTTCCTCGCGATATTATAAACTTACGGAGAATTGTGAACCATTTACAATTTAGCGCATTATTTCACGTTAGTTTATAATCTTACGATGTCAAACCGTAAAATTGTGAACCGTGTTCCTGATTGGTCGGTTTTGGCAGTACCTACCTACAGAATGACAGCCAAGAATAGCCGCGCTGGACTCGTCAAACGTTTAACCAATCAGCGTGCAAGGTGCGTTCCGTCGCATTCCAATTTTTAATCAGTTCATAATTTGACGGTTTGACATCGTAAGATTATAAATTAACGAGAAATAATACGTTAAATTGTAAATGGTTGGTTTCAGTTCACAATTTACCGTAAGTTTATAATATCGCGAGTAAGATTATAAACTAACGGCGTTCATAATCTTACGGTGACATATTATTATATAAAACGTCTCTTACATAGCAACTAAACTAATAATCTCTTGGTATAGTGAGCAGGTAACGAAGATAGCTAGTACTATTTGGTACTTGTAAATTGTAACACCACATCAAAGCTATATACAATAACATGAAAGTTACAATTTCATACTTTGCGTTTTTCTGTGACGACACGTTTAAAATATCCAAGTAAATTCATAAGACTTGTGTCCAAAAGTGATTTAAGTTGCCATAAAAAATGTGGCGTCCAAGTTGTCATTATAGTTAATTTTAATTGAATTTTGAACGTGTCACCGCAGTTTTTAGCAGGTTCGACTTATTATCAGAACCATTGCGAAATTAAGCTAGAACATTCTAGAAATATTCGTTGAAGTTCAGTCGGTTTGGGCCCGATGGTAGTATACTTGATGGTAGTATGTTTTTGTGATGGATAAATAAATAGTACTTAATTACGAACATAGAGATAAAATGTTGTAAAAATCCTACATTCAGTCATAATTAAAAATATAAATTGGAAATGAACTTGTTAAATTATTATTATTAGTTATATAAACATTTGCAAAAACTAAATTACTAAAATTATTGTATAACAGATGACTCAATGAGATTCAAATTTTATCAGTTTTAAGATCTTACAGTAACTAGATGTTTAAACGATAAACAGGGCCATATGAGATTCGTATCTAAAAACGTAGTAGTTCGTAATAAAAATGGCGGCACTTCTTTACTAGGGTATCTCCTACATAGCGCTGATATACCCTGCACATACTGTATCAATAGCTACACAAATATAAAATCGTTATCAGCATAGAAACATCCATACAATCACCTATATTAAGCACAGGATCAGCGACCATTTCAAATAAATTAAATATTAAAAAAATAACTATTATTACAAGCCAATAATACAAAAAGGCTGAGTCATATCATAACGCTACAAAATATGAGGTATATTTAGAATTACTTCGTTTAAACTCTAAAGTTTCGGCGGTACTTACGAAACTTTGGACCTTTACACGACCATTTCCTACAACACCCGAAAATCGTTCCGAATCAGTATAAAACTTCACTCATAGACAATCCATAGACACTCACCGAAAGAGTCCGATCGATTTAAACCTTGGATCACGCGACGCCGCTGTCTTGCGCGTGAGTCCTCTTCTTGTCGCTCCTGTGGTGATCGGGCGTCGACTTCAGGATGTCTGGTTGTCCGTGAGACAAGGCCCGCGGCTCGTGCGGGTTGAAGGTCGAAGTATGCGAGCTCAGGGTCAAAGTGGCATTTCTATCCGACCCTAGAGTCATCGTAGTGGCATGGGAATTGAGGGTATTATGTCCAGTTGTGTGGTGCGTGTGGTGCGACTGGCTGAGATGTGCGTGTGGGAGGGTGGAGGGGCTGGAATGCGGGAGTGTGGAGTTCGGTTTCCGTATGGAGCGGTGGCTGCCGTTGCGAGTGAGGGAGTTCATTTGAGGCGTGCCGGTGCCTCCGGGACGCAGGATCGCGTTCTTGTAGTCCGCTATTAGATGAGTCAGCTCGGCCATCTGGAAAGGGTAGTGTAGTTTTATCGACTCAGGTTATAGAAAAAGACTCAAGACTCAAGTTGTAGAACTAAAAGAAAACCCCCCATTATGTCTTTAAAGCGCCCTCAATATATTTTTTTTTTATAAATATCTTTTTTTGCGTATAGTGGACACTTACCTTTGGCTTATTGAGACTGATCAACATCTTGTGTATGGGGCTGGTAGCGTCGTCTCCGTCTATGAGCATCATTAGGTCATCCTGTGGAAGAACAGTATAATAATTATAGTTTTTTTATAATCCCATTGAAATTACTACACTAAAAGCTACCGTTTACGTTTTTAGTAATGAACTTTTCCGAATAAATAACTAACATGATGTAAACCAGCCATTAAAGCCGCTTCAAACTGACAACCGACCACACAAACCCTGGTGTCAGTGTTGTAGAGCCGCCAAAGGCCACTGACTTGGCTCGTGTAACGACTAGATAGTAGCCGGGAGCAACGGCTTAGCGTGCCTTTCGAAGCACGGAATCATCTTTCTTTTCGGACAATTCGGACAAAGGAGTGTGCAGGTTTCATCACGATGTTTTCCTTCACCGTAAGAGCATCGAATAAACGTACATATGAATTCGAAATCACATTGGTACTTGTACGTGGTGGGGATCAAACCAGCGTCTCCTGGACGGAAGATCACCACCAGACCACCGACGCTCTTACGGTGAAGGAAAACATCGTGATGAAACCTGCACATTCCTGCTAAAAAATCAAAGGTTATGTGTGAGTCGACCAACCCGCACTGAGACAGCGTGGTCGACTTAGGGTAAGGGTAATTTAGGGTAGGCTCGAGCCCCTCGGTGGGGATCTAACATGAGCTGTTGGTGAGTAGTGACGTCATACCTGCAGCCCCCCGAAGAGGCCGATGGAGCTGAGCGCGTAGCGGCCGATGACGGCCATGGACGCCAGCTCTAATACTGTCACGCCTTCTTCACACACCGCCAGCCAAACCATCGATAAATCCGGCTGCTTTATCTGCGCACACAAACAAACACATTATACTAGTTCCTATTACAAAGGGCGTGTATTTTAAATACGTAAAGACAGTAAGTAGGTTTACAGTACGACAGAAAAGAGTAGACAAAAAATGAGAGCGCTGTACGGAGTTAATTGGCAACACTGGTGATGTTTCAGCCAATCATTCATCATTCCACCCCTTATCGTATCATTTCACCCCTCTCCCTGATCAACTAGCTACACACGCTACACTCCAACTTGCCGGTAGAACACTAATATTATAAATGTGAAAACATATGTTAATATTAGGTCCTTACATATGAAATTGGCGTTTTGTCGTACTGGCCACTTTGATCACAAATTTCTCCTATTTGGTTAGGAATTCGAAATTCAAATTTATACAGCTATTTCCACATGTAGTTGTGTTTCGTAAACCGTCATTCATTTGTTTTTTTACTTATCTTTTTTCTGTTTGCATCGCTCGATTTACAAAATGGAAAATTTGAAATATCGCGTTATTTACGAGTACGAGTTCCACCGTGGCACCAGTGCTGCGGAAACGGCTCGAAGGGTTAATGATGTGTATGGCGGTTGTGTCGCAAAAGAAAACACAGTGCGTTTTTGGTTCCAACGTTTTCGTTCTGAAAATTTCGACCTGCAAAACAAGCCCCGTGGACGGCCGGAGACCCAAGTTGATAATGAAGCATTGAAGGCTATTGTGGAAGCGGATCCACGGAATTCTACTGTGGGGAAATAGCTCTGACGCCCATGACATCTTCGTACTGCAAAAAAAATGCATCCGTATACTGCTTAATGTTAAGCCAAGAGATAGTTGCAGACCGCACTTCTTAAATGAAAAAATATTACCGCTTCCATGCATCTTCATACTCGAGGCAGCGATTTTTGTTAGGAAAAACATTAACAAATTTATTTACTGTACAAGTGCCAGACGTAGGCACCTTCTTGAGCTACCCAAAGGCAATATGCAAATTTTTAGAAAGGGCCCCGATTATACTGCAATAAAAATTTACAATAAAATCCCCCAGCATATTAAGACCGAAATCAAAGACAAACCTTTTTACCGACTGTTAAAGAATTTTTTACAGAGCAAATGCTACTACTCCATTGACGATTTTTTTTGTGACGAACTGAAATGATGCAATAAATACATAAGTATAGTTAATCTTTAACCCTTAACCTAACCTTTTGACGATTTTAAAAATGACATAATTATATATACTTACCATTATTAAAAATTAGACTTGATATTGTTTTTATTGATAATTTAATTTTGTATAAATTGACTAACATTACTATAGTATCATAATTGCATGCCATGTCACTTCACTTGTATTGCAATGCCCATTGAAGGGTTTCATGTATCCACTTACAACCAATGACAATGTAACACCTGCAATTATTATTTTATGTACATGAAAGCAATAAATGAATTGAATTGAATTGAATTGAATTGAATCCATCGCAAACCACGTCCGAGTTAGCTGCAGGCTTCGGTGTTAGTGATAAAACTGTTTTAATCCACTTGAAGCAAATTGGGAAGATTAAAAAACTTGAAAGGTGGGTTCCTCACGAATTGAGTGAAGCAAACCGGCAAACGCGCGTCAACTGCTGCGTTACATTACTTGACCGGCACAATAACGAAGGGATTTTAAATCGAATCATTACCTGTGATGAAAAGTGGATTCTCTACGATAATCGGAAGCGCTCATCGCAATGGCTGGACCCTGGCAAGCCAGCCAAAGCCTGCTCCAAGCGAAAATTGACCAATAAAAAGTTACTTGTAAGCGTTTGGTGGACTAGCGCCGGTGTCGTTCATTACAGTTTTCTCAAATCTGGCCAGACGATTACGGCAGATGACTATTGTCAGCAATTGCAAACCATGATGGAAAAGCTAGCTGGTAAACAACCGAGGCTGGTCAATCGCTCTACGCCACTGCTGCTTCACGACAACGCTAGACCACACACTGCACAACAGACGGCTAGCAAATTAGAAGAGCTTCAATTGGAATGTCTAAGGCATCCACCGTACTCCCCGGACCTTGCTCCAACAGATTACCATTTTTTTCGAAATTTGGATAACTTCTTGCAAGGGAAAAAATTCAACTCAGATGGGGCAGTCCAAATCGCCTTCAAAGATTTTATTGATTCCCGTCCGAATGGTTTTTTTAGTAAAGGGATCAATGAACTACCTATGAGATGGCAAAAGTGCATAGATTACAATGGCTCATACTTTGATTAAATAAATATACTATATAAAAATTTTTCGACTTTTTGTTCCTCCCATACAAAACGCCAATTTCATATGTAAGGACCTAATATATGTTTGTTCCAGCTTCACGCTTAAAGTACTCAAAGGATTTGGATGAAATTTGGAATGGAAATAGTATGTAACCTAGATTAACACATAGGATACTTTTTACGGGGAAAAGTCTTATTCTCACGGGAAAATCCAAAATGAAAATAAATCCTGATTTAACAAAATGTCTTTTAAATCTATATAATTATTCGAGTATTCAGGATATAAGCTCACCCTAGCTTGGAATAACGTAGCACCGAAGAAAGGCCATTTTCTAGTACAGTTGAGGTAGATCCGCACGCAGTCCGCTGTACTCCGTCCTTTTAATGCTATCCATTTTGACCGCAACTTCTCTTCCACGTCCCTAAAAAGAGAAAGTGATATTTATAAGCAATATGATAGTAATGCGCGAAGTAGAACTAAACTGTCTAAACGAGGCGAAAATGTCTTTTATCTAATACCATAAGTGTTTGCTTGTGGCAAAAGTGTCTTTTATCTAATACCATAAGTGTTTGCTTGTGGCAAAAGTGTCTTTTATCTAATACCATAAGTGTTTGCTTGTGGCAAAAGTGTCATAATTATGTCAAAAGTTGTTTATGGTGTTGTGTCGTATCGTAAATGCAACGTAAATGTGTAATCGCGTTTAAAGAGTGTTGTATAGTAAGAAAAAAAACTTGCGAATATAATTTGCTGTATGTATTGTATTTGTTGTATTCTATTTACAGTTTTTTTGTATGTGTTCTGTGTTGTGATGTCATACAAATAAATATTTCTGATTTCTAAATGAGAATTCGTGTTAAGTGTGTTGTATCCTAAATAAGTGTTCAATATTCGCGAAAAATAATCGTTCCCATTTCCAAATTAAGACCGGTGCTGCCCTCTGAAGTTTTTCTTCACTTCACTTTGCCAGTTTTTCAAGAAAAGAGACGCTCCTTAACAATTAAATTGATAAAATCTCAAAACATAAAAAACCTAACCGGAGACATGGTGAAATCGAACAAAGGTGATCAGCAGTAATAAAGTGATAACGGCATTTGTTCGTCAAAACTGTGCACAGGACGCATAAAAACCTAATCGCCGCCCACGCATCCAAACCGTAAGTCCTGCCATCGTTCCTATATCCCACATAAATAGATATCTCGCATATTTTCTTAACAATTAGTAATCGTGTTTATAGTGTGTAGTAGCGTAAATGAGTAATCGTGTTAAAAATGTGTTGCATCATAAATAAGTAATCGTGTTAAAAATCGAAAAGTACAAAATAGTGTTTCGTAGAAATAGCTTTCGATTTAAAGTAGGGGATTCTCTTTCTCTCTTCTTTATGTTTAATAGGTTGTGTCATAGTGTTAAGTACCTCAACTCGTCGTTGCTGAGTCCGGCCCGGTAGCGGTACGGGTAGAACCGGTGTGCGAGCGGCTGGTTGTGTTGCGTGTTGGTTGGCGCGTAGTCCCCCATGTCGAGTTGGGCCATCAATGCGCCCAGCTCCGCGGCCAACTCCCGCGTCACAGGGAAACGGCCGGCTACCACTGAAATTGGTAAATGACCCTTGAGGTATACACTACTCAGTTAACCGTTTAAAAATGTGTTGTAAAATACGAGTAGCTCTTTGAAATATACACAGTTAAACAGCTTGAGATTGACACCTTGTTAGTGTTACCGAAAATACTCCTCTAAGTAAAATAAATCGATGTATAGAAAAGAATTCGGATGTCCCATATCAGCCGGTGCAATCGCTTTATCAATTTTGATCACGGTTTCTTTCCTTTAAATATTACAAAAAGTGGCTTGCTCATAGTTAAAGTAATTTCACTATAATAATGTCAATCCGCCTTTTTACCTTGTAAGTAACCGAGAGAAGTATCAACAAGAATGATGATGTGTCTTATAAAAAACTTGTTATAAGGATTTTTTTTAATTCATTAATCGAAATATTTAAAGTTCCAGATAAACGCATAAAAATAATTTTCCAAATATCTTGCTCAGAAACAAAGTTATAAGGCTTCAAAGTTGATGGTTAGACAGAGAGGTCCGACGACACATGTGACGTCATACGTGTCTCGGGCCATAAATCCGCGGTCATCCGCCATAGAAAATTTTGTTTTCGTAGAGAGGGACAGATATATTCGTTTAATAATGTTGTATCTAGTTTGTTTTTCGATCAATTTCGATTCTGTTTCGACTGTCAGTATTCTATTTTTGTATACTTTCAGATGAACTACCTATGAAAAAAATCTGTTTTTTTTTATGCATGTTTATCTGTTTTTTCTATTGCACCAGAAGCGGTGCACCAAAGATCCAGTGAAGATCACGTGAAGCCGCTGGATGAAGGCCAAGACAGATCAGATGATGTTATAGATCCCTTGAGGAAGTCTTCGCCTAGAATAGGGGATCGGACTGTTCACAATATTTTATGAATTTACCATATTTTATGAATTATTTTTAAAATATAGATTACTAGCAGACAGTTCGCGAAGAAAAAAACAGAATCGGTCGAAAAACGAATTTACAGTTATTTTTTAAAGTTTCAATATGTCTGTCTCTTTCAAAAACGATTTTTTGTATGGAGATTATATGGCGTTACTAACAAATGACGTCACAAGTGGGTATGTGCCTCTCTGTCTAATCTTGAATTTCAAACCTTTATAACTCGGTCAATTTTAAAGATAGAGCAAAAATTATTTTAGTGTTCGATAGCAGAAACTAAGAAGTATGGATTTATAAAATAAAAAGAAGTAGTCCGATCCCCTATTCCACACGCTGAGCTTACCTTGCTGATTGACCTGGTAGCACAGCAGCAGTCTTTCCTTGTCGGTCTCGGTTCTGATGCAGTTCTTGAAGTAAAGCCGGTTCCTGTATGTGAGTCGGATCACTCTGGAGTTCTCGAACTTTCCGGAACCTTTCTCTCTTAGAGCCGTCTCCCATTTCGATATCACGTCGCACAGCTGGAATACAAAGTAATTGTTTTTTCTTAATGCTGTACGGATTAACACGGGGCAATTTTCGTTACTAGGCAACATTATCCAGACTAATGAGGGATTTTCTGACAGCTCTTTAAAAAATAAAAAAATAGTTTTAATTAAGACGATAGATGGCGCCAGGTGTAGTTCGTGGATTCTTTTTTTACTTTTTTGGCTCTGGGTGACTCGCCGGATTTCTTCGGATCCACGAATCGTCAACGCCATCTACCGAAGTTTTATGAACAATTTTTTTAAATGGCTGTTGGCTGCCCCCATTAGTAAGATTTTCGGGTCGCACGGCGAAAATAGATCTGTATAATATCGTTATAAAAACTGGGATTTGACGACTTTTTTTTAAGTAACGACGACGAAGCAGATATTAAAATAGATTTACACAATCATATCAAAACAGACATAAAAGATCTCGGCTCTGAATCACTTTATGACGTTGATAAAGAGTTTTTTGTAGTCTAATGTCGTGTCGTCAATTATAGGGAATATGCACATTTTTTTTAAATTCATATTAATCGAAATATTTCAAGTTTCAAATAAAAAAAAAAAACAAAAATCTTTATTTCTTTAACTTAAATTAAAAAAAAAATATTTTTTCAAATATCTTGCTCAGAAACAAAGTTATATATAAGGCTTCAAAGTTGATGGTTAGACAGAGATGTCCGACGTGATATGTGACGTCATATGTCACGCGAGCCATACATCCGCCATAGAAAAAATTTGTTTTCGTAAGAGGGACAGATATTTGTTTAATAATGTTGTATCTAGTTCGTTTTTCGATCAATTTCGATTCTGTTTTGACTCTCAGTATTCTTATATACTTTCAGTATTTTTGTATACTTTCAGATGGGTCCAATGAACTATAAAAAAAACTATTCTTAATACATTTTATTTGACCAGTATGCTGCCACTCAATGCTTTATCCGAAGCGCCCGCGATTTTCAGTATAAGAGGTACAAGTACAAATTTAATATGTTAGCAAGCTAACAAACAGCATACTTTTTTATCGGGCTTGATGTGGTGTTCCAGGTCTTTCTCGATGGGGTCATCGCTGAACAGCGCGAACCCTGACTGCGCAGACTCGCGACACTGAAGCTCCGTACTCAACGTCTGCAGGAACTCTTCCACCGTGGTCGAACCATCGAAGCTTATCACCTGGAACAACACAATTATGATTGTGACAACCCTGATTATGCAGGAAGTTTTAACAACTAAGTGGCTGTTAGAACAGAATCACATGTTAATGGCGGAAAGGTCACACGCTAAGTTATTTGGTAAAATGTGAGTGTGAAATGTCCGCAAATATTTATTGACCGAACGAGCGAAGCGTCTCTATTTCAGCTTGGCCAAATTTGCTTTTGTATGTCCATCTGTTTGTTTGTGGTTTGTTTGTTTGTTTGTTTCAGTCTACAGGTCGCGTTTCTCAACCGATTCTCGTAAAATTTTGTGAGCAGGTTCGATAAATTAATCGATTTTTTTATCGAGTCAGTTTTAGGAAATTTTAAAAAATGACGGAGTTTTGGGGGTTGCCAGCTTACAAGGTCTACCGCCGAGTCTGTTTTCCTCTACAGGTCACATTTCTTAACCAATAAAATAAAATAAGATAAGACAAAATAAAATAAAATTAAGTTTAAAAATAAAAAAAATCAAGGGGTTGGGAATGTTTGTCGAGAAAAAAAAATAATGAAAAAAAAAATATGATGAATGAATGAATGAATGTTTGTTTGTTTGTGTTTTTTTTTTTGACTCGCGAGGTCTACAGCTCACAGAGCCACTAGTTTATAACTAACTGACCCGGCAGACGTTGTCCTGCCATTTTTCCTACCTCTACCCTACTCGACACCTACCCTACACACACCTACCCTAACAAAACAGACCAAAGAGATCGGACCTCATTCCACAGCTAGGAACATTTTGTATTGGAAAACTAAATTGTCGTTTTTAGTATTTTCTGTTACTTTTTATTTATGGTTCTCACCGTTTAAACCTTCCCTGAACTTCCACAAAAAAATCAAGATTAAAATTAGCCAAATCGGTCCAGCCATGCTAGAGTTTTAGCGAGACAAACGAACAGCAATTGATTTTTATATATATAGATTATAATTATTAAAAGATTTGTTATGGGCCAGGGTCTTCATAACTTTGTTTTTTTTAGCTCCTCTGCTTTAGAAATCGTTAAGTTACTATTGGGTATTGTTTTTCAGAAACAAATGACGCTGTCTACAACGCCTAACCGGAAAATGCACAAGTGTGCGCAAGCTGTGGTCAAGGGCAAAGAGTTTATATGAAGATATAGAGCGAGCGCTTCAGAGTGAGAACAGTAGGCACCGGTGGGAACATTGAATCGTTCCGTCAGCAAGCCCCTAGTAGTTATTATCAAGTACCAACGGCGTAAGCGTCCTAGACAAGTTTGTATTTCAATAATTAGACAACAATATTGTTAAAAAAAAATTGTGAAATATCCAGTAAAATATTGCAAAAAATACGACACTTGCCTCTACGCTGCGCACGAGGTGATCCGTGCGATATGCTTGCTCTGTAGAAACTTATGTATACTCTAAGGTCAAGGGCCTTTAGTTACCAAAACAGTGGGATCTCATAGGCTAAAAACAAGCCAATTAAACAGTGTATTTAACCCATATAACCGTGATTTAATTTTAACAGCCGCAGTTGTGAGATTTCTATGTAGTATTGTCTTCCGTCCGGTAGAGGCGGGTTCGTTCCACACCACACGTACCAATGTGTTTTCGAATTCATATGTACGTTTATTCAACGCTCTTACGGTGAAGGAAAACATCGTGATGAAACCTGGACACTCCTGCAAAGGTTGTGTGTGAAGTCGATCAACCCGCACTGGGCCAGCGTGGTCGATAAGGCCTAATCGCCCTAATTCAGGGTAGGCTCGAGCCCCTCGGTGGGGACGTATATGAGCTGTTGAAGTTTTACTACTTTTTCATCGTGTGGGTTGTAAGGTCCAAAACTAATCAATCCAAATCAAGACAATGTTATAGAGCCGCCACCAAGGGACTTGGCTCGTTATTGTTACCTGGTAAGTATTGTTAAGCATATGGACGGGGATGGCGTGCGGCAGGCAGTGGTGGTAGGGGTTCTTGAGCAGGATGGAGAGCACTTCCATCCGAGACGGCTTGTCCTCGCGCCCTCCGTTGCGGATGGTCCTCTCTAGTGCGCGCGCGCAGTACGCTGCGTATTTACCGCATTCCGTTCTGGAATTTTTGATAAGGTTTTTAACCTGTTTTCATTGATTCGGTATCAACTTTGGAAAAATATATAAGGAAAAAAGAAGTATTAAGTATGTTTTTTTTATTCATAGTAGAAAACATTCAATGCGTAGATTTTAACTACGTCGTTCGGTTTAAAAAGATTACAATTAATAACTTAACGAGTTTCTTTTTTCAATTTATACATTTAATTATTTTTTTCGAGGTTATAATTATTTATCTCAGTCTAGTCTCATCCCATTCTACAAATTTAAATATCAAAATTGAAATGCTTGTTTAAATACAACTCAATCTCGTATAAAATACGTTCCAAAGGATTAACACGTATAAGATTTAAGACCCTTCATTTTTCCTTAAAAAAGAAACGCCAGGCAGACAGCCAATTCAAAAACTAAATGACAATAAACTTACTTGGAATCAGAATGCCTGCTGAGATGCAGTTTCAAATACCACAGCAGTCTATTATTTCTTGGCACGAACAAACTGACAGCCAGAGCCAGCAGCTGCCAGCCCTGGACGAAACTGTACGTCGGCGGATTGCTCTTACAGTCCACTGATAGGAGAGGCGCCTGAAATCAGCCAAGCGGGTAAAGGACGAACGTTGAAATGAAGGCATGGATAAGAAAACCTGAGTCCCATGCTTTATATGACAGTTGGCACTAGCCTTTGTTAGATTTAATATAGTATAAGTAGGTATTACACACCATGAGTTATCTAACTAAATAACCCAAAATCTCACGGATATCTGTTCAGTTCGACAGACTTTTTAAATATATATTTTAATGTTTATTTTATACAAGTTGACAGTCGGCTGAACAATTTGTTCGCAGATAATGTTCTATACCAAAGAGAGGTTTACAGTTATTTAAAAATAAGTACTCGTATTATTACTGTTACAGTAATAATAGAAATGAAAAGTGAAATTTATCGTCGTCAATATTGCAACATCAGTTAGGTAGATGAGTTCAGAAGAAAGCCTAACCATATTATTTAATACTGAATTTGGCCAATAAACTAAATTTGTATGCTCTGTGCGGCCTCATATGGTTTCATGATACCTATACGTATTATGATGATAGATAATGATGACGTTGATGAGAAGAAAAATGATGCTGTGAAGGTTCTAGACTAACACTCACCCGAGGGCAGCAATGGAAGACCTGACGATAATGCAGTAATGGTCACATAATTTGATTACTTATCAAATACAGTCTAAGCTTAGTCAATTAATACTTTAATAACTTTTAACTTGTAAATTGCTACTTAACTATGACCTGATTTATTGATTAATTTCCGAATAGTATTTATCATTATTACTATATAATCAAATTCATTGGCCAGTTTTGAATACAACACTTTTGTGCCCTCTAGTGAATGTTAATATGGAAACCTTCATACACATTTTCTTGATAAGTAGAGTTATTGTAATGTTTTAATTATGAAACCAGTCGGTACGAATTATTAAATAATACCAATGGTTTAAACCAGATAGTTTGAATGCTTGCTTGTTTGAATACTTTGTTTGAATGTTTGTTTGTTTTGATAGTTTGTTTGTTCGTCTTGTCATTCAAATTTTCCTAAGAAATTAATTTAACAGGGATAAACATGTGTGTTAATACGAATAATTGAAGTCTGCACGTAAACTCTATTTAATTCTCTAGTCTTCTCATTTCTCAGAAAAATATAAAAGACAGATAACTGTTAGACTCGCTTCAAATATACCATTACCTTTGTTATAATTTCTGGCTATTCTTTACACATTCTTGCTTTTCTCATTTTATTTTAATGATAAAATAATATTTTAATTAATAATATTATTATGAAGGAATTTGTGACGTAAACTTTTATTGGCTTCAGGATATTTCAATACAACTTTGCTCTCACCTATCTTTATGTTTTACAATTCCAACTTGATGTATTGTGGGCAGAGTTGATGGTATCAAGTATTTTCGAAAGGATTTGGTACGCATTGTATAAGTTTATTCTCATCAAGCTATACAATTTTGTTCCAAACTAGTTGTTATGACCAACGCGTAAGATACCTCAATGTATAGCTTGATGTGCTGTTCACTGTACCTATCTAACATCATCGTAAGGAAATCTACACACACCTGAAAAGATATAAAACAATGTCTTTGGATAATATGACTAGAGTGCTTGCGTGGTCGACAAAGGATCGAACTAAACACGCCAATAGGCGTTCGTTCAGATTTTCGGTACATCCCTTTCTACATGACAAATGACAATTGTGCCTTTGGTCTTGTTTCAAGAAATATATGGACATTTCATTGGCGGATTTCCTTTTTTTCTCTTTTTTATGATAGTGTAATGTCAAACCCACTGTGATAAGCTGATTACTTGACACTGGCTAAATTGCAAATCAGCAGAAGCCATTAAAAAAGAAATCGTTCGTGAGAAAGAGAATATAACGAGATACGAGTACCCCAAACCTAACCCATAAAAATATCTTATCGATAAGCGGATCGTGTGGAAATATCACAGTAAAATAAAGATGTACTACACCTTGGCGACTCCATACAACCAACATCAACAGCTCATACACGTCCCGACCGTGAGGCTCGAGCCTACGCTGAATTAGAGCGATTAGACCTTAGTCGACCACGCTGGCCCTAGATATGCGTACTTGGCTGTCTCAGGTAATTTTGCGCTGTACGTCTGTCTGTGCGCGGCATTTCTGTTCCGATACTCCCAACTCGCCACCGAATTGCGAGGCGGGTACTATAGTAATTCTGTGGTAATACCATCAACTCTACCGAACGCACGTTTACCTGTATTGAGCTAGGCGAGCTGGCGTTGGGCTGCGCGTCTCCCTTGCTGTCGCCGCCGACGGACGAGGCGCCCGTGTCGCACGTGAACAACGACTGAGTCGCGCACAGTAGCAGTTGCTGTACAAATGAAATGTTGGTGTTGGGGGGCCGAGTTTGCTGACGGGCGTAATGCTATTGGGGCTTGAGTATACTGAGCTGGGGGGTTGTAGTTTTGAGAATACTGGGATAGGGGGTGATAATTTTGAGTATATTGTGCTAGCGGGGTTGTAGTTTTGAGAATACTGGGATAGGGGGTGATAATTTTGAGTATATTGTGCTAGCGGGGTTGTAGTTTTGATAATACTGGGATAGGGGGTGATAATTTTGAGTATATTGTGCTAGCGGGGTTGTAGTTTTGAGAATACTGGGATAGGGGGTGATAATTTTGAGTATATTGTGCTAGCGGGGTTGTAGTTTTGAGAATACTGGGCTAGGGTTGTGGTTTTTATGTGTTCTGCGTTGGGGAGGTTGTAGTTTTGAGTATACTGAGCTAGTGGTTGTGGTTTTGAGCATGTTGTGCTAGGGGGTTATGGTTTTGAGTATAATAAGCTAGGCCCTAGCTCCCTAGCTGCTAGGGGGTTTTGGTTTTGAGTTGGGGGGCGTATTGCAAAGTTCGCTTGTGGCTTTGAGTATGCTGAGTTGGAGAGTTTATGGTTTTAAGTGTTGTGTATTGGATTTTGAGTAATCTAAGTGTAGTTTTGAGTAAAATATGTCAAGGCAAGGGGTGCTTACACAGTCGATCGTAGTCAACGCGACAGTTGGATTATGCAGTGTTGTCTCCACCGTGACCTCCAATTATTATATCTACCAAATGCATATTTTTCTTCCATAAATATTATTATGTCCTTGTTTGCCATCCTGGATGGATCACTTTCTGCTCGATTTTGTGGTAGATCGTCGCCAATATAAGTCTGAGCACCCCTGAATTTTAACTATTGCTTACAGTTGTGTTTTGCAATGCAAAAAACTTCTTTATTGGAAATTAGGACAAACCTATTTTGGTCAAATTATGTTTTTATAGTATTTTTATAATGAATATTCGTTAGTGCCAGTGCGATATATTTGATGATCTGTTGTGCAGTTATAAATTACAATCAAAAGACCCAAGTGATTCCCGTAGAACCATGTGAGGATGATTACATATTTGAAGATGGAACCCAGTTGTAAAAAGGTATTTACAAGAGCATTTGCAAGATTCAGATATTCTTAATTTAAACCAATTTTAGGTTATACAACTGCATAACAAGTAACTTTAAAATAATGTGATTTTACTGATTTTATTTTATAGTAATAGGGGATCGGACTACTTTTTTATTTTATAAATCCAAACTTCTTAGTTCTGCTATCGAACACTAAAAGGATTTATGCTCTATCTTTAAAATTGAGCGAGTTATAAAGGTTTGAAATTCAAGATTAGACAGAGAGGCACATACCCACTTGTGACGTCATTTGTTAGTAACGACATATAATCTCCATACAAAAAATCGTTTTTGAAAGAAACAGACATATTGAAACTTTTAAAAAGTAAATTGGTTTTTCAACCGATTCTGTTTTTTCTTCGCGAATCGTTGCTACTAATCTATATTTTAAAAATAATTCATAAAATATGGTGAACAGTCCGATCCTCTATTTTTTAGAACAATAACTAATGAATCTACAACATTATTTTGTTTTTATATGAAATAATAATACTTCTATTAATATACATCCGTTAAATACGTGGTATCGTCAATACCGCGCTACGAAATGAGCTAACACCTACGAAATTTTTGTACAGACTCGATCAATATTATTATGCAGTTGTACGTCTTTACATACTTACCAAAATAAATAACTAATTTAACAATAAATACAAGAGTAACAATAATGAACGGACTAAAAACTTGCAATATCGACCTTTTAATACAAAAGGAGATAAGTGCAGGGGCTAGCTATGGAAGAAATATGATGAATCCAACGAAAAATAATTCATTCCCTATGCTAGGGGTGGGGGTAAACATTCTTGGAAGAAAACTCGAAAAAAAAAACGGGGAAATTTACACCAACATTCCATTTGAAAGATTGCAACGAAATACATTTTTTTTTGTTGTGGCAACATTATTTTTATTTTATGAAAGAATTTTGCAAATAAAGTAAGTACAATAATAATAATTATAAGGTAATCCAAAAATCCTTCATAATAAATTACGTGTGATATGTGAATGTACATTTAAATGTTGCCAAAACCTGACGATCAAGTTGGAATACAACTTAAATTATTAATTTATATGCAAATAACCAATTTCTATAAATTTTTATTCGTCAAAATTTTTGCATAATTCAAGAAGCCAATAAAGGTTAATATCACATACACAATTCCAAATTGATCAACCACGATACAGAAGCGTAGGTATTTCTTTGTTTTTTTTAAATATAGCAACACACAAAGCGACACATACTACGTTAAATGGTTTGTTAGTGTATATTTTAGGCACAACAAAATACTTCTAAGTTCAGTGTTCCGTCTTAGTATGGGAACTTTATAATTCAACAATATATGCTGAATCCAAAGAACGGAACACTAGTACAGTCAGATTAAGTAGTAGAGTTACATTGATTTTTAAAATCTACTATATTGACTGTATTTTAATATTATTAGATACTACTTTGAATATAGTTATAGGTTCTACGAAGTGATAGCCAACAACACCAGTGTACAATTGATTAAATAAATGAATAATATGATGAAGAAATATTTTATGAGAAAAGCATAGAAGCGTATGGCTGAAAGCCTTTGCTGTTGCAAATATGAAGCGAAAAATAATTATATTCCATTGGCTTTCTTTGTATACGTTTTTATTGTTTTTCGGAGACGATTTAGTTTTTGGCGCGACATCTACATTGTGTTTGTTCTGTTTATTTTGTGAACATCAAAAGCCATGCGTTTCTTAGTTCTATATTTGATCGCCCAACTAGTTAATATAATATGGACTCACTTCTACGATGGTGCGGATTTAAAAGAACTAATTTGTTTAGATGTTGGCGTTATATTTACATTTCAGAACTAATTCTAGTATCAACAGGGTCCATAATATACTAACTATCAGGCTTTTCAACACAAATGGATATAAATAACGACCTAAAAACATTATTCCTTTTTTATGTATTTTAAGGTCGTTATTCGATATCAATACACGGCAAATAAAACATAAAAGTATTAGAGCTGTCTTAATCTTTAGTCTATGTCATTATAATTTACTAAATAATATTTTTGAATTAAGAAAGCTCCAAAATTAAGGCAGGTATTACTGATAAGTGAGGCAATCAGAGAGTATACGGTTTTAGAGGACTGATTGCCTAAAGGTGACATTTTTGATAATAGAAACTTTAAAATACTTTATTATAAAAATATATATCAAAGTATATCTTGCAGTTTCATATTTTACTTTTAATCATGTAATAAAGGGCACTAACGGCATTTAATGAAATTAAAAGTGGAATTGGCTAGATTCTTGTACCTTTTGGAACGCACTCCACTAAATATATTTTTAAATTGCAGATAATTTCAACTTTTTAAAATTTCACAATTTCTATAACAACAAACCCTTCCATAAAAAAAAATATCAAAAAGGTCACCAAAAAACCTTACGCTCCCTTAAGACTTACATTTTTAAGCTTGGCTGCTTTAACGTTTAGCTTTGCGTTGCGGCGAGCGGCCAGCGGGGTTACCTGCACGCCGTGCTTCGAGTGCGTGTGCGCAGTCGTCTGCTTGCACAGACACGACGCGAGCTCGTCCTGCAGCTCAGTGACCTCCAGGCATTGCTGCAGAGCGTTCTGGGCGAGCACCACGTGGTAGTCTATGCCCGCGTGCTCTACCGCCACCGACATGAACAGTTGCACGCACTGGAATTGGAAACGCAGGTGTTAGTGTACACCATCGAGCCTACACTGAGTTAGGGGCAATCATATCGTAGCCAATCACCAGCTTTTCTCAAAGAAGTTGGATGTGCTCGACGTGCGAAGAATGGGAGATATTTTGACAGCTCTTTAAAAAACAAAAATAATAGTTCTAATTAAGACGATAGATGACGCCAGGTGTACTTCGTTGATTCTTTTTCCTTTTATGGCCCCGGGTGACTCGCCGGATTTCTTCGGATCCGAGATTTATGAACAATTTCTTTTTAAGGGGGTACCCTATGTGAACACTAGCGCCACTTGGATAAAAAATCATAACTTAGTGAAAACACAAAATATTAAAAATATGAACGATCAAATTGTTTCATTAGTCTTGTTGTATTTTTAGAATGGATAAATTCAGTTATCTATTGTTAATTGTAGTAACAGATAGCGAAAGTGCTAATAACGGCCGTTTTTAGCACTTTCGCTATCTCTTACTACACCATATAAGATTTTATAAAATTCGGTATTTCTTAAAATACTAAAGTACCTACACTTTAAAATGATCGTCCACTTTTTTAATATATTTAGTTTTTTCGGAGTTATGATTTTTTTTCGAAGCGGCGCTAGTGCGCAGTCAGGTAGCCCCTTAATTGGCTGTCGGAAAATCCCCCATTTCTTTGGGTTGTTGAACTATTGGGTTGTAAGAAACAACTCTTATCATTCATTGTCCCATCATTTGAGATCAGCGCAATTTTTTTAATTAACAAAAATTTTCTGAATGGTCGCGAAAAGAATCAAAAGCATCGTCTTTAAAAATCAAGTAATATCAGAGGTACACTCCTTTAACAATTATCAAAATACGATCGACAACCCGTTAAGGTCTAATGAAACTTTCAACCGGATGTCTTGGTTTCATTAAATTGCAACTACGATATATATATATATATAATGACTTACTTTAAATAGTTTTAACGCTTCAGCCTGTAATGCCTCGGAATTAAGGGATGTGAGTGGGGAAGTGATATTTTCTTTTGAATATAATAATGTTGGATGCCTCCATAGAACACAATCTGGAAACAAACACAAAATAAAAACTATATAAAGTGTATATATTAAGCACAAGACAATCAATTGAACATATTTCATTTAAGTTTAATACCATAAAACACATACATACATTAACAGATGAGTTTGAAAAATAAATTGCATATAGATTTGAGCATTTGTACGAGATAATTTCATATCAACCCGTCGCGTCGGTGGATTGAACGAAGTTACAAAAATGTATGATTATAAAGTGTAAAACCACTTTTTAATCTTAATTATTGAGGTAAGTTTGTACTCGAAGTACAGTGAACAGCACACCACGCTATATTTTGGGGTATCTTGCGCGCTGGTAATAACGTCTAGTTTGCAACAAAAATGTATAATGATGAGCTGTCCACTGTACTTATTATTTGTAAGACAGCCTGTTTTATAGGCCGTCTTCTTCTTCTTTATCGTGTGGGTTATAAGGTCGACAACCGACCTCACAAACCCTGGTGTAAGTGTTATAGAGTCGCCAAAGGCCACTGACTTGGCTCGTTTAACGACAATTTTTTTTATAGATAGTAGCCGGGACCAACTTTACGTGCCTTCCGAAGCACGGAATCATCTTTCTTTTCGGGCAATCAGGTGACTCAGCCTGCAATGTCCTAACCAAACTGGGGAAAGTCTCACAAAGAGATTTTTGCTTGACAGTGTCCCCACCGGGAATCGAACCCGGAACCTCTGCAATGAGCTGCGAAATCTCAACCACTCGGCCACGGAGGCTGTTTATACCGCAAATATAAATATCGCAAAACATCTCGGTCAATCAATCTAGTTTTTTTTGTTTGCTAAACAAAGTAAAAAGACAAATAAATAAATAATAAATATGTGGAGGGAGACACATCGTCACACGCGGCCATCTGATCCCAAACTAAGCAGAGCTTGTGCTATGGGTACCAGGCAGCTGATATACATTACATATATAAATAAATACATATTTATATAGATAAACAACAACCAGACACAAGGCAAACACAAGTGCTCATCACACGAATGTTTGCCCTGGGCGGGATTGGAACCCGCGACCCTAAGCGTCGGAGGCAGATACACTACCACCTGGGCTACGACAACTTACTGGGATCTCCATCAGTCTCCATCAGCTTCTGCACGAGTTGTTCGAAGTGCGTCCCTTGGCTCAGCCCGCCGCCGCTTACCACCGTCAGCTGATACAGCCAAGAGTCCTTGTCGGCCTTACACTCGAACAGCAGGTACGTAGGACCCTGGAATGTTAAAGGAAATGCCCTTGTTCGTTAATAGGTTTTTACGTAAATTAAAGTGCTATCGGAGATATCCAATGATACCATATTAGTCCTTTTAGCTGCGCCATTGTCGTGTAAAAACAAACGCATTTTGCATGTCACGTATACTTATAGCTTCCATAATAAGGAAGGGTGTTTAAGGTTACTCATGTTCGGGTGCGGTGGAGATATACACGAATATAACTATATCATTTTATTTATCGTATAGCATACATAATTGGTTATAATGAACTTAAAATTTAAAAACATTTAAGAATATTAAATCTAAAAACTTAAAAATTGGTCTATCATCATCATCATCAGCCGAAAGACGTCAACCGCTGGACTGGGCAAAGGCCTCTTCCAGATAATACAAATTCTTCATTCAAATAACTGCCAGGATCGAGACATTTGCGCCGAAGGCAAATGTTCTCAGAAATTGTCATCAACATCTTTGTTTTGCTTGAGCCATCATAATAAAAGCTCAGATATTCGTAAATTAAATATAATTGTTAGTTAAGACGTAAGACTACTTAACTAACAATTATATTTAATTGTCTAGTACTACCTTTTTAAAATCAAGTGCAACTACTAAAAGACAAGTTTTCTTATGTTGTGAATAGGGTATTTATTTGACTGTTTCTAAATTTACCATATTTTATTAATTAATTTATAAATATAGATTAGTAGCAGATGATTTGCGAAGAAAAAAAAAACAGAATCGGTTGGAAACGAGTTTACAGTGATTTTTTAAAGTTTCAATATGTCTGTCTCTTTCCAGGTTTGCCAGGTGTACTTCGTGGATTCTTTTTTCCTTTCTATCCTTCCGATCCTTTTATGGCCCTGGGTGACTCGCCGGATTTCTTCGGATACGAATCATCAACGCCATCTACCGAAGTTTTGTGAACTATTCTTTTTTTAGGCTGTCGGAAAATCCCCCATTACTATAACTATAATTGAATTGTTCATACACACTATGTTAGCGGCGCGGCCAAAAGTTAGTTGTTGACTTTATAACCCCCATGATGAGAAAGACATCCAAAGAGCTCTCAAAATAGTATGTGTACATTTTGATATCAAATTCATTTCAAATAATAATCTTTTGTTGTCTAGCACAATCACAACGAGCATAGATGAGCAGTGTCACTGATCCCAGTTACCTGGTGCTGCGGGTAGATGGCGACAGTGAGGTGGTTCCTCGCACAATCACAACGAGCATAGATGAGCAGTGTCACTGACCCCAGTTACCTGGTGCTGCGGGTAGATGGCGACAGTGAGGTGGTTCCTCGCACAATCACAACGAGCATAGATGAGCAGTGTCACTGACCCCAGTTACCTGGTGCTGCGGGTAGATGGCGACAGTGAGGTGGTTCCTCGCACAATCACAACGAGCATAGATGAGCAGTGTCACTGACCCCAGTTACCTGGTGCTGCGGGTAGGTGGCGACAGTGAGGTGGTTCCTCGCACAATCACAACGAGCATAGATGAGCAGTGTCACTGACCCCAGTTACCTGGTGCTGCGGGTAGATGGCGACAGTGAGGTGGTTCCTCGCACAATCACAACGAGCATAGATGAGCAGTGTCACTGACCCCAGTTACCTGGTGCTGCGGGTAGGTGGCGACAGTGAGGTGGTTCCTCGCACAATCACAACGAGCATAGATGAGCAGTGTCACTGACCCCAGTTACCTGGTGCTGCGGGTAGATGGCGACAGTGAGGTGGTTCCTCGCACAATCACAACGAGCATAGATGAGCAGTGTCACTGACCCCAGTTACCTGGTGCTGCGGGTAGGTGGCGACAGTGAGGTGGTTCCTCGCACAATCACAACGAGCATAGATGAGCAGTGTCACTGACCCCAGTTACCTGGTGCTGCGGGTAGATGGCGACAGTGAGGTGGTTCCTCGCACAATCACAACGAGCATAGATGAGCAGTGTCACTGACCCCAGTTACCTGGTGCTGCGGGTAGATGGCGACAGTGAGGTGGTTCCTCGCACAATCACAACGAGCATAGATGAGCAGTGTCACTGACCCCAGGTACCTGGTGCTGCGGGTAGATGGCGACAGTGAGGTGGTTCCTCGCACAATCACAACGAGCATAGATGAGCAGTGTCACTGACCCCAGGTACCTGGTGCTGCGGGTAGATGGCGACAGTGAGGTGGTTCCTCGCACAATCACAACGAGCATAGATGAGCAGTGTCACTGACCCCAGTTACCTGGTGCTGCGGGTAGATGGCGACAGTGAGGTGGTTCCTCGCGTCGTCATTCTTCTCCTCGGAGTCCGAGTCCGACACGTGTTCCACGTCTTCTACTCGGGCGTCGCGCATGTTGATTTGGCCGGTTGGGTTCTGAGGAGGAATAAACATTGGTTCAGTTCCAAGGAAATTCTAAGCTACGGAAGCCTTGTTTAACTAAATAGAGAACATGCACATTTTTTTAAATTCATTAATCGATATATTTCAAGTTCCAGATAAACACAAAAAAAAAAAAATTCCAAATATCTTGCTCAGAAACAAAGTTATAAGGCTTCAAAGCTGATGGTTAGACAGAGAGTTCCGACGACAAATGTTACGTCATATGTGTCGCGGGCCATACATCCGCCATAGGAAATTTTGTTTTCGTAGAGAGGGACAGATATATTTGTTTAATAATGTTGTAACTAGTTTGTTTTTAGATCAATTTCGATTCTGTTTTGACTGACAGTATTCTATTTTTGTATACTTTTAGATGAACTATGAAAAAATTTAATATTTTTTTATGCATTTTTATTAACAAGAAGTTTGGTTACACATTTCGCTATGTATATAGATTATTATAATATTGTTACAGATTACGTCTGTTGTTGTCGTTGTGTCGTCTGTTTTTCATTTCCTGCTTTATATGATGAGCTCCTGAACGATTTCGGCCACGGCGACTGCTTCAGCCCCGATTTTGGCGCTCATGTGCTCGAATGTGACTCACGAAGCCTATTTTAGACCTCGCACATTGCGGATAATATATTACGGTAATTATTAGATATCACAACAATAAAACAAAATAACATTGACACATTGCATTGATACCACTTTTGAGTGTTCAAAGTTCAAACAAAATAACAAAAATAAACACGCTATCTATCTGCACATCGCTCTATAATGCGTTTGTATTCTGTATTTTCCCCCCTAACCGGCTATGTATACCAAAGCGGCAATATAGCAGGCGCGGACTAAAGCTATGATTGGTTCACGGCGTAATGGGGTGTTTCCGTGGTGTTATTTTTTAACGTAACACGTGTTATAGTTTTTATAATTCGTTGCTTGTGCTTATGATTACTTTTTTATGCTATTAAGACTATTATTTTCAATTTCACTACTTAATTTTTTAAATTAATAATCATGCAATGCATGTATGTGCCCTGGACAATTAATTAATAAGTCAGGTAGATAGATAGTTACTTGATCGCCAGGAGTCTTGAAGTAGAGGAACATTTTGCCGATGAGCACACACCAGCTCTTCTTGGCGTGTCCATTCTTGACCTTGGTGAGCCAGCCCTGGATCGTGGGCTTGTTGTCTTCTTTGCTGAGGAGGAGTTTCGTGGCGTTCCTTCTTTGGACGTTCTGTGATGATTAAGAAACGCCAGAAAGTAGCATTATGCAAAGAATTGACTGATATGGACTTTTTGTTTGCAACTACACTGTTGCGACATTAAGGAAAAATAAGTTGCAACAAAATCAAATACGGTCAGCTGCAAAGAAACGTGACCTCTTAAGCGTATAGAGATTATTATGTATTTGAGAAAAAATGAGGGAGAGAGAGGAGACGATGATCAATGACAAAACTGAACTGTGTAGAAGAAGCCGGGACAGAGAAGTATTCCGATATGTGGCCGCCGACGTCCGTTAGGACATATCACTAGAGAAGGAAAATTAGAATACAACATAATATTTGTTCAAAATAACTTGAAATAAAGACGAAAGTTCTGTTTTGCCTGCGTCGTTATACAAGATTCATATTACATTGGTATTTATAGGTAAATAGCCATCTTCTGGTTATAAAGCACATTATATATAGGTTATAGGGTACATTCACCTTTGTTTGACACTTTCTTTGCTTTTGTGCAAGAACCCAGTTTTATGAACCTAATAAAAAAAATAGCACGCTGGGCTCTTCGGTGACGTCACCACTTTTCATCAGGCGAGGGTGAGACAAACGCGAACCAATAGCATAAAGAAAATAAAATGAAAAAGTTACCTGTAAGACCCTAATCCAGTCCTCCATAGTAGCATTACTATCCGCGGTGAGGTAGTAGGTCCGGCTGCCGGTGAAGATCTCGAAGGTGGCAGCGCCTTCGTTCCTGGAGATCTTGCACGCCTCGCCCAGCCCGATCTGACCCTGCGGCTTGCGGTTCACTTCCGACTGGGACTTCCAGTAGGATAGCGTGCCGTTCTTCAGGACGAACCTACAGGTGAATCAATCATATGTGTTAAACCAAACAAGTGTTATACCAAGTGGAAGGATATGGTATTTGCCTATCCCTTCGAAAAAGAGAGGAGAGTTTATATATTATGTAAGTGAATAATAATATACTTAGAAGAGCGTCGGTGGTCTAGTGGCTAGGGCCGCTGTCTCCCGTCGGGAGACCCGGGTTCAATCCCCACCACGTACCAATGTGTTTTCGAATTTCGAATTCATATGTACGTTTATTCGACGCTCTTACGGTGAAGGAAAATATCGTGATGAAACCTGCACACTTCTGCGAAGACATTCAAGGTTATGTGTGAAGTCGACCAACCCGCACTGGGCCAGCGTGGCCGACTAAGGCCTAATAGTCCTAGTTCAGGGTAGGCTCGAGCCCCTATCAACAGCCCTCGTTGGGGACGTATATGAGCTGTTGATGAAGTGAATATACAAAAGTTATGATCTTTGCCAAGCTTTGGGTGACTCTAAAACCAATATTGGCAAGACTGTTGTATAAATAATCTTAGATGTTTGTATCAATGCAGCGCAGTGACAGGTGGCTAGAGAATCGCTGGGATCAAGTATCTTAGTCGCCTACTTTAGAGCGTCACTCTACTTATAAACCAATAAATAAATAAATTATTATTATTATTATAAAAAAATGCGGAATAGGCTTGAGATTATTAATGTCCGTTTCAATAGAATCCAGCAATAATGTAAACAAACCAATTTAAATACGATTACTCCGTAATTACTTACATTGCAGTATCAATCCTGATCATATTCACATTTCAAGGTACCATACATTCTTCTTACAATCATTTCGCCCCCTATTAAGTATATCTTATATTTCCCTATTATATGTTATATTTTTTATGATAGTTATTTTAATAAAAAATACTCGGACGGCAAAACTTTCAATAATTTGTAAAACCAAAGTCTTGTTTGTCTTTGGAAACTTAGTGTAAAATTGTTTACATTATTGCCGGATTCTATTGAAAGGGACCTTACATACATTATAAGCCAACTAGTTTAGGAAGTCACATCGTTTATCAACACGGATTTTTTTATATTTTATAGTATTTTCTAATAATCTCGAGCCAATACACCTTGCTCGAAAATAGAATTTACGAAGGCAGTAAAATGTGCGGCAAATGCGTTTTACCGCACTAGTGCGATTTTATTACATTTTTTTTTAATTTCTACGTTCTCAATTACTATTATTCAGCCAAGATCATTTTAATAATAAAAATATATTGAATCGATTCTTACAAAGAGAAAAGCATATTGTATTTTTTTATTTCAACAAATTGTATTAAAAATATTATCAGCCAGTAATATTTTAGTAATAAAAATTATATTATGTCGATTTTAACAAATCGATTCGTAGAGGCTGAATGTTCGCAGTAGCCTTTTCTTCATAATTTATGCTTATATAAAAAAGCAACCTATTATTGTTTTGATGTTGGCGCGAATTTGATAAATTTTCATTTTATTGTGTTACATTG
Source organism: Carpatolechia fugitivella (assembly GCA_951230895.1). Taxonomy (NCBI): domain Eukaryota; kingdom Metazoa; phylum Arthropoda; class Insecta; order Lepidoptera; family Gelechiidae; genus Carpatolechia; species Carpatolechia fugitivella. The sequence continues at coordinate 3,938,426 of OX579661.1, forward strand.
ATTGTTGTTTTAAGAGTGATCAAGTGTTTAATGATAAATGTGAATAGTACAGCAACTAAAAATGCACGCTATATAACGAAGGCTGCATAAAGTATGACTTTAAAATAATTCTTTGTGTTATTTTTATTCATCAAAATGTGATACCTGTAATTTTGGTAACCTGTTTTCTGCCTGGCAACACTCCATCTGTCAGAATTCCACGGAATTAAAAATCAAGGTATAAGCGGCGGTGACTTGGTACGCCATAACAACTCACCAACGTTTCCGCCAAGTCTTGAGCTTGCCCCCCAGCTTGGCCAAGTGTCCGCTCTTCTCCAAGGCGTCGTGTTTGCGAGGCGAGTCAGCAGCGGGAGGCGCTCTGCCTAACGACGCTAAGGAAGGAGAAGCCATACTGTCGCAGGATACTGCGTCCGGAGGTATCGCGTAGTCGTCCGACATGCCCGATTCGAATGACGTATCTGTGGGATATTGATGGTGTTATTGCTACATTTTTAAACAAACGTGGATGTGGCATTAGCTCGAAGAAAGAATGAGGGAAGTACGCGGGATTGGCTGTCAGGATAGGGTAATCGGCAGCACGAAATAATCGTAGTTACGAATTGGGGATTTTCCGACAGCCATCTTCGATAGATGGCGTTGACGCTTCGTGGATCCGAAGAAATCCGGCGAGTCACCCAGGGCCATAAAAGGATATAAAAAAAGAATCCACGAAGTACACCTGGCGCCATCTATCGTCTTAATTAGAACTATTATTTTTAAGAGCTGTCAGAAAACCCTCCCTTACAGCGTGATACAAGAGTTGTGAAAAGAGAAAAGCGCTGTACGGAGTTGACAACACTGTTTAAAAATCTCTGCCGGTTTATCTGTTGTTGTCATTGGTGACAAGTTCCACCATAATTTAATTTTAATAAGTCGACCAATCCGCACTGGACCAGCGTGGTCGACGATGGCCTACCGCCTTACACGAGGGTAGGTTCGAGCCCTTTGGTGGGGACATATACGGCTATTTCTTTTTTCAGTATTTCTATATAATTTTATGTATAAAATATGCAGTTTCCATGTCACTGTAAATTTTTAAAATTTACGAAATAATATTCTGGACACACTTAATGTTTCCACCCTGTATATCTAATAAAATTGATTGTTAAAAATTTTAGATATTTAGAAGTACCTTATTCGGCGGTATTACGACACCATCTAACATCATTCAAATATCTAGTAAAATAAAATTTAAGACTTTATTTTGAAAACAAGCACAAACAGGAATGTTATTGAACAAAGCATTGTTTATTTAAACATTCCAAGTCTAAACACAATAAATAAATAGTTAGGTATTCTATGAACTCTTTATAATAGGGAACATGCATAAAAAAATATTAGATTTTTTCATAGTTCACCTGAAAGTATACAAAAATAGAATACTGACAGTCGAAACAAATCGACATTGATCGAAAAACAAACTAGTTACAACATTATTAAACGAATATATCTGTCCCTCTCTACGAAAACAATATTTTCTATGGTGGCCCGCGACACATATGACGTCACATGTGTCGTCGGACTTCTCTGTCTAACCATCAACTTTGAAGCCTTATAACTTTGTTTCTGAGCAAGATATTTGGAAAATTATTTAATGAGTTCATCTGGAACTTGAAATATTTCGATTAATGAATCTAAAAAAAATGTGCACGTTCCCTCCCTATTTATAGCTCTAGTTTTCTTGGGCCAGCATTTTGTCTAATCACTACTCTTGCTGTTTGTAAGACTATCTACTGCTGGACTCAAGCTGGACCTAGTTTTATCGTTTTTTGTAGGCCTAGAGATGCTAGAGTGTCAAACGAAATGCACTGGCCGTTGATTACATTTCTTATACAGAAAAATGCCATACACCTTGTTCTACTTTTACCTAGTTAGTAGGAGTATCTACATACTCAATACAGACTTAAATCATAGCGAGCATTATAGTGTCTGGCTTTCTTTTTACTCCAAACACAAACGACCTATACCTATTTGTCAGATGAAAAATACATCCTAATTTATTGTTATCTCAAGTAATTTTAGAAAGATATCTACCTCTGGTCTTGCTCTGTTTGCTGGGAGACCCACTGCTGGATCGTTTTGCTGGACTCAAGCTGGAACTAGTTTTAACGCTCTTTGAAGGACTAGAGGCGCTAAGGCTGGTGTCAGACGAACTGCATTGTCCATTGGTCGGGTTGGTCAATACAAGTCCGTGTGAGGTCTGCTGTATGGATGCTGGGAGGACGCTTGTAAGGTTCACGTTGTTTATCGGTATCTGGTTTGATGTTCCGCCTGTAAGGAAGTGGAAGAGATGATGTTGAACTGTAAAGTCTAATAAAGACATTTGAACGTGATTTAAAAATGAAAATGGTAATCACACAATATTTTAAATGCGAAAACATATTTGGATATTTAGATGTTTGTTCCGCCCTTAAGTACTCCACGGATTTGGATGAAATTTTGAATGGAGGAGGAGAAATTTGTAACCTGAATTAACACATAGGATACTTTTTACGGGAAAAAGTCTTATTCCCACAGGAAAATCTTACATAACGCGAGCGTAGTCGCGGGTAAATTTCTAGTATCATAATAATATTTAAAGTAACCCATAAAGAACAAAAACTATACCAAAACTAAGACAATATATATACTAAAATTACACAGTTACTTTCTATTTTCTATTTTGATTTTGGTGCAAGTTAAGCCAATGATTCATTCAATATAAAAGTTGCTTACTGCTCAAATATTATTATCATGTATTTTAAAAGAAACTAACCAATTGACAACAGAAAAAATATTTTTGTTACTTGTAAAAACACAAGGGGTCTAAGACATCGTACACTGTTAGAGAAAGGATAACTTAGTGTGGAATGGATGAAGTATTACTGAACGAAGATGTAAGCATAACAGATTGTTGAACGAGGATGAGTGAAAGGGATAGCAAGTACGAGGATTTGTCAGTTATAAAGAGGACGAAGGAAGAGAAGCCGACTTTAAAATGTGTGAAATAGGGAAAATATTTTGAATATAAGAAAACTAAAACCGTACAGGTGTTTTTAAATAAAATAAAAAAGAAGTGAGATGAAATTGAAAGGTAGTTTATGAGGTTCAAAGGTTAAGTTACTGGGTCAGCGAGCCTCTAAGGAGCCTTTATTGAGTAGTATAATAACATAACCCACCATAGACGGGGTTGCTGGACACCAGTTGATGGTGCGGCGTGTTGTGCACGGTGACCCCCCTGCTCTCCTCCCCGTCGGAGGAGTCGTCTGAAGAGTCGCCCGTGAACAACATAACTCACCATAGACGGGGTTGCTGGACACCAGTTGATGGTGCGGCGTGTTGTGCACGGTGACCCCCATGCTCTCCTCCCCGTCGGAGGAGTCGTCTGAAGAGTCGCCCGTGAACAACATAACTCACCATAGACGGGGTTGCTGGACACCAGTTGATGGTGCGGCGTGTTGTGCACGGTGACCCCCATGCTCTCCTCCCCGTCGGAGGAGTCGTCTGAAGAGTCGCCCGTGAACAACATAACTCACCATAGACGGGGTTGCTGGACACCAGTTGATGGTGCGGCGTGTTGTGCACGGTGACCCCCATGCTCTCCTCCCCGTCGGTAGAGTCGTCTGAAGAGTCGCCCGTGAACAACATAACTCACCATAGACGGGGTTGCTGGACACCAGTTGATGGTGCGGCGTGTTGTGCACGGTGACCCCCATGCTCTCCTCCCCGTCGGAGGAGTCGTCTGAAGAGTCGCCCGTGAACAACATAACTCACCATAGACGGGGTTGCTGGACACCAGTTGATGGTGCGGCGTGTTGTGCACGGTGACCCCCATGCTCTCCTCCCCGTCGGAGGAGTCGTCTGAAGAGTCGCCCGTGAACAACATAACTCACCATAGACGGGGTTGCTGGACACCAGTTGATGGTGCGGCGTGTTGTGCACGGTGACCCCCATGCTCTCCTCCCCGTCGGAGGAGTCGTCTGAAGAGTCGCCCGTGAACAACATAACTCACCATAGACGGGGTTGCTGGACACCAGTTGATGGTGCGGCGTATTGTGCACGGTGACCCCCATGCTCTCCTCCCCGTCGGAGGAGTCGTCTGAAGAGTCGCCCGTGAACAACATAACTCACCATAGACGGGGTTGCTGGACACCAGTTGATGGTGCGGCGTGTTGTGCACGGTGACCCCCATGCTCTCCTCCCCGTCGGAGGAGTCGTCTGAAGAGTCGCCCGTGAACAACATAACTCACCATAGACGGGGTTGCTGGACACCAGTTGATGGTGCGGCGTGTTGTGCACGGTGACCCCCATGCTCTCCTCCCCGTCGGAGGAGTCGTCTGAAGAGTCGCCCGTGAACAACATAACTCACCATAGACGGGGTTGCTGGACACCAGTTGATGGTGCGGCGTGTTGTGCACGGTGACCCCCATGCTCTCCTCCCCGTCGGAAGAGTCGTCTGAAGAGTCGCCCGTGAACAACATAACTCACCATAGACGGGGTTGCTGGACACCAGTTGATGGTGCGGCGTGTTGTGCACGGTGACCCCCATGCTCTCCTCCCCGTCGGAGGAGTCGTCTGAAGAGTCGCCCGTGAACAACATAACTCACCATAGACGGGGTTGCTGGACACCAGTTGATGGTGCGGCGTGTTGTGCACGGTGACCCCCATGCTCTCCTCCCCGTCGGAGGAGTCGTCTGAAGAGTCGCCCGTGAACAACATAACTCACCATAGACGGGGTTGCTGGACACCAGTTGATGGTGCGGCGTGTTGTGCACGGTGACCCCCATGCTCTCCTCCCCGTCGGAGGAGTCATCTGAAGAGTCACCCGTGAACAACATAACTCACCATAGACGGGGTTGCTGGACACCAGTTGATGGTGCGGCGTGTTGTGCACGGTGACCCCCATGCTCTCCTCCCCGTCGGAGGAGTCGTCTGAAGAGTCGCCCGTGAACAACATAACTCACCATAGACGGGGTTGCTGGACACCAGTTGATGGTGCGGCGTGTTGTGCACGGTGACCCCCATGCTCTCCTCCCCGTCGGAGGAGTCGTCTGAAGAGTCGCCCGTGAACAACATAACTCACCATAGACGGGGTTGCTGGACACCAGTTGATGGTGCGGCGTGTTGTGCACGGTGACTCCCATGCTCTCCTCCCCGTCGGAGGAGTCGTCTGAAGAGTCGCCCGTGAACAACATAACTCACCATAGACGGGGTTGCTGGACACCAGTTGATGGTGCGGCGTGTTGTGCACGGTGACCCCCATGCTCTCCTCCCCGTCGGAGGAGTCGTCTGAAGAGTCGCCCGTGAACAACATAACTCACCATAGACGGGGTTGCTGGACACCAGTTGATGGTGCGGCGTGTTGTGCACGGTGACCCCCATGCTCTCCTCCCCGTCGGAAGAGTCGTCTGAAGAGTCGCCCGTGAACAACATAACTCACCATAGACGGGGTTGCTGGACACCAGTTGATGGTGCGGCGTGTTGTGCACGGTGACCCCCATGCTCTCCTCCCCGTCGGAGGAGTCGTCTGAAGAGTCGCCCGTGAACAACATAACTCACCATAGACGGGGTTGCTGGACACCAGTTGATGGTGCGGCGTGTTGTGCACGGTGACCCCCATGCTCTCCTCCCCGTCGGAGGAGTCGTCTGAAGAGTCGCCCGTGTGTTGTACTTCTAAGTTGAATAAGTATCAAAATGAATCTACTAGCGACATCTCTGTTACAGAATGTGTAAATTAAACCCTATTGTCATTCTGCTTATATTTCTTTTATGAAGGTATAAAATAAAAAGTCAGTCTGTGCCGAATCTCGAACTCGTTTAATTTCATTAGGTTATGGGCTATCTTTTTTCCAAGTTAATTCAGTATTAAAAGTTATTTTGCATTACGTTCGTGTTGTGAAAGATGTCAGCGAACTATTTAGCCAGTGTGCCTAAGTTAAAAGGCAGAGAAAACTATGATGAGTGGACATTTGCAGTTGAAAATTTACTCGTGTTGGAGGGAACATTACATTGTGTGAAGCCGGTGGAAGGGAAAGCAATTAAGCCCGAAGATGATGCGAAAACGCGGGCCAAATTATCCCTAACCATTGATTCAAGCTTGTATGTTCATATCAAGAAGACGACGACTTCGAAAGAGTTATGGGATAAACTCAAAACCTTATTTGATGACTCAGGTTTTTCGAGAAAGATTTCTTTACTACGTCACTTGATTTCAATAAGACGAGAAAATTGTGAGAATATGACCTCCTATGTGACACAAATTGTGGAAACATCGCAAAGATTGAGTGGAACTCGTTTAATTTCATTACCGTGAACAACATAACTCACCATAGACGGGGTTGCTGGACACCAGTTGATGGTGCGGCGTGTTGTGCACGGTGACCCCCATGCTCTCCTCCCCGTCGGAGGAGTCGTCTGAAGAGTCGCCCGTGAACAACATAACTCACCATAGACGGGGTTGCTGGACACCAGTTGATGGTGCGGCGTGTTGTGCACGGTGACCCCCATGCTCTCCTCCCCGTCGGAGGAGTCGTCTGAAGAGTCGCCCGTGAACAACATAACTCACCATAGACGGGGTTGCTGGACACCAGTTGATGGTGCGGCGTGTTGTGCACGGTGACCCCCATGCTCTCCTCCCCGTCGGAGGAGTCGTCTGAAGAGTCGCCCGTGAACAACATAACTCACCATAGACGGGGTTGCTGGACACCAGTTGATGGTGCGGCGTGTTGTGCACGGTGACCCCCATGCTCTCCTCCCCGTTGGAGGAGTCGTCTGAAGAGTCGCCCGTGAACAACATAACTCACCATAGACGGGGTTGCTGGACACCAGTTGATGGTGCGGCGTGTTGTGCACGGTGACCCCCATGCTCTCCTCCCCGTCGGAAGAGTCGTCTGAAGAGTCGCCCGTGAACAACATAACTCACCATAGACGGGGTTGCTGGACACCAGTTGATGGTGCGGCGTGTTGTGCACGGTGACCCCCATGCTCTCCTCCCCGTCGGAAGAGTCGTCTGAAGAGTCGCCCGTGAACAACATAACTCACCATAGACGGGGTTGCTGGACACCAGTTGATGGTGCGGCGTGTTGTGCACGGTGACCCCCATGCTCTCCTCCCCGTCGGAGGAGTCGTCTGAAGAGTCGCCCGTGAACAACATAACTCACCATAGACGGGGTTGCTGGACACCAGTTGATGGTGCGGCGTGTTGTGCACGGTGACCCCCATGCTCTCCTCCCCGTCGGAGGAGTCGTCTGAAGAGTCGCCCGTGAACGGCATCGACCTGATTTGACTAGCGCGCTGGAAATACAATACAATTTATTACCTTTTTTTACAAACAAACAAAACATAAAATCACGCTCATATCCCGAAAGTTGTGAGCAGAACTTTATTTATTTAATCATTAATAATACACTATAAATAAGGAAATGACAATAACACAATAGATAAGTGTGTAATTGTTTCGACAACAGGCCTGCTTATTTCTAAAGAAATATTTTCCAGCAGACCTACGGAAGAGATGAGACCTTTAACTAATAACTTTAGTTGGCTACCAAGAAGTACAAACTAAAGCTACCTTGTATTTTTATAAATATAATTAGGCAATATTTTTCCGTTAAAATTTGGTATATACGAGCCTGGACGAAAATACATCGATCTTAACGTTTTTAGTGCACATAGTGGTAGATTGCCAGCCTGTATATTACAGTACGAATTCATCTTTTTAACGGTTAATTGAAGTTGGATTTGCAACGTCGTCATAGCAATGGTGATCACCGTCTTCAATACGTTCTGACTTGCAGTATCAATCTCACTCAACCGCCAAAAAGAAAACTCCGTAAATCCTGCCGGGGTTGTTTACTATGAATAATAATATTTAAATATTCGCACGCAAAACTAACGAATGGTACAGCCGCCTGCAGAGAAATCGGACGGATTCCGGATTGAATTCAACGGTATTTTGACAGATGGAGTATCAAATTTCCATAGAGACAGGTCTATTTTGAAAAATAAGAAAACCAAGGATCAAGAGGTAAAAAAAATTGTAATAAAATAGAAGAAAGCTACTCATGTTTTTTTATTGATGATGAAAAAACTGCAATATTTTATATATTTAAAACTATCCAAGTTCAGAGAGATCATAAAGTCGGGCACATTATAATGTTGTCGTAGACCCTTGTCCAAATATACTGACCCCTTTGACGGTGGCGTAGACGGGCACGGAGATGTCTTGGTAGCTGGTCGACTCGTGCATGGGGCGCGGGCAAGGCGGCGGGCTCAGTTCTTCTTCCACCGACTGCTGAAGACCGTCGTCTGCAACCTAGAACAAAAACATTATTTTTAAAACGAACTTCTGCATCATTATAATCAACACAATACACTGCTTCTTTTGAGGCAGCTGTGTAAAAAGAAAAGTATAGAAGATGTGAGTCCTGTCGAGTTTGTTTCGGTCGTTCTTCTCCGCAGTGAGCTTAGGGTGTTTGTTTGAAAATATAAAAAAAAGTAATTAAATTAGTTATTTATATGTTTTAAGATTTTCGTGGTTGTTTACTACACAAATTACAAATTGTGTTAATGTTAGTGTAGTTACCTTTAATTGACGTCGAAAATTTTAGTAAAATTTTACTTCGGTTAAACAATTTTAGCGGCTCAACTATCTGACACTAAAATTTGGTTAGGTAGACCACAAGATAAGAAAACAACATTATGGCTAAGCTTAAATCTAATTACTGAGCCCGCATTGTGAACTTTATTTCTTCTTAGATTTTTCTATTTTATTTTCTTCTCAGTCGTGTCGACCAAAATATTTGTTATTACAAATAAACACCAGTATCGAGCGGTCACCCATCCTCACCTGGTATATCTTGGCCTCCCAGCTAGGAAAGCGGTGTAGCGGCGGCGTGGGCGGGCGCGGCTGGTCAGACACTGAGCTGTCTCCCGTCGAGGACCCTGCGCGGGAGTTGCCCTGCACTATCACGTTCACGTTGCCTTGCCACGCTGGCGTACGCTCTGTGAACACAACACGGTATTCATTTCAGTATCTACTATTTAGTTAATAATTTAAGCCCTAAAACTAAGTTTGGTAAGATACAGGTGCATAGAATATTGCTTTTGTGGCACTGAACCAAGTATTTTCGTTGAAGGTATGGGGAAGGTATAGATAGGACTTTTGGTTAGATTATAAGTTACTAATATTTTTAAGAAATAAATAATAATAATAATAATAATAAAAAAGTTTCTTCTTCTCAATCCTGTCCTGGTAACACTGGGCGATTTTTTCAACTCAAGTAAAATGTATTCCATCTTTAAAGGCATGTGTTAACTTCATCAAGTCATCAGTGCGCATGGTTTTATCTTTCTTTTGGCAAGCTTTTACAATTCTGAAAATACCGTGTATGTTTACTGCCATATTACTTATGTAAGGGCCGTGCTCACGTGCCCTCACTGTAAACGGGAGTTTGCTGCGAAGATCGGCTACATAAGCCATCTTCGGGTGCACCAGCGCCCGACTGACTAGGAGTAGAAGTGGTCGCCATGGCCGAAATCGGTCGGATAGACCATCATCATCCAGTGATGATGATGGTAAATAAGTATTTATAAAGTATAATTTTCGAGGCAAGTAAATAAAAAAATATACTAACCTCTGCTTGGGGTGTATATTTCAGCGTAGTCGTGTGTCGTGTCGCCATCAGTCGATGTGTTTGGCGTCGTTGGCAATACTACTAGGTTTTCTACGGCCGCCTGGGAACAATAATATTATTCATTTATGTAGGTTATTGTGTTTTGAGAATAATCATAAGTGGGGATGGACAAAGGTGAATTGAAAGGTAACCTAAACATGAAATAGAAAATTTGACCATTTTTAAGAGAACAATCAGATTTTCATTTATCCTACTAGATTGGTAGTAATCTCTGTTCTAATCTTCTCCTTTTTGTGTTGATAATAGCTAAACTAATCCAGCTAGAAATAATAATAATAATTTATTTAAATAAGGCCATAGCTACTCCCTTTCATTGACCTCATAGAAGACAGGGCAAGACTGGCAGGAAAAACAAAATATGTGTTGTTTCCTTCTATTCGCGCTGTTGATGTAAGATGAAGTTTCAGTGGTTAAGATTACCGCATGTATCCGTGTCATGTTTACCTTCCGTTGACATTTGTACATGACATGCGGTTTTAATACAGTCTGCATCGCATTACTTTATAGGGATATAGGTCCGGGAGGTAAACAAATAGCTCTGTGAGCTGTAGACCTCGCGAGTATTTTTTTCTCTAAATGGCTGATTTATGATTTTTTTACATTTTCAACCCTAGTCCCTATAAACTCCGTAATTTTAAAAAATTTCCAAAAACTGACTGACTGATTCTATATATTTATCGAACCTGCTCACAAAATTTAACGAGAATCGTTTGAGGAACGCGGCCTGTAGAGTGGAACAAACAGACAGAGAGATGGACATACAAAAGCAATTTTGGCCAAGCTGAAACGGAGACGCTACGCGCTCGCTTGGTCAATAATGCACAACGGGTTTTGAAAAGGGAGTAATCTGTTAGTTTGTATTATTTTCGGCCGGGCACTGTACGTACATCGCGTCGTACCTATTTAAGTTTAACTGTAGTATTAATCACTTTCTCTCTTCTCTGACAATCAAATTAGTAGCCGATTGATAATTTTTACGCTATGTTAGGAGGAATGAAATTCCAAATGGGGGATTTTCTGACAGCTCATTAGAAAGTAAAAATAATAGTTCTAATTAAGACTTTAGATGGGGCCAGGTGAACTTCGTGTTTTTTTTTTTTTAAATCCTTTTATGGCTCTGGGTGACTAGCTGGATTTCTTCGGATCCACGAATCGTCAACGCCATCTATCGAAGATTTATGAACTATTTCGTTTTTATTGGCTGTCGGAAAATCCCCATTCAAACTTACCGCCAAGTCGTCAGCCAGTAAGCTGGCCGTGGTCCGTTCGTCCATTGTTCTGTTCATCGTGTTGAGCGGCGGAGTGGCAGCAGGAGCGGTGTGGGCTATGCTGCTAGTCCCGATCGAGAGGTTCCTTCTGTGCCGAACTGGGGTACTATAGTGAGGCTCTGTTGACTTTACTACGGGGAGCTGAAAGAGGGATTATTTTATTAGTATATTGATGTATTTATTTAAGATTGTTTTGATATACAGGCAGAATTTTGGAACAGATTATTATTGTTACAGATTAAAAGTTTTGTCGATCTTGGACAGGACTCGAACCTGCATCTCCTTGGCTATCCGGGCCAGAAACAGGCGCATCACCAAGCATGCCGCCAAGCTCTGTGAAAGGTCGACGAAATCTGTCACTGCTTTTTACTTTAATGCTGCATAATTAGCAATGCGCCTGTTTCTGGCCCGGATAGCCAAGGAGATGCAGGTTCGAGTCCTGTCCAAGATCGACAATTTTTTTCATTTTCTGCTTTATAATTATTAGAATTTTGGAGGATTGGACTTTATAATAAAGCTAGATAAAACAATTATTTTCATTTATGAAAAGGATAATAAGGGGGACTTACACGTCAATCTTATGAATGAATGAAGTTAGATAAAGATTGAGAAAAAAAAGACTGAAGTGCAATCAATTCAAACGTTACCGAAGTTGAAGCAATAGGGAATATGCATAAAAAATAGTTGTTTTCATAGTTCATCTGAAAGTATACAAAAATAGAATACTGACAGTCGAAACAGAATCGAAATTGATCGAAAAACAAACTAGATAAAATTATTAAACGAATATATCCCTCTTACAAAAACTAAATTTTCTATGGCGGATGTATGGCCCGCGTGACCAATGTTGTTTCTGAGCAAGATATTTGGGATTTTTTTTTATGTTTATCTGAAACTTGAAATAATTCGATTAATGAATTTAAAAAAGATGTGCATATTCTCTATTCATTTCAGATGATTTCACTCATAATAAGATTTACGTATACCTTACTGACTATTGTTGTTATAGTGACTAGAATTCTGTAAGTGACTGTACAATAATATAATACACAGCTGCTTTAAAGCTTAGCACAGTATGAAACAAGAACACATTTATGATGATAAAGAAAAATCTAGTAAACGTAGATTAATTAAGAAAACAAATCAGAACTTGTGAAACATTTAAGGCACATTTTGGGTTTTTAACCAGTTTTTATATTGTGATACTAACTAATTAACTAGTAGTCGCAAAGTAAGTTTCTGCTTTTGCACAGCCCAAATAAATATTTTTTTAATACACCTTGCTCGAAAATTGAACTTAAAAACTGAACTTGCGATTTTATTACAATTTTTTTTTAATTCCTTCGGACTTCAAAATTATTATTCAGCCAGGATCATTTTGACAATAAAATATATTTAAATCTTCGATATTTATTCATACAAAGAGAAAAGTATTTTATCTTTTTTTATTTCAACAAATTGTATCAAAAATATTATCAATATTGCCAGTAATATTTTAATTATAATAATAAAATTATCTCGATTTGACAAAGAATCAATTCGTAGAGGCTGATATGTCCGCCAGAGCCTTTTCTCCGTAATTATGCTTATAAAAAAGAAACATACCATCGATTTGTGGTAAGTTTGTAAATTTTCATTTAATTATTTTACATTGAATGTTGTTTTATGTGTGATTAACTAATTTGTCCAAGGTGATTAAGTGTTGATATTTAATGATAAATGTGAATAGTAAGGAAGGATACTCAAACTGCGCATGATATAATAAAGGTTCGTTTTTACAACTTCTACATGATCATAGCTTTTGTAGGGGTACCTTTCTTAACCATTTAAATTTAATTATTTACTATCAGTTTTCTCACAAGTGTATTGAAAAACGTTGTACAACACACGGATCTTAGGTTTTATAACAAAATCGTGACATTATAAACTTACAAAAGTCGCCTCGTTCGTAATATGCCACCTACGATACTTGTATCGTAATGTACTATTATAAAAAAAATACAAATATACCTACTGGAATCTTTTTGGCCGGTAAGCGAAATTGGAACTCACGATGGCGGATTGCTTGGACTTTAAAGCTTCTTGTTATCAAAAATCAGAACTTTTTTTATTCAAATTAAGTTTTATATTATTTTTTTTGTATCATAATGAATTATCAATATTAATTAATAGGAATTATCTACCGGCGTCTGTATTACCGAGTGATTATAATTACACCCCAGCTCTTTTCAAGGCAATCACTGAATAGGCACTTCCAGAGCAAACTCGCCCACCAGTAAATTTTGATGGAGGCTAAGAGTGAACCATATCTATCTTCTACTATATAAAACTAAATGTTTTTATAACTAGAGAATGGTTACACCGGTTTTAATGGGGTTTATACCAATCGATAGAAGAGATTACTGACCAGGTTATATATAGGCTACTATATTTGTGAAATAAAGAAACAAGAATATTTCATTTAAATATTTTTTTGCGATTCATTAAGCCGGGTAGAAAAGCTAGTTCCATATAAGATCAAAGTTGTATGTAGGTGATGAATGATAATGTACCCTATTCATGCATTAGATCAAGCATTGCATCTATTACATCAAGTAACACTCCCTCACTTTCGTGAGATAAATCGTTTAGTAAGTACTTATGCTGGAAGTGTGATGGCCTGCCCTTCTATACACTCGGAAATTTTAGTTCTTCACCAACCCACCAAAAAGATATAAGCATACTTTTCATAAACACCAACAAATAGAAGAGCAAGTGCTAACTATGTAGCCATAGTAGTTAGTAGAAGAGGTGCAGACAAGTATGACTCCCAAAAGATAAGATACACTAGAAAATATTATATGATTTGATCATTTATAGCACAGTTCATTATATTCATGAGAACAATACATTTATGAATTTAGTACTTTTCATTACTCATACTCTGAAAGTAGTTCAGAAGTTGCCTGAGGAGCGAATTGAAGGTAATACTTTTCAGCCCGGAGGGAGAATCACTTTCAACTGACAGCTGTCAAATTATTAAAAAAAAAACTGGTTCCAATTTCACATTCCTATGTTCTATCTTTCTATACCGCCACTCAATTACAGCGCAATGTTAAATTGAAATAAAAAAGTTAAGTATTAATTAAAGAATATATATTTTTAAACAACTTTATTATAATTAACTTTCAATTATTTCTTTAAAATAAAATAGATTTGGGCAAAATATTTATAATTTTTTAATGATGGAAATTTAAAATAATGGCTCAAAAGCTGACAGCAAAAAATAAAATAGGCAGGAAAGCAATAATCTGATTATCATTTGTTTCTCGAGTTATAGGGTTTTGTTTACAATGAGTTCATCTGATTCAGATATGGAAGTCACTCATTTTTTCTTTAGATAATTCGTGTATTTATTTTTACTTTCCTTGTATTCGTAATGAAAAGCACAGTGTTTACCACAGGTAGACTGTAGACTTATTTAGTGCCTCGAACTATTAGGGCCCTCGCTACGCTCAGGCTTCAAACCCCGTCTTGGCGCTAAATAAGTTACTTTCATCCCTCGTATAACAATGTACTATACTTTTTAAAAACTAAAAGAAGCCCACTAAAGCTCTCGGGGATATGAGCGTGATGTTATGTATACTCAACAAATATTTATATCAATGGCGTCATGACTAGATGAACTGTGCTACACAAACAAAAATTATATATTTTCTGGGCAGAATCCAACCTGTGGCCCCTCGAGGCTCTCAGAACGGCGCCTGTTAGCCGCCAAGAGGCTGGACGAGGCTCTTGGGCCGTCTTCAGACTGCACCTCGAGGGATAGGCTCGCTCGCGAGGGCAACTGGAGATGAAAACCTATTTCAGTCCACAAAACAACACCATTGACTCTTAAAATACAGGCTCAGATTTTTAGGGTAGGCTTGAGCCCCTTTGTTAGAATGTATATAAGCAGTTAATGATGATGATGATAGTACAGGCTCTGTCTATTTCCAGATCACAGTGTGAGATATGTTTGTTTAAATTGTTGACTCAATCACACCCAAAAATAGACCGATCAATATTATAAAAATTTAATTGTGGGTGGGAATTATTACAATAAGCTTTTAAAATCAGATTTCCACTTTCATATGTTGAATCTAATTACTAATTTCTCCACTTACAGCACAATTTCTGCTCCCCTGTGTAGCTATGTGATTCCTAAGTAGTTCCAGCTGTTGATTGCAGCGGTCGTTCTGTTCCCTTAACTGCTGGTTCTGGAGTTCTAGTTCCCGCAGTTTGTTCGTCACCCACTCTTTGATCCGCGCCGCCTTCGCCTCGACCTGCTTCGCGTCTTGGAGTCGCAGCTGCTTCTGGGAGTAAGGGAAAAGCATTAATAAAAATAAAAATTTGTTTTTTTTTTTCTATTTAGGACCAAACAAAATTGGCACTTTACAACTTACCAGCTTTATTTCTAAAACAATAAAATTATTATAGCCCAGCCAGTGCACTGGTTATAATTATCGAACAGCCCTACACTGGGATTTCAGCGAAAGCAAAAAGAAAACTATTGAGTGTCTTTTTATAAAAGGTAGATGAAAAACTTGGAAAAAGGCGAAAAATCTCTTGTTTGTTTACCTGCATTACAGAAGTTCTGTTTGCTTACTTCAAGTCATTTTTTCGACCATATTTATAATAAAACGACTTCTATTACAGTACATTTCACATTTTACTATGATTTATTAGGCTATAACTCACTCGTCTCAGTCAAAATTATTGATAAAATCGAAGATAAACATTTTGATTTGAATAACAATCAAATGGCGTGACGTAGCAAAGCAAACAAATCTGTCAAATGTCAATATCGATAACCGGTTATGACGTCATTACTTTCAAATGCGTTCAAAAAAATTTTGTTTCCCAATACAAACTGAATGGTACCACAGTTGGCGCTGGGTCTGCGTTGAGTTAGCAGCCTCACCATCGATTTTGATGGTTTTAACCATGTCAAAAAATTGTTAGGAGTAGGTTTAAATTTGTTTATAAGTCTCAGAAAAAGTTTGATTGTATTTCAGAAGATATTTGAGTATCTTACTGAGGCTTCTAGATCGACGTCAACCTAGCAGCCTCACCAAGATAGACTGGCTCTATCATTATGATTTATATGTCAAAAAATTGTTAGTAAATGGTTTATCTCGTATACAAAGTTTCAACGAAATCGGTTCAGTAGGAGCCGAGATATTACACCCCCTTGGTGAGGCTTCCAGCTTGACGCTTGACGTGAAGACGATTCCCGTCAAACGGAGGTATGTCCAAGCAAAGTAAATATACCAAAAAATTGTTAGGAATAGGTTTATCTTATTCCAGCAAAAAACTTTCAATTCGTTGAGACGTTTACTCAGAAAATGATTCTAAACTCCTACATAATAATTAATTTTCCGACCGTCAATCAATTTTAAACTTTCTGAGAGTAGAAATAGGGTTGAAATTGGTAGTTTAGCCTTTGACAGGTACACTTAGGTACAGAAGTATAATTTTACGATTAAGTGATACGATTAAACCTAACAAATCGCTATGAAAGCCGGTAGCAGCTAAAAAAAATCATTATGAGTCAAAATTTGTTCAATTCTGATGACGATACAGATACACAAAAGTGATAATAATAACCTATCACTTGGAACTCCTTACCGGTTTATCGCATAGACATGATAATTTACTTAGACGCTGCTACCTATTGGATTGCTTACATGACCTTCGTCATAAAGCTAATTCCGCAGCTAATATTGTCTTCTCACGAGGGAACTCTTCAACGGCTAAGAGCATGGTCATGAAATTTTGCGAAAACGCTTTACTTGTCAAGCTAGACATGTTCTCAATCATGAACTGATGCTGCAGCCAGAATTGTCTCCTCACGAGAGAACTCCTGGACAGTTAATAGCATGGACAAGAAACTTTGCATTATATGCATAACTTGGATAACTAGACAAATTGTTTATCATAGACTGATGCTGCTGCCAAGACTGTCTACTCACAAGGGAACTCCTCAATGGTTAGTAGCATGGTCTCCAAACTTGCATATATGCTTTTTTTTAGTTGGGAAGACTAATGTCTTAATGCAGATAATTCTGCACCATCTTATTGCAGCATCTTATCTACTCACTCACGTGCACCTCACATTATTTCTATCCCACTCATGTAAGAAGACCCCCCATACACACACAGTCTTGCAACGACTTGCCAACCAGCGCGTGGCGGCGGCGGCGTACGGCAGCGCAGTGTTGCCAGCACCTTTTTGGCCCGGATACTTTGTACGATCGCGCAGTCGAAATCTTACGAAAATATACGACCTTTTCAAAACACAATATTTTCATGGAAACAATTAAAGATAAAATACTTAAGTTAAATTAGTTTTATTTATGGACAGGCTTTTGTAGAACTAAAAGAAACAATATAAGAATACTCGAGATACAGTCCTACCAACTTATCTGTGAAATTAATGATGGCGCTAGTAGTAATACAAAATTGCATTTCATTCGCCCGATCGCGAATCTGCTGAAAGTTGACATTTTCATAGTACCTATTCGTTTACTTCGTCATTTATTTATTTATTTATTATTAAATAAAATTTATAGCATGACAGTCTGTTATAACTAAGGCACTGTAAATTTAAGACTAGAAAGTAAAAAATAAAAAATGTAAATGACAATGTAAATAGAATAAAAATACAACTCTTATAAACCCTCAGCATGACATAAACAAAATTTGCTGAGCACCAATATAGAGTCAGCAAAAATGTCGACATGCGGTGACATAGACAAGAGCGTGTTAAGTTGGCTGAGCGCAAGCACGAGCGGGGAGTGGCAGTGGTGGTTAGTGCGCAGAGAGGGCACCGCAAGTAGTCGATGGCTGCGCGCCCGCAGGTAGTTGTCAGGGACAAACAAGCGACACACACGAGAAACCAGTTCAGGACATGCAAGATCTCCATGAAGCAGCCTACATACAGTAATAAGTGAGACATAAGTACGTCTGGTTTGTAGCGAGTTAATTCCTAAGATACCAAGAAGAAATAAAGATGGATATAAATAAGGGTAGTAACCATATATCTTTTTGTAGATAAATCTGAGGAATGCCTTCTGTACTTTTTCCAACAGCAAGCAATAAGTAGTTTCGTGGGGACTCCACACGGTAGCTGCGGTTTCCAACTTACTTCGAACCAATGCAGTGTAAAGAAGTATAATAGCTTTAGGGTCTCGAAAGTCACGACAATTTCTTAGAACAAACCCAAGTCGTCGGTAACTGTCTACTGCCAAAGATCTAATATGTTGGTTGAAAGTAAGTTTGGAATCAAAAAGTACACCCAAATCTCTAACAGCATCAACACGGTTAATACTATCGGAGCCGAGAGTATACCTAGCGAGGGTTGGGTTAGGAAGGGTTGAGAGGAACGTGAAAAGGTCATATTACAACATTTATCGGGATTAAAGAACAATTTATTATCTACGCTCCAACGAAACACGTTATCAATGTCAGTTTGAAGAAGCTTGGAGTCTTCCTCACAGCTGATAGCTCGGATCAACTTTAAGTCATCAGCATACATTAGACACCTAGAGTGTTGGAGTGTCTCCCCGAGGTCGTTCACCATCAGAATAAATAATAATGGTCCAAGTATCGAACCTTGACTCACTCCTGAACGAGTGTTATATAATTTGGAAACAAAAGAACCATACTTCACAAACTGCTGACGTTCACCTAAATAATCTGCAAAAAAACTTAGCAAAGTAGGACTGAAACCGATAGCACACAGTTTTTCGAGATTGAGTTTTTCGAGTCATAGTTTGCCATTTCACAGATTCTGTGGTAGGTTTGTATCTCGAGTATTTTTTTTATTATGTACGGCTTCTGTATGTCTTTGCCACAGGTCTTTGCCTATTCTCAATGGGCACAAAACAGAAAAAAAAATCTTTCTATCAAACTTTGTCCATCTTACTCGCACTTTAAAAAAATATTCTGTAGAATTCTGATTTTTAGTTACAAATGTTTTCACATATATTGAAACATTCCTGTTTTTTTTTATTTCACCGCGTACTATTTTTTTTTTTCTAGATTTCTTAAGAAAATACGATTTTTTCGATGATGTGGTACGATTCCCAAAAAAATAAAGTTGGCAACACTGGTACAGCATTTTTTATACATTCATCTAGCCACTAAGCTTAGTTCTGAATACGATTAATTTACTATTTTTGTTCTTGACTGTACCAAAAACCGAATGTATGTAGAAGTTTAGAATCATTTTCTGAGTAAACGTCTCAATTACTAACTAATTTAAACCTATTCCTAATAATTTTTTGACATGGTTAAAACCATCAAAATCGATGGTGAGGCTGCTAACTCAACGCAGACTCACAATGGCGGCGGCGACAAAAGTGCGAGATAATGGAGTGTTGCCATGTTTACCAAACTTTCCCAACTGAGTGTGTATTTATTAGGTTTTTATCTATACGGGTTATAAGGGAAATGAAAGTGTTTAGAAAATAATAAAAAAGTAATATGAAATAAAATTATCAAAAATCAAAATCCTTTATGTTGCGTTAATTTTTTATACAATTGCTTTTTACTCTCAAAAGTCCTTGAAATATCTTCTAATTTGGAAATATTATGATGAAATCGGATTGTCAAATACTTTTTCACCTCTCTCCACCTCGGACTTTTAATGCCCGTATACAGGGCCGAAAATCGCTTATTCGTTTGAATTTCGAACATAATCTTACACAGAAAAAAAAGTTTTCGTATATCCACGCGAAAAATAAATGACGTGTGCCATTTTTTTATGCACGCACATTATGGAACAACCAAAAAGTTTGTTTATTGTCTTGGTTGTTTATTTTTATCTAATTAACTAAAAATTAAAGAGTATTATTGATAAAATACAATAATTAAGTCTTAACTTATAGAATTATATCGAAAATAAGAGAACTCTTTTACATTTTTGAGTAATATTTACGTAGGTAAGTAAATAGTTAATGATTTCCTTGCCGGTACAGGTGAAAAATATTGTGTTGGGTTTGAGAGGAATTTTATTCTTACGTCGAACCAATCCCTCGTGCTAGAAGACTCCTTTGCATGCTCTGGATTCAATAGTTCAATATGGATTTAATAATTAAACCAACAAATAACTATTCCGCTATGTATTTGACAAGACTTATTTTGTAACTGCAAAATCAAATTACTCATTTTGGGGTAAATTTCCCTACAATTTTATGACAACACCAACTGATCTCTGGCCTGTTGCCTTTACCCTTTTATGATCGGTTTAAAAGGCATCGTAGCCAGAACCGTAAAACCAAACAAAAAAAAAAACTGGCATGTTGAAGTTGAGGTTTTGAGTTCCAAGCGATAAATACATTTTTATTTCAAAATACTCGAAAAATTGTAGATCTTTCCTGTGAAAGGTTATTTCTTGATTTTTTTTATGTCTGGTTGTACTATTCTTACACCATTGCACAACACAAGAAGGCATATTTCAATTTATTTCCGTAATTATAAAACACGTGATGTTACGGCGCCGGCAAATAGCGTAATGGCGGAGCGATCGGCTTATTATAGTGCGAGTGTATCTATGATTGAACTGGCTTATCATGGGTGCTTCAAATGTTAATCAATGGCGATCTGTCCGGCTACTGTTTAAACGTCCTTGCATAAAGGTATACAGTTTAGGCTAATTGGATGATTGTACCTTGTTACTAGTAACTTGTTGCTTCGTGAAACGGGGCCCAGTTGTTAATGATTTTAAATATTTTTTATGGTGATTTTGTTATAGATCAAAAAATTGAGGACTTCCTTTGTTTTGAAGGCGGTTATGATCAGTTCAAAGATTTCTGACGCGCGTCACCTCGAGAAAGCGAAGCGATCGCCTTTTATTCCTCTGAGGATCAGTTTTTTAGTGATTTGGACGAGACTACGGAGAGTATCTACTTATTTATGATTCTATGAACAATGAGGGGCGCATTCTGAATCAGACTTTCAGCGCCGTTAGCGATCAGAAACGCAAAAAAACGTATGAGTTTTGACAGCTGACAGTAATTCGGAACGCGATTACGGGTGCTTTAATCGATTTCATCGCGTCTCGGAACGCAGGGGAGGGTTCAATTCAATGCCTTATGTTCGTATCGTACCTGTTCTTCAATTTGACCCTCCAATCGCGAGATGGCTCTGGGTGCGCCGTCAGCGCTCGCCGGCCAATCGCACAGCCGCTGCTCCATGGCGCGGACCTGAAACAAAGCAAAAGTAATACTTATCACCATGTGGATCAAACAAAGAGTGATTTTTACGAGCTCTTCGTCGGTTCCCATCCCATACTAAGACAAGACAATAAATTTATCATAACTACCATCATCTAGAACACACAATTTTTTTATGTTCATACCATTCTCTGTTTCTGGTCAGTGATGTAAGCTAACACTAGGTACTCGTACAATACGTGCAAGGATAATCCAAGACGCATAATTTTATTTCTCGCTACCCCGGTTCTTGTGTCCTACTGTCACAAGCATGCAACTGCAAAGTTACATAAACTGAGTGGACACAAAGCCACGAGTCTCTCGCAATATGCAAGCTGCATAGATAAAATAAGTAGGTAGGTACTGTGACAAAATTCCTTGTTCTAACCGCATCATGGTACAATGTAGGTGGAATATTATAGACCAGGTGATTTGTAGTGTGGACGTGAAGCGGTAAAGGGAAATATATTGCCGCTATTGTAAGCAAGCGCCGCCGTTATAATAACTCACGCCGCCGCCGCCGCGCCTGATACCTTGTTGCAAGTCAGTTGGATTGGAGGTATAATATTTTGCGACATTGTACTACCGATAGTGCATAATAGGTACCTAATTTATTATGAGCAAGGATACCTCTCATCTCTTATCATCATAATTTTTTAACCTCGACAGCAAAAAAAGTCTATATGGAATGTGTTATTAATTTTCAATATCATTCATTAGACTCGACTCTACAGAGAATTACCTATTTAACCGTTTTTTCAACACACACGAACTTAATAATCACACACACAGCTTATACACCTCTCCTCTAACCAAATATAAATTATTACTAGTGGCTCTGTGAGCTGTAGACCTCGCATCTTTTCATATTTATTTTTATTTTTCTTAACAAACATCCCCGACCCCTTGATTTTTAATTTTAAATTTTCAAACTTAATTTTTTTTATTATATTAAGTATATTATTTTATATTATATTATTTTATCTTATTTTATTTGTTGAGAAATGTGACATGTAGAGGAAAACAGCCTCAGCGGTACATACAAAAGCAAAGGCCAACCTGAAACAATAACACCTTATCTGATTATTACTTCCTTTCATAGTCTTATTTATTTATTTATATCGACGATGCTTTTCTTTTATTTCGGAACAAATCTGATACCTACTTTATTCACTAGTTCCCTAAGATACACGCTACGCCTAGTTACGCCTTTCTTGTTATTTTAATATCTTAGACGTACAATTTAGAATTATAGAGATCTCCTTGTTTTGTACCTAGTCTGATAAAATAAATTATTTTTTCATTTTCATATTCTATTCGCGTTTTATGTACTGAAATGCGCGAGTCTTTTGACGTGACATGAATTAATATTGCTATCCATTAGAAATGTCTTAGAAACTTCAAGTATTTAGAATAAACAAAACTAATCAGTAATCCAGCCCTCACAACACCTTTGTAAAAAAACCGACGACGCTCATGAACTGTAATTATTCAAGGGGATTAATTTCACCCAATACGGTGAACTAAGTTGAAACAACGCGACATAATCCTAATCGGCGCGGATTATACTTGTAGTCACATTTCATTTTGAATCACCCGATTTTTTATTGTTCGGGACATTTTGCCAAGGCAGTGCAGGCGTTTGTTTAAGTTGGATATTTAAATAAAAACTTAGAATAAAACATCCTACCGTAAAATCAGGTCTCCTAAAATTGACGTTAGAAGCGTGGAATCAAAATAATTGTTTTTTTTTGTTACTAAGTAAATAAATCTGTTTATACAGCATTAATAAAGGCATTTGTGGTCGTACAGCATTCCACATTCAAGGCATATCCTCCGATAGGAATCAGTGTCATTTTCGGAAACTAGAATCCTTTACTTCTCCGTCTTCTCCATTCTTGTTAACCCCATTTTTAATCCATAAATACTTACATTCGTCCGCAGTTGATATAGCTGGCATTCCGATGGCTTCACGTCTCTGCATTTCGAGGGTGAATCATCCGCGTAACTCCGGCTTACAGACCATAATCCACATTACACTCATACATAAATGGTTTCCCTTCAGCGCGGCTATAAAACACGTGCTTTTTACTAGGCACAGTAAAATTGGGAAGTTGAACGAACTGTGAGATATGTGATGTCATGTGAATCGAAGTTTTTATATCTGTGCGAAAAACAGTACAGGCATATACCTATAATTTATGGTTTGAAAAATTTAAATAATATTGGATTGTCAACTACTTGGTCAATATCTACTTTCAAAGCACTGAAGAGGCATGAAAACCACTAACAGTCATCCATCCGTGACTATTGCCAGACCTTGGTTGTCTTTCGTAAGATTGCACTGAACAAAAAGTTACCACTGTACCACAGAATTACTGTACCATGGGCGCTTCACAATTATAATTGACGACTGACGGCTCCGTAGCCCAGGTGGTAGTGTATCTGCCTCCGACGCACAGGGTCGCGAGTCGAATCCCGTCCAGGGCAAACATTCGTGTGAGAGCACTTGTGTTTGCCTTGTGTCTGATTGTTGTTTATCATATAAGTATGTATTTATCTATTTATGTAATGCATATCAGCTGTCTGGTAACCATAGTACAAGCTCTGCTTAGCTTGGGATCAGATGGCCCTGTGTGAAGATGTTCCCACATATTTATTTAATTGGAAAATATTTACTCTTATCACAGACTCTTATAAACAGAAATACAGCAGTCCAAACCCTGATTCAGGCACACCCCTCGATGGGGATTGTTGACGTACACATCGTATAATATTATAAATAGCCATCCGTAAATAAAGAGCAAAAGTTTGCACTCAGCCAGACATTAGACCCGTTACACAGCCCGCGTAGAACCGTCCAATCCATTAGACCAGCGTTTTCTAAACAAAGGAAACTGAAAAGCCCGAGCAAGGATATACCCAGGAATAGCACGCATTAATCACATACACAGCAATTTGCCTGAGTCACGTCAGAGGGGACGGACGTAGTATCGGGAACTTTCTAAATCCGGCACACTCAGCAAAGGAAAAATAAGCTGTCCGAGAGATGTGGACTACGGACTACGCGACGACAAACAAATAGTATCCGTTTTATGCTTGCCTTGCGTTCCGAGACACGCTGAAATCGATTAAAGCACCGGTAATCACGTTCCGAATTACTGTCAGCAGGCAAAACTCATACGTTTTTTGTTTTTCTGATCGCTGACAGCGCTAAAAGTCTGATTCGGAACGCAGGGTTGGTTTGAAGTAGGAACCGAAAGAGTTTTTTTACTCTTGCTTAATCAAATCAAACGTATTTCAGGTTCATAGAATGGTTATTAGTTTTCTTGACGGTTAGCTTTTACACTACATCGTGATCTTGTGTGCGTAGTACACCATATTATTCACCTTTTGATTATTGGTAATCAGTTGGTTTTACTCTATTGTATGCATAAGGAAAGATGTATTTCTTCATCATTGGTATAAAATATCCCTCAAACTATAATGCATCTTGTAAACTACTTCTATGCAACGTGTTAGAAAAATAACGCGAAGCCTCTTGGGTGGTCTCAGCCCATGAACCTGCGGATAATTTGTTACACAATATTTTAAAATTAGCACAAGAAATATAAAAATGGTTAAATAAATAAATAACTTTCATACAAATTGACTCGATCAGCTAAAAAGAAACAAAAAAAAATCAACATTTGTATAAAAATTGTACAAAAAGTATTTGTTTTTGTAGAAGTATTGGTACTAGTATATTATAAGTATTGTATAATTGTATAAAATTATGTAAATTTGTATAAAAAGTTTACATTGCTTACATGCTTTATTACATTTTTTTAATATTTTGTGGATTTATTTTGTGCTTTTTACATGCTTTATTACATTTTTTAATATATAGTGGATTTTCTGGAACAAAAGTTATTCAATTTCATGTACGAGTATACAATCAATAGGGGATCGAACTATTTTTATTTTACTTTATAAATCCAAACTTCTTAGTTTCTGCTATCGAACACTAAAATAATTTTTGCTCTATCTTTAAAATTGACCGAGTTATAATGGTTTGAAATTCAAGATTAGACAGAGAGGCACATACCCACTTGTGACGTCATTTGTTAGCAACGCCACAGTACAAAAAATCGTTTTTGAAAGAGACAGACATATCGAAACTTTCAAAAAATCACTGTTAATTCGTTTTTCAACTGATTCTGTTTTTTTCTTTGCGAATCGTCTGCTACTAATCTATATTTTACAAATTATTAATAAAATATGGTAAATTTAGGAACAGTCCGATATCCCCTATTATGTTTTTTTTTAAGTTTTGAATCGCAGCACTGATTTATTGTCATGTCATTCACACAAAAATGAACTTGTGGCCAAGTGAGTAATACTTACATACGAAAGACAAACTGTCAAACTCAAACTCAAATTATTTATTGCATACCATGTTGAGTACATAAAAGGTCTTAAATAAAAAATGTGAAGCGAAAACATGGGCCGGATTGGGCATAACAATTTTAAATACACTAGAATATTAGACATAACAATATACTATACTATCTAAATAAACACATAACAACTTATCTATTATTTTTATATATTTATTACTATTCTACACAATCTTATCATCCAAGAAGTCCTTGAGAGCATAATAACATTTCTCTAGCAGAAAACTTTTTAGCCGTTGTTTGAATTTATTTATGTTATTTCATTTTTAATTTCTGTAGGCAAGTTGTTATATATCCTAGTAGACATTGCTAATGGACCAGATGAAACCATTTTCATTTTAGTTGCGGGAAGCGCCAATTTAGTCTGCGGTCTTAAGTTTTGTGGTCTATGATGGGTTGTGTAGAGCTTTGGGTTCTTTTTTATAAAAATACTGGCCTCCATGATATAAATACATGGGAGAGTAAAAATTTGCAATTTTTTATAGTATGGCTTGCAGCTTGTTCTGTTATCTATATTTACGATTACTCTGATACATCTCTTTTGTAAGATAAATAGGTTAGACGCATTTGTGCTATTTCCGTGTATTTCCCCAAAGTAGAACACCATATTGCAGCCAAGAGTGAGCATACGCGTAATATGCAGTTAAAGCGGTTTTTACGTTAGTTAGGTACTTTTTTGAGCTCGTACAGTGCATAAGAAAATCTGGACAATTTAGTTGATATTTTTTGCGATGTGTTCTTTCCAATTAATATTTTTATCCTATGTGTATTCCTAATAATGGGTATGTATCAACCATTTGAATTTTATTGTTTGAAAAAGTGTAATTAATATCCAAGGGAACTTTTTGTGACGGTCTAAATTGTATTATTTTAGTTTTGGTGAAGTTTATTATTAAATTGTGTTCCTGAAGTCAATTGGTTACATTAAACATGGTTGCGTCTAAAGAGCTTTTAGCATTGTGAGTACTACTGGCGGGTAGCACAATGGATATGTCATCCGCAAAGAGGCTGCATGGTTTATCTATTATGTTTGGCAGATCGTTGATATATAATAAGAACAAGACACATCCTAGAACGCTACCTTGCGGGATAGATTTCGTTACGCAGGCTTTTGATGATCTGATATTTACTATGTCACCTGTTATATAGTTAAAGTGCTCTATCTATCTCTACACTTTGAAAACGATTCTGGAAGTATGACTTAAACCACCTGTGAGCAATACCTCTAATACCAACCCCGTATAGATTACTGTTCATAGATTACTGGTTGACTTCGTCTAATTAAACCGTAGTAGGCGGCAATCCATTGTACAGAGTAACTAACTTCCTCTTGTTCATTCATTCATTACAGTAGTTAATTTCGTAATGTGTCTGCGTAAGGAAGCAAGTAATAAAGATGATGTGTTAATGTTATTGCGCCTCATAAAATTACATTGCGTTTTTTATTTTTACTTCTTACAGTTCACTCTATAGCAAAAGTTAATCATAATTTTTCACGTTTAGAGTTAGTCACCTGCGCGCCCTATTTTAATTTTACTTACTTTGAAAATAATTCTGACTGAACGCATCGGTAAGCACCTCAGGATTTGGCCAGTCATCCGTATATTATTACTAACTTTTTTCAATTAAAACAAAATATTTTGTATTCATACACATCGATTCGAGCGATACTACACAATTAATAACTAATTAAATACTATAGAATACACTTGCAGCGCACACGACTCAGATACGCAAAAATAAAAATAAACTTTTTTATTAAAACCACCAAAACAAGAGAATGACATCCGCTAACGGCGTTCGTATTTAAATTATTTGAAAATCGAATGCTTTTTTTTAGAGCGTGGGTGGAATGTGGATTGAATAGTACAGACGGCGAGTATTTTTGAGAGCTTTTTTTATAAATATCATTTTGATTTTCGATTCGCTTGAATGATGAGTGTTTATTTGTTTGTCGGTAGTGCAATCAATCTCTGTTTACAAGACAGAAGCGACGCGCTCCATTTGCTGCTCAAAATAGATCAAAGTCATCTCAGACGAGAATGGTGATTGGGACGCGAGACATCCTTTCGGAGTAGGTACTACCTTCCTACCAGCTTTTACAATATTTTGCCACCTTTTTAAGGGCATTGCCCTTATTAGTTTGTACCTATATTTCGTGTTAGTTAACCCTCTCGCATGGTAGCTCGTCCATAAAAGTTCATGAAACTGTAAAATATCAACTTTGAAACAATTATATATAATACATCTTTGCACAATCTTTGAAAATGTAAATATTTTCTTTCAAATTACATACGAATTGACTCCGTTGTCTATTAATAAGTTTATATAACAATTAAGTAAATTCTTTGTTTTCTGTAAATCTTAAGGGAGGAAAGTTGTTCAGTTTCACGGGCTGAAGGGCATTGTATTAAATAGGTAGGTAATGAGTTTAGTTTAGGCACTACTTGTGTGAAATGTAAGAACTAAGAAGGTATGCAATTTTATGTGGCTTCAAAACTCCTAATAAAAAAGGAAACCACTCAGCTGATCCCGTAAACCAAAGTTATAAAATAAAACTTGCAGCGCGCAAAATGGCGTTTTTCTCATCGCTTTATTTTTAAAACGCAGAAAAAGAAAATAGCCTGTAAAATCTGAATCTACCATTTGAAAATCTAAACGAGTTGTATTTTATGTCTTGGAAACGGCAATCTCCGCGACCGTTCTGTAGAACCTAGTTTGGCCAGGTATATTGGTACCTACTACCTACCTATTGAATTTTATAGCCCAAAACGGTGCAGCAGTGAAATTCTGAAGCTCAAGACATTTTGCACTTAAACCGACAAAAGTTGAAAATACATATACTTCATTTCAAATAACATTGGAAAAAAGACAGAAAATATGTACGGCAGAAAAAAGGTTATTCGTGATTCGCTCACACATGTGTGATTCAGCTAATCGAAATTGACATATGCCTGGAAATGTGTCCTATAATATAAAAGATTTTTCCAATGTTATCCGAAACAGAATATAGCTATGACAATGTTTTTTTAGCTTGGAATATTTATTGTAAAATAAGGACATAACTTTTCATTGATGTAAGTAAGCAAATTGTAAAAATATGCTTAAAAGATTTGAACTTTCATAAAAAAAAAACTAGGTCAGGTCGCAGAAATATATAAAAAAATATATTGTTCCAAATCGCGGAAAGTAGGTAGTAAAAAGTAAGTTCACGGACTGAGCTACCATACCAACGCTTCATTATACAACGTGTTAGCTAAATATCTCACCTCATGAAACTATTTTTGTTCTTTATTTACCTGTACCTATATATTTTTATAAGAAGACAAGATTTTATACCCTTAACGGTGAAACGGTGAAATTCTAGTGGACACAGCAGCTCGGAAGTGTGTTTCCTTCGATAAGGCTAACTCCGATTCATTCTTAGCCCTGTCGTTTTGGACTTAGGTTAGGATATCCGTTGAAATTGGTTGAAATAGAATAAGTATTTAGTCGGGTAAGTCGGGTGAGCTTTTATCCAAAAGCTGTGCTAGAATCCCGAAGACGGGTAAATCTTGTTTTATGAGTTTTTTTTTTATATTTTATTTTTTATTTGTGACTCATACAAACTTCTATCGTTTCTAAAGATCTAACTTGACACAGTTCACATAGTCTTAGGTATATTACGAATATAAACTAAACTTGATCGATTTTTATGGTTAGATTCTTAATTATTTTTCCTTTCATTTTTTAATACTTAATCGGCTGGGCTATAAATAGTTTGCTTTGATAAGAAAAAAGATTTTAATAAAAAAATAGAAACCTCCTTCAAATTACCTTATATGGTTATCTTCACTAAAAAGTAACAAATAAAATAACCGCTTGACAGTCCAATATCGATAGCCTATCGATAGTTTAAGTAAAAACGATAGTATCGATACTATCGATAGTTCTTTTAGTGCAATTCTATTGATAAGCAGCAAAAGAATAGAACATGAGCCTCGTTATGTATTCTCACTAGGGCATGCAATGGAGAACACCGATAGGTCCTTATTTCACATTAAAACATGTCTTATAAGTTTGTATCATGTACATTACATTACTTTTTATTTCACTTCAATACATGCAATATTTCCAAAGTTATGACCGCGAGAAGTTCCGAGCGTGTGACGTCATATGCATGCAGTGTAGCAGTGTTTGCGGGCGGCGTTGCGTGTATATGACGTCACAGCTACCACTCGCCTCGTGCGGAAGTGTGCACTTTGATCTTTAATAACTCAGTCATTTTTGAAGATATAGAAAAAATAAAAACATAGTATTTTTTGTAATTTTTGATAGAACATTTTGGCAATTTCAGTTAAACTCGTCGGTCAGACCCATTATCCGGCCAATTTTACTATCCGGATAATATGGATAACGAATGTAAAATTTTAATTCAAACCCTCTTGTGTGTTTTTAAGAAGTTGTACAGCTCTAGATTCGAGTTATTTGGCGCCAATTGATATCAATCAATCAATCTTAATCTTCATTAAGTATAGTATAGTTAAAATTTTAATCCTTTCTATCCGGGGGTCACTTCTCACCCTTTTCTCACAAAAGACTCGGTAGATCTCAAGTTGTAATTAACTTTACCTAGGTCTGCCGCAGTACCGTGATAAATGAACGTGGTGCCGGGTTCGAATCCCGGGGGAGGCCAGCGCAGTGTTACTAGGAATAACTAACAGCGTAGTTGAAAGTTTTAAGTGCCGAGTCGTAAGTGTCCGAGGAGATAATAAGAAAACAAGGAGAGAAATAAGAAAAAGAAAGGAACTACCGCTTTTGAGAAGTTTTCTGTTGTCTGGAACTGTGCGTTGTGGTACCAACCAACAGTTTCACAAGAATCGTAGACATAGACGACTTTTATTTGACAGTAAACACAATACAACACAACAATCATAGGAACAGATTAAAAAACATCACGACTGAAACTAAAACAATTTACACAAACTCGGGATATGCAGGTAAATGCAACCAAACCCTAGCTATAATAATAGCTTACGCCTTAAATATGTATAAGTGACCTCATCATTAATGGAAGAGTGGTACCTCCCAATACAGGCGACTTTGTAGCTTAAAGGGAGGTCCCAAACCTCAATAGATTAATAAGGCTGTCTGTTTAAAGAAATAAGTTTTTTTTTTTTTACCCTAATAAAGACCCGAGTACACGAGTGGGGTTGTGTTGTTGTGCGATTTCAAACAGGGGTAAGCGTAAGTCTCAGCGTGTGCTGCGGCCGGGGCCACATTTTGGCTGGTGGGCTGATTTTCAGACCAGCTAAACGCAGCCGTCACCATTTGCTTAGAGTTTGGCCAAACCATAACTGCCAAAAAACTAAATTAAAGTTACGTCCTAACAGTCCCAACCACAACCATCCAACCACGGATAGATTATCATCATAAAATATGTATGTACAGTATGTAGGATCATCAATGGACTGTAACGGGCCGTTGATGATGATGATGTAGGATCATAGAGTAGCTATTTGTTGGCGAAGCAATAGAGCAACGAAATCAATGTGATTTTTGTACAAATATAGTTTGTCGACCGAGGCACTTGGATTTCTTTTACCATGAGTAAAAATGTCATTCCTGCACAAAAATCAGCTAGTCAAAAGATTCAGTTTCATACGGACCTAAGTTTTAAAATATTGTAACATCAGTGGTCAGGTCAGGTCAGGTCAGGATACACACGAAAGAAAAAGATAATAATATTTTCTATAATAAATACGATCTAAGGAATTTAAAGTTTTTCGTTGAATTAAATTTGCTTTGTTTATAAAATAGCTTTGTGTAAATAAATTTAAAATTCTAAAAACCAAATTTAAAGAATATCTAGAAAATGTGTATGCCATAAATCACTCGAATTCTATTTCTATAAACACGTTATACCAAAATTGCAATTATTTATAAACTTCGATTCACTTTCTTACATTCTTTTGCACTTATTATATTACCGTATCAACTTTTACTATGAAACCAAAAACTGCATATGAAATCACATTCAGCACTGAAATCTGCACTAAACCATCAAAAATAAATATGAAATCACTTTTACACTATTCAAATTTCAATCCGAAAGTTCCGATATTTCACTCCGTTCAAATCCGATTATTTTAAATTTAGAATTCTCTTTTCAAAGCCGATATTATTTTAAATTCGGAATCGCAGCCGACGTGCACGCAGCGGGCGGCGCGGAAGCGAACTAGCGAGGATATCCTACAGGACGTGCGGAGTTTACATTATGAGATCGATATTATTATACATGGTGCTTTTAATAATGCAGCTCTAAGAGAATCAGTTAGTTGTTAAAGAACATAAATCTTATTGGCTGCCAGTATAGAATTTGTAATAAATAGTAACTAGCCTAACGAAAAAAATCGTAATAAATACTAAAGTACATTATTTATTTAAATAATAAATCAAGAGAGATAAAATATATCATAAATATGGTTATTATAAAATATGCTCAATTATTCATAGGTTTCGGTAACAGAAATCAAATTGATGTGGGTAGAATAATAATATATGTCAGATTTTCTGTAAATAGTCTTTCAACGCCCACATCACATGATCGTTTTTCTTTTTTACCCCCTATTAATAAAACCGACGACTGAATTAGGCACTGAACGACTCACAAAGAGCCGAGTTCAACCGAGCTAACTGCGCGCATACCAATAACTCCCGAGTGTGGAGACCGTAATCTGCTGTGTGAATTCTACTTAATTTTGAATTCCGGAACTTTTGAATTTACTGTCGTGTGTGTACGCTCTCTTACAATCGTATTTAACTAGGAAATACCATCAGCAGGATCACAGTAATAATAAGTACCAAGTCTAATATGAAAATGCCACCAAGGAATAATGAAGGCTTTCCTAAACATTGCTAAAATGATGCCAAGTTTACCCATTTTCAAGGAAACTTGCAGTCACGAGTTGCAGTTCGTAGTTTGGAGCCATGTTGCTTATAATATTATACACTAGCTTTCCGCCCGCGGTTTCACCCGCGTTAAATAAGTTTTCCCGTGGGAATTAAGTGTTTTACCGCGGTAAAAAGTAGCCTATGTCCTATTCCAGGGCTTAACCTAAATGTGTGCCAAGTTTCATCCCGATCCGTCCAGTGGTTCAAGCGTGATTCGGCAACAAACATCCAAACTTTTGCATTTATAATATTAGTAGGATAGGATAGTCCAAGAAAGGATATTAAAGACTTCAAAAAACAAACTTCTTATAAGTAATTACTGGTAAATCATATCTATAAATCATCATAATATCGTTGGTGGGGTAAAAGCTAAACACGAAGCCTTCTGAATGAGAACTCGTGATTTGAATTTTACAACACATAACCACACTAATATTATAAATATGAAATTTTATTTGGATGTTTGTTCCGCCTTGTACTCAACGGATATGGATGGAATTTGGAATGGAGATAGTTTGTAACCTGGATTAACATATAGCATACTTTTTACAGGAAAAAGTATTATTCCTAGTAATTAATAAAGTACTGATAAACTTTAAATTGATATTTTAGAATAATTTAAGATCTAATCGCTTAAACCATAACTATATGTATCATAATATACATAAAATGTACTTGGATCTATTTTTATAATAACTACCATCATAATATCCTAAAAATGATTGCTTTCGTACTAACCACCACTTCCCATACAGAATAACTCTTAAAAAATAGTTATCTTCAGCAAGCTTCGGCGGCCATTACAGTCATTAACGATATCATAAATTGTGACGTAAGCATTAGTCGTTAGGAGGAAGTGCTTCTCCTCGCCCGGTAAACGTTCAGAGCGCACTGGGTCACGAAGAACGAACATTACGAACGAACGAACGAACTTTTAGGTTAGGAAAAAAAAATACTTACATTTTGATATAGTTCAATGAATAAACTTGTAACTTTTTTTAAATAAAGTTAAGAAGAGCATCGATACATCGATCTTCATATAAAACTGTTTGATGGATAACTTCGGTGAAAGATACGATTTACTGTATCTTTATAATGATCTGTATATAGGGTTTGTGAGGTCGGTTGTCGACTTTATAACCCACACGATGATGATGAAGAAGAAGAATGATCTGTTAAAAATATTAGGCTATATTATGCACGTTCAAAAAATATCACAAAATATGCTTATGACGGGAACAGTTGCCACAATCTATTTTTGTTAAAATCGTTCTTCTTATCGAAGTAGGCTTTAAATTATAAGACTAATTCGATCTTCTATTGAGAACAACAATTTTTAGATTTGACGAATTGTATACCACGTCAAAACTCAGTACTATTTCAGAGTCTCTACCAACAAAAAAAAGTTTATTAATAAAGAAATTCCTACAAAACTTTCTTCTTCCTCCATCCTGCAATGCCTTGGCATTGTGAGACGTCTTGCACTAACCAGTTCAAACAGACCTAGCGACATTAATGTTACTGATGGCATCGTATGTCACCTTAAACTGGCAATGGCGCTGTTGTGGAGGCAGACGTCGAAAACCAGACGCGATTAATACCGTATAATCCGAAATACCCGGGCTAACGGTCTTTTTATTACGATGTGTCGCGACGCATATTTCTATACTTCCTTCCTACAATATTCTTCCATTGTTTATTGTAATTATCTAGAAGTACTCGTATAGTTTAGAGAGCGTCGGTGGTCTAGTCTAGTGGTTAGGGCCGCACGCACGTACCAATGTGTTTTCGAATTTCGAATTCATATGTACGTTTATTCGACGCTCTTACGGTGAAGGAAAAGCGTGTCGTGATGAAACCTGCACACTCCTGCGAAGTAATTCAAAGATTGTTTATGAATTCGACCAACCCGCACTGGGCCAGCGTGGTCGACTAAGGCCAAATCACTCTTAATCAGGGTAGACTCGAGCCCCTCGGTGGGGACGTATATGAGCTGGGCGATTCCGCTATAGGCTCGTACTTTTATTGGTTAACTCTTACCTTCAGGTTAACATGACAATATTTTATGAAATTTTAAAGATTTTAGGGAGCATCAGCCTAGCGTTAGATCCTAGCGGTAGATCAAAGTGGAACTCTTAATTTGAAGGATTCATAAAACGTGTTCTCACTCTAAGATCTATTTTAGTGGTTCGAAAACTGATAGGAGGGCTTAGCTAGACTACAGCTAGACAAAGTGAAAATTCCTTCATGAAATTCCATGAATATAATCAAGTCATAAGCTAGCTAGCTAACTTCGTAAAGCTTTATTGTATAATTTCATAAAGTTTGGTAAAGAAAACGCTTGTTCCACTGGACCAATGACGTCAAGCTAAGCTAGGCTACATGAAAACAGTGACGCATTTTGGAGGAAGTCCAGGATTGGTCGACGATGCCAAGGGTACAGCTAAAGCCTTGAAAACAGGGTTGCTCTGCCAAAAATAGTTTATTCGTCTATGAGAAAATACGGAAAAACAGTATCCACTGCCAACGGCTCGACAGTACACTGATTTTGATGTTGAAGAATGATTATAATAATATGTCAGTAAAGATGAGGACTTTACAATCTCACACAAACTTCAAAAAAATATAACTATCCTGTTCTTAATATGTTAATGAAATTACTTTTAAAGAACGACATACCATGTAACTCTGAAAATTTGATAAAAATAATGTGGTTGTGGTTGTCTAATGTGGTTCAGTATGAGAGAACGAAAAGTTGTTGTTGTTGTCTAATGTGGTTCAGTTCAGTCAGTGTGAGTGAACGAAAAGTTGTTGTTGTTGTCGTCTAATGTGGTTCAGTGTCAGTGAACGAAAAGTTGTTGTTGTTGTCGTCTAATGTGGTTCAGTGTGAGTGAACGAAGAGTTGTTGTTGTTGTCGTCTAATGTGGTTCAGTGTGAGAAAACGAAAAGTTGTTGTTGTTGTTGTCTAATGTGGTTCAGTGTGAGTAAATGAAAAGTTGTTGTTGTTGTTCTCTAATGTGGTTAAGTGTGAGTGAACGTAAAATTGTCGTCGTTGTTGTTGTTGTCTAATGTGGTTCAGTGTGAGTGAACGAAAAGTTGTTGTTGTTGTTGTTGTCTAATGTGGTTCAGTTCAGTGTGAGTGAACGAAAAGTTCTTGTTGTTGTCGTCTAATGTGGTTCAGTGTGAGTGAACGAAAAGTTGTTGTTGTTGTC
Organism: Carpatolechia fugitivella; assembly: GCA_951230895.1. Classification (NCBI taxonomy): domain Eukaryota; kingdom Metazoa; phylum Arthropoda; class Insecta; order Lepidoptera; family Gelechiidae; genus Carpatolechia; species Carpatolechia fugitivella. The sequence goes on from OX579661.1 coordinate 3,974,229, forward strand.
TAATGTGGTTCAGTTCAGTGTGAGTGAACGAAAAGTTGTTGTTGTTGTTGTCTAATGTGGTTCAGTGTGAGTGAATGAAAAGTTGTTGTTGTTGTTGTTGTCTAATGTGGTTCAGTTCAGTGTGAGTGAACGAAAAGTTGTTGTTGTTGTTGTCTAATGTGGTTAAGTGTGAGTGAACGTAAAGTTGTCGTCGTTGTCGTTGTTGTCTAATATGGTTCAGTGTGAGTGAACGAAAAGTTGTTGTTGTTGTTGTTGTCTAATCTTCAGTTCAGTGTGAGTGAACGAAAAGTTGTTGTTGTTGTTGTCTAATGTGGTTCAGTGTGAGTGAATGAAAAGTTGTTGTTGTTGTTGTTGTTGTTGTTGTTGTTGTTGTTGTTGTCTAATGTGGTTCAGTTCAGTGTGAGTGAACGAAAAGTTGTTGTTGTTGTTGTCTAATGTGGTTCAGTGTGAGTGAATGAAAAGTTGTTGTTGTTGTTCTCTAATGTGGTTAAGTGTGAGTGAACGTAAAGTTGTCGTCGTTGTCGTTGTTGTCTAATATGGTTCAGTGTGAGTGAACGAAAAGTTGTTGTTGTTGTTGTTGTCTAATGTGGTTCAGAGTGAGTGAACGAAAAGTTGTCGTTGTTGTTGTTGTCTAATGTGATTCAGAGTGAGTGAACCAAAAGTTGTTGTTGTTTATATGTTACGTAATGCAAAATTCACTTATCGTCAGAAAAGAGACTATCTAACATAAAACAAGTCGCTATCTCGACAATTTCTTAACAAGTTGCTGTAAAATGTTGTCTGTAGGACATTGTATAAGTCTTCGTTGTAGGGGTAGCTGCAAGTTGTAAATTATGGCCTGAAACTTTATTATGACCAGCTGTTCTAGCTCTTCTCAAGATGGAAACTCGTTGAGCTTTTATCTATATATTTATTTAATTACGATTTATTGTACACAAGTAAATTACAAAACATAAAACATGAAGAAAGACGACACAACATTCTAAAGAAATATCTTCCAGCAGACCTAACGGAAGAGACAAGATATATAAAGATATGCAGATAAGACGTGCACAATAACTTTATATAAAACTACTTAAATTTATAGAAAAACAATCTACAAAACAATATATAATAATTAAATATAAATATATAGAATACCTAACCTATACCTACCTATAAAAACATACTTATAATATATACATACACCTACTTATATAAATATAAACAAATAACTAAATAAATAATCTACAGTTAATTAGAGAGGGACAGATAATACTCCTTGACTCGTTTCTTAAACACAGTGATAGGTGGACTATCACGAAGAGTGTACGGAAGAGAATTCCATTTCATCTTTGTTAGGATAGGGGATATTATTTTATTTTATAAATCCAAACTTATTAGTTTCTGCTATCGAACACTAAAAGAATTTTTGCTTATCTTTAAAATTGAGCGAGTTATAAAGGTTTGAAATTCAAGATTAGACAGAGAGGCACATACCCACTTGTGACGTCATTTGTTAGTAACGCCATTTAATCTCCATACAAAAAAACATTTTTGAAACAGACAGAAATATTGAAACTTTAAAAAATCACTGTAAATTCATTTTTCAACCGATTCTGTTTTTTATCTTCGCGAATCGTCTGCTACTAATCTATATTTTAAAAATAATTCATAACCTATTGTCACATTACTTACAGCTGATGACGTGAGAATCAAGTTTACTAGCACATTTGTTGTGATATATATTATTTACTAGTGGCTCAGTGAGCTGTAGACCTCGCAAGTTTGTATATCTCTTTATATATTTTTTTTTTCTCCACAAACATCCTAGACTTCTTGAAATTCATTTGTCTCATTACTCTTAATTTTATTTTTTACTGTATTTTTATTTTTATTGGTTGAGAACCTGTAGAGAAAACACTCTCAGCCTTGTAAGCTGGCAACTTCCAAAAACTTCCAAAAACTGACTCGGCGAAAAAAAAAAATTAATAATTTATGGAACCTGCTCACAAAATTTCACATGAATCGGTTGAAAAACGTGACCTGTAGAGTGGAACAAACAGACAGACAGATGGACAGACATACAAAAGCAATTTTGGCCAAGCTGAAACGGAGACGCTTCGCTCGCTCGAGCCTGTGAAGATGTCACACCACTGAGAGATTTAAATATAATGCCACATATAAAACAGAAAAATAAACCAATCACACTCCTTTACGCTCGAAGATATCTTGCAAAAATACATCAAGTCAAAAATATATATGCAAAGCACCACAAAGAAACTAGCACGACGAAATATCTTGAATAAGAGATGAGAGATAAAACACCCAACAAATTGACTTTCATATTCGTAGACGTAAAAATAAAAACCATTCCAGAGTAATGTTTCTAACGTGTTAGCAAAGAACGTTAGTATCTGTGGATAGTTCCCGCGTTAGGAGGACGTGGGCGAACGATAAAGTATCAATTCTGTCTTGGAAATGTTCCAGAATAGGATATCTAGGAGTCCCCGGTGCGGCAGGCTCTGCAGTGCATAAGTTGCCATGATACAGGCATCATGCATGACCTAAAATAACCAGGTGTTTTAGCCTTAAAATTGTATGCGGGAGTGAAGCATAACCACACTGTCCTTCTATGAAAACAGGTTTGTTTTCAAACCAATACAGACAAAGAAAGCTATGTTCGAAAGTTTAAGATTTGTAGTACTTGCACTGGAATATCATGTCATTATATTTTTTTATCAAGAGCATAAATTATACTGGCTATATTGTGCCGAATACAATGATTTACTTTTTTTTATTAGGTACTATAATTAATTTAATTAAGATACAGAGAGCCATTTCAATGTTCAATCATTAGATGTACCTAAGTAATTAAGTAAACAGCAGATGTAGAAGGATTTATTTGTTTTAATTTTGGCTAAAATTGTCATCTGAATGAACAAAATCTGCATTACAAAGTGTACTTTCTCAATTAAATTTTGTATACTTTTCGTTACTATTTGACATAAAATACTGCACATTATCCTTCCTCAAAATACACCGTACTTCACTCATGAGGTCAAGGTGGAAAAGCCAGAGTAATCTCAGTAATCTCAAATATATTGGGTCGCAACCCGAATTGGGTTTTTCATACATCGTTTATTATATTGTTAGGGGAGACATATCGATCAGTGAGTCAAAGTTGGCCAGAGGGATAGACGAAACAAGGGGTGTGGTGTGGTGGGACTTACCCCATGTTCCCCTTTAGACGGTCCACTGACTCATAAAGGAACCTAACCAAACTGTTTACTTTGCGAGTAATTGATTTTAGACAGACTCTATTCTAAGAAATGTAGAGCACATAGTGGTGTTAAGAAAATCATTCTGGGTTGTACGTGGTTCTACCTTGTTTATTAGGTGACTAAATATTTGGTGACGGCGCTTGATGAAAGCTTTGATACAAATATTGATCTAATGGAGCAAAAATTTGAGATAGGTTTTGAGGAATAGATATAGGTATTTTGAAAACGAAGACTGAAGAAACACCAAAATAGCAAGCGATAAGCATAATTTCGATCCCTTCGGAAAATAAATATAAAGACTGTAAAAAATATAAAGTAGGTATTATGAAAGAGAACCGCAATTTGTCGCGTAAGAATAATAGCCATCTAAGCAGAGATGCCATCGTACAACCTGGAAGTTTAAAGTTTTTATTAAAAATAACCAAAATTCATTTAGTTTTAGAAAAGAAATGCAATAAAACTATTAATACGACTTGTACTTACAGATCGAGACTGGGTTTATTACAAGGTACTCTGTGGAGACTGGTGAGAAAAACAATTTTTTGACAAGTCGCAATTATTACCAAAAGTGAATATTTTTATTTTTTTATAAGTTTCGTAGAAATGCAAACAAATACAGCCTTTATATGAGTGTTCAAAAGGTCTCTCAAAAAAGAAAAAGAAAAGAAAAAAGCTCTAGGGAAAATATGAAGGTATTTTTCTAGCAAATCTAACATTAACACGGAAAATTTAATTAAATTCTTATCCCATGCTACTCCTGTGTCGATATAAAGCCCCTTTGACGACGACGACGTATGGATTAGTATTTGCTTTTCTGTTAAGATAGGTGGAAAGGAAATTGCCCACGGGTGGTATCGCTAAAATCTTAAAATCCAAGTTGTGTCACAAGTTCATAAAATATGTAATTCATATTTTTTTATAACATGATTTGATATCTATTAAATAAAACTTAACTTCTCCGGATAAATATAATAAAAAAATACATATTTTTTGTGTTTTCTTGTTTCCGTTATTTACCTTCTTTGATAAATTGATCTCACTCACTCACTCATTCACTCACTCCGGGTGGGTATTTTTGCACTGAAATCGATACGAATGTCATACTTTTCGAATTTCGTTTCTCGTATACCTACCTGTCATCATATTAGTATTGGGGAGTTAACTAAGAAGTAAAAAACATCATCAAGCTTTATATAAAATAATATATAGCTTTTGTACATGAAAAAAAATAAAATTAAGACTTGACTGTATGGGCTTTCTCTTTGCCATTCCTATTAAATGTTTTTTCCCTGGGTAATACTTTGTATATTACGAGGATCAAGTTGTAAACAAAGTGTTATTTTTTCGATCAAATCAATGATAAACCTTGGTCAATCAATAGAAAAAGGTTTAGCGAAACAACATTCCGCCGATCTAATGTCAAAGTCAAAGTCAAATTAATTTATTTCCATAGGATGTTATTACATCACTTAGATCCGTCATTACATTTTTTTGGGTGAGTTCACTAACACAATGGCGGAATCTGTGGAGAAGAGCTCACCAAAGAAACTCCACAGTCGTCGCATCTTTTGCGTTTCCTTTTTTAAATAAAAAATTAAAATATTACAAAATTAATGCTAATTAAATATCGAAAAGGCCTGCCACTCAAGAAATCTATTCCCATGGACATCTGTCCTCTAAGTAATCAGATATCCTATAGTAACCTTTTTTATACAATTTCTGTTTTATAATTATTTTAAACTTGTCTAAAGGCTAGTTTTTAATATCAGTAGGGACCTTATTGTAATAGCGTATACAATTGCCTTTAAAAGAATTACTAATTTTATGTAGTCGGCTGACATAAGCAACCAACTTGTCTTTATTTCTAGTATTAAAATTGTGTATATCACTGTACTTCTGAAAATTACTCATATTTCGTTTTACATACACAAGATTGTCATAGATATATTGAGACACAAATGTCAGAATATTGATTTCTTTAAACTTTTCCCTCAGTGACACTCTAGTCTAGGCCCTAATCTATAAATTGCACGAACAGCCCGTTTCTGCAGAATAAATATACTATTAGCATTCGCAGCGTGACCCCACAATAGAATACCATAGGTCATTAGACTATGAAATTAACTAAAGTAGACTAGTCTAGCGGTGTCTACGTCGGTAAGAGCTCTAATTTTTTTAACTGCGAACGCTGCTGAACTCAGTCTGTTCGACAATTTAGTTATATGAGCATCCCATTGGAGTTTAGCGTCCAAAGTAATGCCTAAAAAGACTGTCGAATCTACAAGGTCCAATCTCTGTCCTTTAACTTTAATGCTGCTATTGCACTACCCGGTCAGTCAGGGCCCCAACTACCAGTCATTGCATTTGCAGTGCTAACTTACCGTAGACAGTGCAAAACTAAGACATCGATGTAATTAAAACCGGCCCGGTAAGAGCCCTGAATTACCTGAATGTAGTGTAATACGTGTCGTCAATAATAGTATGGGCAAAGAAATCGATTAATCTAAGTCCATGATTGTAATTCTATTATGCGGGGTTAATTAGAGAAATAAACGGTGTTCCGAAGGTAATATAGGCTTTCACCCTGTCAAGTATTATCGCGATCCGTGCAGCTTTTTAGACATGAAAGCGTAACAGACTATACGGATTTATATTCTATTCATAGCGAACTTCTTTTGGCTGAGAGAGAGAAAAATATAAGAAGTAAGGATTACGATCATCAACATCATCAACGGCCCGTTACAGTCCACTGCTGGACTATGAGCCTCCTCCACTTAAGTGGAGGGTTTTGCCATAATCTCCACGCTCGGCAGGCGGGTTGGAGATCGCAAATTAAAAGGTTACTGTATCAAAGAGCGCTGCTGCCCGTTCCCTGTTCAATGTGTAGTCCCTAAGTCGCCTCTTACGACACCCACGGGAAGAGTAGGGGTTGGTGACAAACGTATTCTACTCTGCCGTCACGGCTTAGGATTACGATAATTATAGTCAATATTATTGTCACGTTATACGATGTGAATCGTTAGAATGGATTCTTTGGATTTCTTTAGAAATGAAAAATCGTCTTTTTTTTATTTATTTTTTCAATTTCACTCACGTCACTGTTGCGTTTTCGTCGGCTTTTCAAGTAGGTATTTGTTCTGAGGTTTTTCAAGTGACAATAAAATACGCCAAATAATGTGCACCAAAAATTGGAGTTAAAAAAAGCGCGCCAAATAATGTGCACTGAATAATTGGCGTAAAAAAATGTTTTCTTTATTTGTTGTGAATTATTTACTGCATTTTGTTGAAGCACTTGAATAGAAGCAAGCAAGCAAGCAAGCAAGTTTCCTCACCATGTTTTTCTTCACCGTTAGAGTGTCGAATAAACGTACATATACATTCGAAAATTGAAAAAACATTGGTACGTGGCGGGATTCAAACCCGCGCCTCCCGAATAGAAGGCAGCGGTCCTAACAATTAGACCACCGACGCTCTCACCTGTAGCCAACCTCAAGTTATTTATATTACAACCTCCCTTATCTCTATTAACAGTATAAAATAGCCGTTTGTTCAGCGACAGTAGAAACTAGAATTTGGAGCCTTATCACCGCGAAACCCGGAGAATTATAATCAAATGGGTAATTGTGAAAGTTCATATAACAAACTTAAAATTAAGCAAGAAATCATTGAGACACATTAGGTTTTACACCGATACTAAGATCCATAGTCGCTTGGGCATACTCCTTTCATTAGTTAGCTTACGTTAACACCTCTCTGTTTATTTTTACCGAATATTTTTTATAATTTGACTCTTTTATAATATTCCGCTCTTGAAAAAAAGGAACCAATTTGCAATTTTTCCTATTTAATATACAATTTTCTAAAATAGCATTTTTTATATTATTTATAAAATTTGTTAATTTTCATAGCAGATTTTATACCTAGTTACTATTTTACCCCGTTACATTAAACTACAATAATCTACGAGTATAAAGATAAAAATAGTAGACATGCTGCTGGTACAAACGCGACAAAAGTAACGATTGTCTTTGCTCGAAGTTGCAACTACCGACAATAATCGTCAAAGGTTATTTCCACATTGGGCCACTAACCATTGGATACGTTAGTGGATTGTTTTTTTTATGACCATCTGCAGACTGCATTTGGCCTAGGCAGATTTGTGCCTTTGACGGGGATAATATAATATTTATGGGCAACAGCAACAATATTTTTTTGCACTAAAGGCCCCGGAGACGGTCAAACGGTTTGATTCAAACACGTAAAGTTTGGTTTGACTCAAACCATTTTGATCGTTTACAAAGGTGGTTTGAACGGTTTGTCAAACATTTACGTGTTTGAAGCATGTTTGATGCAATTTCATATTTTTGTTGTGTTTGACGCGTTAGAAGTGTAATTACGACAGCGTACAGAATCAGACTGCGCAGAGGCGTTTGACAAACCATTCAAACCGACCTCAAACGGTTTGATCAAACACGTAAGGTTTAAGTCAAACCGTTTGACCGTCTCCGGGGCCCCAAGCATTTTTACAGTCATACAACTCGAGGTATTATTATTTTTGTACAAAAAGTATCTTTATTGAAAAGACAAAGGAGTAGCCCAAGATATCATTATGAATACTTCACAGAAGATCGTAAAAAGGTTTTCTAGCTAAACCTAGTTTATACTATCTCAAGGTATCCCAATGAAAACGTAGCAGAAAATAGTGAAAACGTTTTTCTAACATACCTTATTATAATGAAGCTTTTGAAACATGGTAAAATTAAGAAAATACTGTCTTCAAAGATATCGAAGATCCAAAACGTTTTAGAAATTTGTTCAAATTAAATAATGATGATGTTCATGTTTGTTTGTTTTTATTGTTTATTATTGGTTTTGTTATAATTTAGTTTTATTTGTTGTGTAATTAAAGTTACAATGTTATTCATATTGGGTGTCGATTTATTAAAGGCTATGTTACTACTTATAATTCATTACAGACTTGGCCATCAGTCATTCATAACATAATCGTGCAGAAACATACGCAGCCCTAGATAAATGATAGCACATTGTGAACTCAGATTGTGAAATAGAAAATTCACGCTTGGCCGCGGCGAGGACGATCGTAGGTAGAGAACGATACTATAAGCAAGCTAGTAGGTAGGTTACACGTATAGTAGGATACCATGGTGCTTTGGTAATACATAGTATAATGCGTTCTTTAACCTACGTATTCCCGCCCACGCCTCCTCCGCTAGGCGCCAGATAGCCGCTTCAATTTACATGCGAATATTGTCAATGTTATTTTCTTAATTTGCCTCTAACAGTTTATAGAGGTTTATTTTTAAATTTATCTAAAACTTCTGCAATTTCAGCTGTAACTTCAGTTTAATTTAAATTGCGAACTATAAAGTCATTTAATAGGTTCAATGAATTCATCAATGAAGAATGTTCACTCATTAAAATTTTTAGCTTTTCATATTCTCCATAGAAAATTAAATAATCGTGTGCAAGAATTATTTCTATACGTCAATTAGTTCCCGAGATATTTAATTTTAATCGAAACTATCGGACAGTGACAATACTATCGATATACGTACTATTAGTATCAACAAAATTCAATAGTAGGTATTTATGTTTTTTGCTATTGAAGAATGTCGATAGTATCGATAGTCCTATCGAAATAGTAACTGAATTTCAAGGTCAACTATCGCTATCGCAACAACACTACTTAGAACATTTCTGTCCAAACTCCAACTCACTTAGCTATTTGCACTAAATGTAATAATATTTTATTGAGAACAGTAAATAGGTACCTAATAAAACATCAATATTTATCTATTAAACATTAAATAAGTACTTAGGAAATATCTAAGCTTCACAGAGCCTTCTTTTACGGAGCTTTTCTGTGGTCATTGCTTATTAGTAAGTCTGGATCTAAATAAGGTTAAGGTGCAGCGGGGCAAATACGACGCGAGACGTTTCGCTTTAACTTCATCATCTTAAAGTAATATCGCTAGTGACATCTATGAATTTATAAATAAATTACTAATGCTTGTGTCAAAATATAGATGACAGCGCTAGCTCTGTAGATATTGTACCGACACCCATTTTTTGCTCAGGGCGTTGTTTTATAAGTGAGTTTTTCAAACTGTGTGAAAGGTGATTGATGATTTGAAACAATAGAACTGAAGTTCTTCCATTCAGTTTTACTGTGAATTTTGTTTTTTCTGAGTTATTGAGTGCGACATAATAGCCCCTCAATATTTTAAGAGAGGGGTAAAGACGTCCAATTTGAGGTGGTGCCACGTGGCGTATTAGCCTCACGATTTTAGTAGGAGTTTGCAAAAAGTTAGTGATGTCATGAGTCGATACAACTACGATATTAAAAAATAAAATTATTATTTTAAATTATCGTACCTCCTTCTTTCTTTGGGAAAGTTATTAGTTACGCAATCACACCAATGATAATATTTCAATTTCATATCATCTTGAGTGAGTATTTCTGCATCTTTCTATGCTGGCCCGGGCATGTAAATGCTGACTAGAGAAAGAGCTGTCTTATTATCTTATTATAATATTTCTTCTTGATCATCCAACTCTCGCTAAGGTTTTGTTAAAGAGTCTGTGGCATAAATTCCCTGGTCTGCTCACCCCGTAATGGATATGAACGTTTTCATATGAATGTATGTACAATTGTTTCTATGATTCGATTTTTTCAACATACATACGCCATTAATGTCAGGTGGATTATTAGGATAAATTTTTAATGAAGATGATACAGTTCCAATTTTAACTCCGAAATTAAGAAATGTATTAGTGAAAAAATTCTATTGATTAATATATTTATAGAACAATATTTAACTTTAGTAGGAAACCAGAGCTCTTCAAATATGAATATCTTACGGGAAGGAGTCTCACTCACCATATTCAAAGACATAGTATTAAGAGATATTTCGACACCTCCTATGAACAACAACGTAACTCAATTTTAGCAACTAATCACCTCAGCAGTTTAAAGAGAAAAAAAAATACGTTTTACCTATAGTTAGGTTTTTTTGACTAATGCTAACTTCAGTTCTATTGTACTTAGAGACTGCTTGGACAGAAATTTAAGAGTAAATGAATTTATGATAAGGAATAATATTAACTAAAGTCATTTTGTATCTCAAGTCACGTATCTCAAGTTACGTTGTTGTTCATAGGAGGTGTCGATTTTAGTATTGTATATAGTCTTATATTATACAACGTGTTACAAAAAATACCAAAAAAAAAAAGAATATTTTTATCAAAGGCATTTAATTAAAGTTTTCCTATCTCTAGTGATCAGCTGTGTCAAAGAATATTCGGACCAGATATGTAATTTTAAGTCAATGTGCCTATTTTTACCGCTATGGTTAAAAATGTTTACGTACTACTTGTACCATAACATTCACATTAGAACAATTAATTTCAAAATGAGAAAACCACAAATAAATAAAAAAAGCTTTGTTAAATAATTGTTATGAGATAATAAATTAATGAAATGATGAACTAAATATTTCAAAATAATATTTATGTTTGTAAATACGTAAACAAGATAATTAAGGCAAAAAAGAAAATGTTTTCTAACATAAATTGATTCAAGTACATCTCTTTTAAAATTATAGGCACGAATGGTGTACAAATACTTGTCCGTTCTGAGAATCGATAGTCTATATTTTAGATGTCAAATGACACTAGAGATGGGAAAATTTTGATTAAATACCTGTGATAAAGAATATTCTTTTTTTTTTGTATTATTTGTAACACGTTGTATATATATATATATATATAGTACTTAGTGCTCAAGTACCTGTACCAAAAGTACTAACTGCACTAAGATTTCTAATATGAAGTCAGTTCACAGGTTGGTCTGCACATATAACTGTCTTCGAATTACAAAGTCGTTTAAAATAAAATGGCAAACAAAATAAGTTTTCTTTCCGATGCTAAAATTTTAAATGTTCTTGGACGACAGCCAACGAAGCAATGACCAGCAAACTAGGAGTTTTGTGAAAGGCTCTCAAAAGTTTGTTATAATATTTTACTGTTTCCCCGGTTCTACGCGTGTAGAAAATAAACTTTTCTTTTAATTTTCTAAAATATTATAAGGGCCTAAAATAAAATTATTATACTTTCAAAAGTTCTTAAAAAATACATTATTTTCGTACAATTTTAAATTCATCTCAGAGCATTTTTTCTCACCTTGTGTAAATTATATCAGTTTAAGCCTCATCTTAGGAAACTACTCTACATATACGGCTTTGAAGTAAATTTTATACATTTTGCGTAGCTTCGCTGATACTGCAACATGTCACGTCATGTCAGACAGGGTCAGCTTTTCAGGAGGAAGAAAAAACTAAACAGAAACACAAAATAACTCGTCCGTGCCGCGCCATCAAGATTTTTTTTCTTTTCTTCGCCGTACATTACGTACTGGCAGGCAAAGATCTTGATGTTTGTTTGACATGACGTGACCATTTTGAATAGACAAATGACAAATTGCTGTTTTTTGCATAGACTTAGAATTTTTTTTGCTGCGCAAGTTTTTGTAGGCTATACAATGCGCAGATATGCGACACTTTGCCAGTAGCTATTTTTTTTTTTTTGAAGTTTTATGGTCCGGTTACTAAGACCTTTAGACCAAATCTAATAGCAAATCAGAATTTGGATACATTGCGAATAAAAAAGAATTGGTATTTTTATTGACATGTGACATATTGCAGTAACAACGACGATATCTAGAATACTACGCAATGTAAATGAACATACGAGGGTGTTGTAATACGTTACTAAATGGACTAAAAAGCCCATCGTTTACAGTTAGGTTGTTGTACTCGACCAATAAATATGGGCTTGTGATAAACTAGCGTGAAGGGAAAAGCTATGAGCATGTAGGGTAGTAACATATACGAGTAACATACGTTTTATGAAATATTGAAGTCCTCTCTAGTAAAACCTTTATGAGTGTTTTGTTGGATGACGACAAATTAGACTATTAAATATTTAGACTTGACAGATAACTAATTTGGAGCTTATACTAACAAAGATCACGTTAAAGATACACGCGTCAGTTGCACAATTTTCATTCACTCTAAAAAATGAAAGGCAGATTTTTGGAGCCCTAACTTTTATAATTTGCAGGAATTGGAGTCATTTTCGTAATTTTAATGAATGAAGGACGATTGAAGCTTACACCATGATTAATGAATGATCACCTGAATTAAATGGTAACTGCAATGATATTATATACATGTAACTGCTGCGATGTTGTTTATTTACGAGTATCATCTCCTCTGCGTGTGAAAAGACGAAAAGAACGAACGAATTTAATTCCAAGTTTACAGGATTATTCTGGACACATCGCGCCATTTTGGGATATTCAGAACTATTTCTAGCGTAAGACGTATAAATCCGTGTAAACTATCCCAAAACGGGGCACAAAGACAAAAAGGGCAAAAGTGCAGCAGGCGCCGGCACCACGGTCTGGCGAGTGTTCAAAAACGGAACTGTGCGTCACACGACCGCCGCCGACAGAGATATTGGATTAGCGCTAAATGTTATCACGATTCAACATTCGGCTGAAACATAGCTTCTACTTGTGTTGCCAGAATTGAGGCTATTCCTACAAGGACCTGTTATATCTGAGCAAAAACCTAGCCACAAAATGCAGATGAATATTTGGATGTAATAATATATAGATACCTATCACGTTACTGAAACTGAACAATTTTTATTTCACAATTTTACAAAATTCACTCGATCAGGTAGTGTGTAGATTTTGGAAATAATTTATAACAAAAATTACATGAGAGAAACTTTGCGTAATTATATTAACATTATCTAGATCACGATGTGGGCAGAGAACAAGATATGCGATATATAAAAAAAATGCTCACCATTTTTCCAGTCGATCTGTTATTCTCATCAGTGAACAAAGCTTTGATTATAATCGATACATGTCTGCAATTTGAAATTTTAATATTGAAACTAAAAACATATTCTGTTATTTGAGCCATTAAAAAACCGTCAATGCAAAAATGACGGATTCTTCATACTAGTTAAAAACGTAAAGTGTGCTGAGGCAAATGGATGAAAACAATAGTGAAAAAAACAATAGGTTATAGAAGAGTCAGAAGTTGAATAAACATTTCATCTTAAAATTGAATATAATAACATCTACAATATCAATGATAATCAAACGTTTTATCTTCTATTTTTCTATTATTTGACCATGATAACATACAAAGGCCCTAATTTAATAAATTTCTGAATCTGCATAGCGTAAAAAGAAGGATGTTACGCATCAATTTTAAATTTACTGGTGATATAAGCATATCATGTAGTATGATACATACTAAAACAAGTAGGTACGTGAGGTAGAACGGACAGCTGACGAATACAGATAATGTCAAAAGGAAGCGTGCGTAGCTTCCTGTGATGTATTCGTACGTGATTTCCTGAGAGCACCTGGATTGAAGAAAGTGAATGACGTGCATGGACCAAGTTGTACATGCATCCATGTGAAGTCTGTGTAGTTTCACTTTCCTAATTTATCGAATGCTAACTACCGGTGGGAGAAGAGAAAGACGAAGAAGTATCACAAAAGCCGCAACCAATCTATCAGACGATGTATGGCCACGATCACTCTATCAGAGAGAGATGAACTGACGAACTACTAATCACTGTTGTTGCAGCACTAATTTACCATCACAAGTGCGACCCAAACACAGCAATGTATTTCAAATTCGTCACTAGATCTAATGTAGTCGCTGCTTTATCCATCAGGTGGAACATATAAAAAAATGAAGACAAATATCGTGAAGCTTTAGTTCAGAAAATGAGATGTCTCAAATGACAGTAAACAAAACTTTACGTTTTCCGGCAAAGTTTTAACGGGCAAACTTAGATTCTATTCTCATTCTATTACTATACCGGTGCTTTGGGTAGGTAACTGTCAAAGTTGGACTTGGGAATACACACAGTCTGTGTCTGGTAACCGTTACACAATAATAGAAACAATGGGTTTAGTAGAGCAGGGTAGCAAACAGCCCTACTATGTACGAAACTAACTATGTCATCGATATAGTCGGAATGTGGATTGAAAAAGTTGAAAATTCTTTTGATAGTTGAGTTGAGACTTAACAGGGGAATAGGATATGAATAAAAACTGTAATTTATGATTAACATGTAATTAGTTATCTGAAATAATAACTGGACCACAGAAACATTTTCTAAGTTTGTAACCCGCCGAGATAAGACAAGAAAAGACATCTTCGCCAGGTTTCGACAGCATGTTATTATAGATTTATGGACGCAGTGTTACGACGATGAAGAAATGATTACCATAGTAATTTTTGTATTCAGAAGTATAATTTCGCGTTTTTGTATATCTCTGACTATTCAGTCACCGCATAACCATTTATTCAATTCTTGTCATCAACCACCATTATTTTTCTACTTTGAGAACAAAACAATAGAGCCCCAGGACCTTTCGTAACTTTTTCACCTACCTTCAATGCAAATCCAATTTCCATAAATATCGCAATAGCATCCCTTCTACTTTCGGAAAATCCCCTAAAATCATATTTGCTGTCCATAATTCATGAGAAAAAGGTCAGAGAAAGACGCAGTGCGCATTTACATAGCACCAGCCATCCATAGGGCACAGCTGCCGTGGTAATACATCTTAAGTTATACGTGTAGCCATCGATCCTCCTTCTTTAAGGAGTATTTTCTGGGAATTTTTCTCTTCTAAAGATACCTCAGACAGACTTTCTTTTAATGGTAGTCTACTGATGGCTTTTTTGATAGATACTATTTACTTGTTCGCGTGCACGCACGCGTGCACGCAAAAATAGCATTTGATCGTGACCAGTGGAAGAAGAAAGGAGAGGCTTTTGCCCAGCAGTGGAACAGCTAACTAATAAAAAATACGCTGGTTTTTACTAGGCTCAACCGAGTTAGATTAGCCCAAAGTTATTTACAGACAATATTATCAGGAATCGTTTAAATTGAAGATTTTATCTTTTTGACGAATTTGAGCCGAATTTCCCCGACAATTTTGTTTGAAACTCTCATCTAATACGAGGTGCAATTTGTTACAATTTACCAATTTACGTAAAACGTTCTATTGCTACCCATGGGTACTATCCCAAATGATAATGATTTATTGAAAATTAGCAGGAGATGTAGTTTCCAATAGAAGTTTTTTTTTAAATAACAATAAACTTAGGAAATTCTTGAACAAATTTACTTATCATCATAATAGTTCAGAGTCTCAAAGACAAAAGCTCGCAATTTCGATCCTTGCCACTTCAAAAGGAAACCCCCCCGTCTTATCATTCAGCGCTCAAACGAGGCGCATCCGTGGAGCGGAAGACGGCGCGATGTCCGCGGATAAATCCACCGACTAATCCTGCGACGGATCTAGCCCGGACTTCCATCCGTCTAGGTTATTGAACTCTGACTCACATCGATTTCTAGTTAAGTGTAAACTGTAGACCATAACTCAGTTTGAAAACATAGGGCAAATAGTCGTAAAAAATCGTCAACTCTGAAAAATTCGTGAGGTCGTACTGTCTGCTCATTATAAATATTATGTTTACATCGAGCTATACTACTATTAGGGTGATCATGCTTTATTGAGTTTACTTCTAATCTAACTCGGTTAGTAGAAGTATAGTGCAGATTGGTGTCACACGCAGCAGCCATTGAATTTCTTTGCAAGTATGTTTAGGAATTATACATAATTCTAGAACTTGAAAACAACAATATTTCCGTTCGCAGAGTAACACCACTCTACTACTCTGAAAACATTGTTAAATTTATTGCGATGCGTAAGAGTATTGATCTTGTATTCTGCTCGAAACTCAAATTCAAATTCTTATTTGCATGTCATAGATCAAAAGATGTTACAAAAAATATGGGTAGTACATAATATGACACCCCGTTGGGGCACGAAATATAAACATAAATCTGAGAGAGGACTCATAACTCATAATTCAGGACTCAAACTCAAGGTTCAGGAAGAGCCTATTTTTATGGTTTTGGCCTATTATTTTGTAAATGGTTTCGTGACAAAAACATAGCGTGTTCTCTGCAATGATTTACATATCTGACCCTACTGGCCATGAAATTAACTCTACCTCCAAACTTAGAAGACCGCTACTTTATAACCCGCGACTGTAGATCTTCGTAAAATGGTGCTTACTTACATTACCGTTTTACCAAGACCTACCAAAGTTCAGTGCCATGTAGATACTGGTCTATTTAAATCAGTTTTTGATGGCTGATAAGGTCAAATGTCATCAATCTTGTTTCAGATAAGATTCAGTTGGTCCTTTACTGATTTACATTTTTATGGCAAATGGATGGTTTTTTTATTTTCAAAATACGGAAGTTAAGAGTAAAATTAGTTAAAATTGACCGTATCACCACACCGCGTCTTTTCTCGTCAGTTCAAAGTAGCAAATAACGCTAAGACGTAATTTTAAGTAAATAATTTGTCTTTTAAATTCGTAGCATCTTCCCGAGCGAGGTACCTATATGTATAATATTTCTTTTCTCTATACAAATAAATTTTCATTCATTCATTCATTTTAACTGACCTAAAGTGCCAAAGAGGTAATATATAGCGGACGCGGGCTTGATCGCTGCGTAATAAGTCTCTCTTATTTTGACTACAATAAAATTAAAAATGCATGCCTCTACATGCCTCATCATTACTAATCACCGCTATTTGTAAAAAATAGTCACACGAATTTGCTTTTTTAAAAAGAAAAAAGATTTTCCAGAATGTTCAGAATAAGTATTTGTTTTTAATTTAAAACCGCACCATATAAACATGACTTATCCATTTTGAAGTCTGAACCATATATGTAAGGTATTTTCGTATACAACACAGTTTCCCGGATATTAGATTTTCTACGAGAACCGTAGGCTGGGAAAGGAGGGGGGAGGGGACTGAAGGGGGTTCAATTGTAGATGAAAATTGCATTCATGGTGCACGCTAGGCTGGAAAGCTGACGACGCGCGGTAGTATCGAGTGGTAGTAACTCCTTATTATTATTATTATTTTACTATTTAAGTAGGTATATAATTTTGATTAAATAGACATGTATAGGTATTAAATGCATTATATATTAATATTATGTATGGTAAGTAAGTGTTTATTTATTTGAATCATGTATAGTATAGTATTTTATTTTAGAATGTAGTTATTTTATTTTATGTAGCCAATCAGTTATGTTAGTATAAGCACTTTGTGTAATATCTGAGTGGCAGGCACACTCACATATTTCCTCCTGGATGCTCACAGGTTGACTGGAAGAGATCCCTCACGGGATAAGTCCGCCTTTGCACTGTAAACTTTTCTTGTGACTTCTTATTGTAATGTTACTTTTATTGTGCAATAAAGTGTTTACATATTTAAATACTCCTCTTTTTCAAGTTAGGGTTGCCTGGAAGAAATTTTTACGTAGCAATAAGGCCGCCTAACTGTACATTTTTGTTTGTTGTTTATTGTATGTTATTTTTTTCCGTGCAATAAAGTATATTCTATTCTATTCCTCTTAGCATAGTTTAAAGCTTATTTGAAGTTATTTTAAGCATTACATATTACGCGATAGCACGATGTTGTAGCAAATGATAACTGTCATCTATATAATTTTGATTTTATTTTTCAATGCGAAATATACATTACTTTGTGTAAGTATGTACATTTTTTTCTGTACATATGTGCGGTTGCTGCATTTTCGAACAGATTTTATTTCAATTTCCATTTATAATAATTTGTATACTTGACTGATAGAATATGTCTCCATAAAAACGGCTCAATGCTAAATGATATCCAAATCCGGTCAGACAGCCGAACCAAATCTCCCAGTCAGTCAAGGGGTCAAAGATGGCGGGAAGATACGGCGCGTGCGTACGGCGAACAGCTGGGGCGGCCATGTTGGCTAGGTCGTAATCATGTGCTAGCCTCCACGAACCGTACGAGAAATAAGCATGTAGTACGCATTTGAGGTCACTTCCTTTGTAAGAAATGCTCTAGAAAGGATAGCTAATAGAACTGGGTAAGTATTATCAAATTGGGGCAAGAATTCGCATTAAGAATAAAATGATGAGAAGCAAGCAGTAAACCATAAAAGACACCAACATGCCTGAATTCAGGTTGCTTAAACACTACGCCGCCAGCGTCCTTTTTAGGAAAATTCTCTTAATATCAGTTCGGATCAGACGACTTTGTAGTACTGTAGAATCTAAGTAGAAATGAGTATCTTTACCAACATTTTATGAACTTATAAATCAACAACTTGCAAACCTTAGTAGGTTTTGTGATAATATAAGGCACAAAAAGCAAGACACTAAACCAAACCTGAACAATTATTATAATGCTTGTAGTTGTATTAATAATACTATGACTTAACCCTACAAAAGCATACTATAACACAGACTTGTTACAAATGCAGACAGTTTAAAGCATGGTAGACTTACGGCTGGTTGCTATGAGTTCGTAGGATCCGATTTCTTCATAGCCTGGTTCCTTTTCTCCGCAAACTCTGCACTCAGTCTGTGAGCCTTCAATGTATTTGGCTTCGACATAGTAAATACTATCACTAACCCGAAAATAACTTGTACCAATTGACGCTTTTGTACAAAATAAACACTTAATATTCGCTTTTAGCGGTACACGTAGAGCTATATTCGTTGTCACTTAGGCCCAAAATTACTATTATCACACTAGAGAACACCGAGATGCAAAGCGTTAGCTAGAACACAAATAATTAATAAAGAGATTCTATTGATCAAAAGTATTTCTATCGTTTGGAACGTATACACACACGCTTTCTTGACAGAAAACTGTACAATTCTTATGGACACGCGAGGTATTATGGCAGTAGAAGGTTATAGACGGATTTTAGAGTGTTTCTTATTATATTTTAGAGTTAAATAATAAGAATTTGTTATGTATTTGTATATACAGTTGGATGTGAAGTTGATGCGCTCGGTGGCTTGGTATTCTACGGGGTGAAGTTGGCTAGGTTCACTACGCATGCGTCGAAGGGAAGGGTGGACTGTAGTCTCCAAGGGCGGATTTTCTATTGTTGCCAGACGTTTTGATAGGCAAAAATAATAATAATAATAATAATAATAACTTTATTTATTTCCACACCACAAGAAAAATAATTTTAACATACACCAGAAACAATGTCGTGTTCAATACAACGCTTTTATTATCTATACTATTATTATAAAGAGAGAAGTCCGTACTGACTGACTGACTGATTGACTGACTGACTCATCAACGCACAGCCGAAACTACTGAAGCTAGAAATACCAAATTTACACAGTAGGTTACATTTATGGCGTAGAGAAGCAATAAGAAGGGATTTTGGAAAATTCCCCCTCTAAGGGGGGAAAAACGGGCATTCAAGTTTGTGTGAAAGTCCGTCATTTCAAAAGTTGGGATCATGAAAATTTGGATTTAGACTGCAATTAATAAATCATTTGATACATGTTTTAGCATTTTATCAAAATTCCTATTTTGAGGGGAAAAGTAGGGATTAATTGTTTGTATGGAGCGTCTGTCATTTCTAAAGGTAGGAACATGAAAATTTGGATTTAGGCTGAAATCAATAAAACATTTGACATGTGTTTTAGCATTTTATCAAAATCCTTATTTGAGGGGGAAGTAAGGATAAATGTTGTTATGGAGAGTCTGTCATTTCTAAAGGTAAGAACTTGAAAATTTGGATTAACAAATCATTTGATTCATGTTTAAGCATTTTTTCGAAATCCCCTATTCTTAAGTACAAATTACCGTATAATACCCTAAGACTGTTATAATATGTCAATGGCAGATTCAATTATTAACTATGGTATTTCTAGCTATGGCAGAACGTATAAAACTTATCTACAAAGTATTTATAATTTACAACTAAGGCTATTAAAAGCTATTGTTCCTCTAAAGATCAAATATAAGTACAAAAATAATTATGATAACTTATTCCAGTATTCCAGGGTTTTAAATATATTCGATAAAGTGAAATTCACTATTGTATCCGATTATTGTTCAGAAGTCAAAAATTTAGAAATAAAATTTAGGGCTAAATACTTGCGGAAATTGTCTAATCTTCCTCTGTGTTGCATACCTAAATTTAACAACGATTATGGTAGGAGGGTCGAGAGGTGCATCCTACCTCAGATACTGAATAGTTTACCAAAAATTGTAGCAGAAAAAGTAATTAATGAGACAAATCCCAAATATATCAAAAACATTGTCAAAACATATTAATTAAGGGATAGGTATAAATCTTTAGTGCTGTCTGAGGGGGATGCACCCCCGTCCTCCTAAATAGCAAAGAAAATTATAAAATGACCTACCTTCCTACCTATACCTTTATACACCGTGAAATTTACATCGTTTTGTTCCCGCCGATAGTACCCGTCAAACTGAACACTTTTCACGAAAAAAAAAAATTCCTGCGACAAAAAAATTTTTGGTCTCTCCATACAAAGTGAGACTCCCGAGCGACCCATTTTGTATGGAGAGAATTAAAATTTTGTATGGAATGTCAGCCATTTTTAAAGTTAGGAATTTCAAAAATTATTCGGTTCGAGTTCCAAAATGTTTTTGAAATCCCGACTTAAAGGGTCCCTCTCCTTAAAGAAGGTATTTAAAAAAAATATAATAAACGAGCCTCCTCCATTTTGAAGTTGGTTAAAAATGTGTTAAAGTATGAATTAATCTACCTGTGCGAAGCCGGGGCGGGCCGCTAGTTTTAGATAAAAACATTACTGCAACAGCTTAAAGTTTAATATTCAATGAGAGCATTTTTTATTTATTGGAGTGCAAGGGTGCAACCACAAGGGGTAAAAATAAACTATTGTTATTAATGTCATCGGTTTGTTGCATAATAAAAGAAACTTATACGTTTTCGTTATAGTTAAAACCTGTTGCTTGGCAAGTAACTAAGTAGTGTACTATACTAACCATAAGTAGTATTAATAATATGAGTATATTATATTTGTGTACTTACCCATTTTAATTTACACATGAGAAAATATTTATTATTAAGTACCGCTTATTATTGATGTAATAATATACGTTAAAAATTACGTACTAAATAATAACGGCCCCGTAGCCTAATAGTACGCCTGCCTGCGAAGCACAGGGTCGCGGGTTCGAATCCCGCCCAGGGTAAACATTCGTGTGATGAGCACTTGTGTTTGCCTTGTGTCTGGATGTTTTATTTTTTATTTTATTTTATTTATTATGACGAACACAACAGATAACAATAAAAAAAAAGATTACATTATTATGTTTTGTAGTTTTTGATCTAGATTGCTAGCCAAACATGTGACGTACAACATGTTTATACTTATGTACTGAAACTGTGTAAAAACTACAATTCAAAAGTTTACTTATTTATCTAAGTACTAAACATATAAATTTTGAAAATTTGGCAGAAAGAAAAAACATCTAGATAAACATCATCTCAAACAACATTGGAAAAAAGACAAAAATACATGTATGGCAAGAAAAAAGGTTATTCGTGATTCACACTTGTCAGCTAATCGAGATTGACATATGTCTGGAAATGTATCCTATAAAAGATTTTTCCAATGTTATCTGAAACAGGGTACAGTGCACTACACATTGCCACAAGAATATAAATGTGTGTTAATTTATACTTAATTACTTTAAAACTAGAAATTTACTTGAAGTTTAGGACATCTGTAACAGAATTTTTGAATAGGTTATGTTTACTATTGAAAATATCTAATTGCTATCTACTATATCTAATTGCTATCTATGTTGTTTATCTATATAAGTATGTATTTATCTATTTAAGTATTGTATATCAGCTGTTTGATACCCATAGTACAAGCTCTGCTTTGTTTGTGATCAGATGGCCGTGTGTGAGATGTCCCCACATATTTATTATTTTATAATTATTTATTAATAATAAGACTTTTACAAACTACCTGCCCATTCTAGGTTGTAATGTCGACAACCGACCTCACCAACCCTGATCAGATCAGTGTTATAGAGCCGCCAAAACCCACTGATACATCCTCGTGTAACTACTTCATTCTATTCAGACTATCAGGTGATTCAGCCGATATCAAGAGATTTTTGTTTGATCACCCACTGGGATTCGAACCCGGAACCTCCATAATGAGAATCAAACTTTATTACGATAAAAGATAAGATAAGATAAAAATATTTTATTTGCGTAAAACATGGTATAAGGCTGGTATGTTACATAGTAAGCGCATTCATGTTTTGCTATAGCATGCAAACATAGTATAGGTACATCAGTCGAAATTTAGATTCTAATAAATTCATGCATGTCATAGAAAACATTTTAATTCAACCATAAGTAAAGTTTTTTTTTAAACTGTTTCGTATTCAAAATTTTAAAAGCCTTTGGTATCTTATTATAAATTCGTACTCCCATTGCCAATAGTTTTTTATTATAAATCATCGTTTTTGGAATGTCATCAAGTACAAGTCTATCGGGATCTCTTTTTACACGGGTATTTAAATCACTTGCTTTTTTGTACAAGTTATACTTTTTCACAAAGATGCAAAGTTCATAAATATATAAGGACGGTAGAGATAATAGACCATGCTTTTTAAAAAGTGGCCTGCAGGATTCTAGGGGGTGGACTCCGCATATTGCGCGAATGCACTTTTTTTGAGCAACGAAAGCCCGTCCTACGTCGGTACTATTTCCCCAGAATATATACCATAGCGTAAAATCGATTCTACGTATGCGTGATACGTTATAAGAGCTGTCTTGGTATTAGTGATTTTTCTTACGTGCTTGAGCGCATAAACAAATTTATTAATCCGATTACAAACATTATCTACTTGCATTTTCCAGTTTAAAGATTCATCTAAAGTCACTCCAAGGAATCTTGTTTTGTTATCTTGCTTAATAATTGTATTGTTACATGCAATGTCCATATTAGTATTACATCTCCAACGCAAAGAATTGTTAAATTGTACACATTAATAAATAGTCTAGTCTAAGTTTATTTTTAAATAATTATTTTCTAGCCACGCAACTATGTTGTCTAAGGTAGAATTGATGTCAGTTTCATGATCTTTAAGCGTATGTTTGTTTTTATCTGTCGTTACAACATCAGAAATGTCGTCAGCGAATAGAACACAGTGACGATTGGTAACTTCAGTAATATTGTTTAAATACAGTAGAAACAACACTGGTCCTAATACGCTTCCTTGAGGAACTCCTTGTACGACTCCTCTGTATTCGGACGAATAGGCTATCAGATCGTTGTTTTGGTCTAGTATGTTAATACGCATTGTTTACTATCTTTAAGATATGACTGTAGCCAATGCAATGCATTTCCTCTGATTCCTAAAGCCTCCAACTTTTTAATTAACAAATCGTATGAAACGAAGTCAAACGCTTTGCTTAGGTTAAGAAAAAGACCTGTTGTAAGATTCTTACTGTTAACATTTCTGACTATACACTTTAGAAGGGAAAAAACAGCAAGTGTAGTCGATTTGTCTTTTTGGAAAGCATATTGCTCCTTATTTACTACGTTGAATTTATAACAAAAATTTATTAGCCTTCGGAGCATACATTTTTCAAAGATTTTCGAAATAATGGGAATTAATGTGATTGGTCTATAGTTACAAATGTCTCCTTTTTCCCTTTGGTCTCTGTGGAAATGTCTCTGTAGAAAATGAAAGATTAATTAGAAATTTCAACACGTTAAGAATGTCATCTGCACATGTTTTTAGTATTTTTGTACTTAATTCATCGAAGCCTACGGAATTCGTGTAATAAAAATAATATCTCTGTTTTTACTTCAGTTGGAGTCATTGGTGTTAAAAATATGGTATTTAATATAGTTTTACCTTCATTTGAGGAATTCACAGTGGACGTTTGGTTGTTTGTTGATTGAATAAAATGATTATTAAAGGTAGTTGCTATTTCCTAGTTCATCATATTTTATTCTTTCAATATTATCTCCCAACTTAATTTCGTTATTTATAATATTCCATGTAGCTCTACTCTTAATTTTGCTTTTGTTTATATAATTTATGTTTATATTCTTCTAGGATTTAAAAATACACTTACTTAATAAATTGGAGTATGTGGTGTATTTATTTTTATTTTGCGTCGTTTTATTTTTTCTAGTATATATACCGTAGTGTACGTTTTGTTCTACAGCTTGTTCTAAGTCCTCGACTTATCCATTGTGGTTTCCTCTTTTTCATATTATTAACTTTTATTCGTACTTTAGGAAAGCAAAGGTCATAGAAGAGGGTTAACAGGTTATGAAATTCATCAAATGCATGGTTCAAGTCTGGTGCCGCCGTGTAAACTTCAGACCATGACAAACTTTGCAAGCATTTTCGAAACTTGCAAATGTTTTCCTGACAGAAATCTCTTTTATAAATAAAATAAGACGATGGTTTTAAACTTTTTGCTATTGGGAAGCTTAACATTTGCGCAGTTTCGTGGTCCGAAAGGTAGAGTGGAAGCACTAATTCCTTTGCATCTTTTATATTGCTTAGAATATGGTCAATACAAGTATTTTTTCTAGTAGGGCATTTTATGTGAATAGTTAAATTGTGACTTTTTGCTAAATCTTGCAAATGGGTTGTGATTTTTCCCGGCTTTAGCGTATTTATGTTTAAATCGCCTGCTATTACCACTTTTGGATAACCTGTATATTTTTTTAAAACGTCTTGCAACAATGATTCAAGCTTGTCTAAGAATAAAGATGGGTTAGATTTAGGTATCCTATAGACACATATAATAATTATTTTGTTTGGTATAATCTCAATCCCACAACATTCAAATATTTTGGACACTGATTGTTCTTTAACGAATAATAGCTCTTTATAGAGCAAGTTATTTTTGACTAAGATGCAAGTTCCACCTCTCTGCTTATCTCTACAGAAACTTGTAGCCAAATTGCATCGATCTAGTTTTAAATATTTTACGTTATCATGTTTTAAAAATGTCACAGATAAACATATTACATCCGGATCATTTTGTCGTTCTCGTAACTCTTGTAAAGTAATTTCGAGGATTTCTTGTTTTGACAAGATACTAGCAATATTTTGGTGAAATATTTTAAATTCTGTTGTACTTGTTACGGACTTAGTCCCGAAAAAAACTGATTAAATTTTCTTTTTCTCGTTTGGCAGCTTGTATACGTGCAAAATAATATGGGATTGTACCAATCCGATAATATTTTTTCTTTTGCAAATCTGCCTCTATGTATTGGTTGATTACGCTCTATAATTTTTCTTATGGCCTTAACATCTAAGTACTTTTTGTCATAGTCCGTGCAGTCAATAATGTAGTTTATAGATTTACATATGTCATTCAAGTGGTAAGATTTACATTCCATAAAATGATGATTTTTATTTGAAATGCATGCATTCTTTATTTCATTATTAAGTCTATATCTATTTAAATATTTATTTTGTAGTACTTTCAGAATTATTACAGTGTTATCCTTAAATCTGTTTAAGATTTGTGTCAAATGCGATATAACTGACTCAAAATTAATGTCATTTTCACCTATAAATAAATAGCTATTTATGCAACTGTTGCATAATGAGGGGTATTTAACATGAGTGTGGTTTATGAAACGAGCGCAGCGAGTTTCATAAAAGTATGCACGAGTGTTAAATACTAATTATGTACAGTTGCATACAATAGTTTATCTACACTCATACAACAAATTTAAATTAAAGACAAAATAAAGTAATCATTGTTTATTGTAATAATTATTGACATTTTCAAACGTTAATGGCGCGAAAATAAATCTGCAGTAATATCGCACCGCGCATGCGCGCCGCCAAGGTTGCGTTCCGAAACACGCTAGTGTGCTCAAATAGCAAGCATCTGCGTAATATATAAAAAAAAAAACTTCATTTTGTTACAACTTTGCGATAACGAAATGAAATTTGTATGGATCCTTAGTCACGGCACCATCGAAAGGTATATCATTTGCTTAGCGTTTCTGATAAGTAAATGAAGGATTTACGACATGAGTGTAGATAAACTAATTTATCAGTTCAGAGTTCAAGTTCAGAGTAATTTTTCCACAGCTTTTTAATATTTCAGTACTGGTGGCGTGTGGTTTAGTGTCAGCAAAAACATTATTTAATTTAATTTACTTATTTTTTTTTAATTGGCTTAATTTTTCACTAGAGTGAATTATCCAATCATCGTATATTTTCCGCCTCAAAGAGATCAAACCACAGAGATCAAACCAATATGTGTCCCGAGCTCACGGATGTTTCTTTTTGTATGTATAGTAAACTATATATAGGAGTAAGTGAGTCATGCTCATAATCCCGCAATAACGAAAATCAATATCCGCTGGGATCCTGCACTTGTGTCCACAGAGTTCTCTTTTCTAGGTAGAGTCAGCAAAATAGCGAGAAATATATATTACTTTTTTTTTGGACTTTTAATGTAAAATGTCTAAAAAATGTTAGCTAAGTTGATATAATGTTACAGCTATGGCTCATATACATATTTGAGAAAAAACAATTGCCAAACTTTCCCGCGTTTTAGGTCGCATGGTCAACTTTGGGTTACATACAATAAGAGACATAGCAAATGTATTAACCTTTTAAACATAAAATCGGAAGAAACACCTCCATGGTAAACTTGAAAAATATGACACAACAAATAGGCGGCCATTTTTTTTTACACAGAGAGTGTTTTTTTAGCTTTTCCTATGTTAACATGCTATCTGTAAATTCTCGACTCCCCTAAACGGTTTAGGTATCTCCCATTCAGTTGTCAGCGCTTCGTACTAATGTTAGAGGGTGCACTTAACGACATACTCTGATAGATTGTACAATTTTGTAACCAATAAACTAAAGTACTTGCGATCTGAAAGTTTTAGTAGAGCTATAAACTATACGGGGTTATTTTTTATTCAGTGCACAAACTTTAATATGTTGTTCAGATCATGAAACTGAAGAACTTTCCCCAAGAAACATGGGTCCGGAAATGAAAGAAAATTTTATACCTCCCATACTAATTGCTGAGTTGGCTGCAGCAGTTTGTTTGGGAGATCGAATTTTTTTTCAGTTCCGGACCTATTTTTTTCGGGGATGTTGTTTAGTTTCATGGTCTGAATATTGTGTTCTGTGGTCTGAACGACATATTAAATTTTGTGCACTGAATAAAAAATAATTAACCCTGTATTTTTCAAATTGTACAATCAGGTTGACTAAAATTATCTGTAAGCTGTTATTATTATTATGAGGAAACTTCTTTATTCAGGTTCATGAGGTACGTATAATTATTTTTATAACTTCATTGACTAAAATAATTAAAATATATAAAAAGGGGACATGCATTATTAATAATTAATTTATAAACATGATACCAAAGATGCTATCTCACCCCAAGTTACCCAACTATATTAATGAGCCATTCCACCCCAGCGTACCCTTGACGAAGGTACTGTCAGACAAATCAGATGGAGTCTGAGGATTAATTATTGTTTTTTTTGCTGACTCTCCTTACTTGCGCTCTTGGTTGCTTACTTGGAAAATCTTCTGAGATTTAAAAAAATAAAAAGAGGATTAATAGGTGAGGGTGTAGGTAGTGCTTCGAATAAATTTTAATCTTTGTTTTTACCCGAGACTGCGGCAGGGTAGTATTTCGAAACACGGAGCACAATTATCTTTCGTAGAGTTTACAGATTAAATAATATTATAAGTTGATTGACATTGTATGTAGAATTATAATATAAATTAAAATACCAATCGACATTCGACATAACATTTTTTAGGACCTTACTAGCTATTTAATTTAGTAAGGTCATAAATAATGTCCAGTTCTGGATAATAAGTAGATGCTTTTTAAAGTTCTTAGCTTACCTTGTCTTCCGCTTCTTCTGCCCTGCCCTCGGCCTCCAGAACTCGATGTTCGAGCTCCGAGAGCTGAAACAAAGAGATAAAAACTGTTAGTATAGCATTCAGTTGTCTTTATATTCAGAACTTATTCTAAGCTCCTTGAAAACACAACTCGTAGCGCCATCTATTCAAAAACACGAGTAACATCTGGTTCTATTAGAGTTACACGAACCATGCTAGGCACTAAGAAAGTCGAGCGGCAACACGGTTCCAGCACCACCCAAGAGATGGCGCAGACAGCTGCGCATATTTTATTGAACCACGTGGTTTGCAGGGGTAGCGCACTATGGGCAGGCACTATGTATAGTGAGTGTGCTATTTATCAGGAAGGCTGTAGAAAAGGTATTATTGTTATGTAAGAGAGTATTCGTGCGGTTTGCGAGGCGAGGCGGGAAGGGGGGCGCGAAAGGGTGGCTTGCAAATGTTATAGCAGTGATATAGCGTGTGCTAAGACAGGAGTTAGATTGTATTTGAAAGGTTTATTTCATGGTTTATTTGCGTGAGAAGCTGCAGAGATGTTGTATTGGTGTTTTTATATGATTTGTTAGAATAATTTGATCTGCTTCCCTTTTATCTATCTTCTGTACTTTCAAACTATATCCTTGTGTGCAATAAAGTATATTCTTTTCTATTCTATTCTGCTTACATCTGGTAGGAATTATAGCAAATTGATTGAATAAATCGTACGTAAGGAGTAGGGATTATTTTGATCTCTTTTTTATTGAAGATGTTATAGAAGGCATGGATATTGTGTAGGAAGTAGTCATGTCATTAGTTGCCAAAACTTTCAAACTACTAATTCAAGGCAAGTCATAGGATCAAATTGAAATGTGACTTGGCTCATCATCATCATCGTGTGGGTTGTAAGGTCGACAACCGACCTCACAAACCCTGGTGTCAGAGTTATAGAGCCGCCAAAGGCCATGTAACGACTAGATGTAGCCGGGAAGAAAAACTGGTTTGATGAAAAATAACGCATTGGGAAAAAAATGGTACTAGGAAAATATGGGAATGGAACAAAATAAACCAAGAAAAACTGTTTTTCGGAAATTAAGGGCCTTTGATTTTCGAACATTATCTTAGACAGGAAAAATATTTCGTGTATCCGCGCGTAAAATAATTGACGTGTGCCATATTTTTATTTTTTATTTTAAATACAATTTTGGAACGCACCCTATAAAAACATAACCTAAAAGTTCGTTTATTGTCTTGGTTGTTTATTTTTATCTTATTAACTAAAAAATAAAAAGTATTATGATAAAGTAAAGTAAAGTATTATGATAAGACGTGTGGTGACGACTGAGTAGAATACATTTGTCACCAACCCCTACTCTTCCCGTGGGTGTCGTAAGAGGCGACTTAGGGACTACACATTGAACAGGGAACGGGCAGCAGCGCTCTCTGATACAGTAACCTTTTAATCTGCGATCTCCAAGCCGCCTGCCAAGCGTGGAGATTATGGCAAAACCCTCCACTTAAGTGGATGGAGGAGGCTCATAGTCCAGCAGTGGACTGTAACGGGCTGTTGATGTTGATGATGATAAAATATAGTAATTATGTCTTAACTTATAGAATTATATCGAAAATAAGAGAACTCTTGTACATTTTAAGTGATATTTACGTAGGTAAGTAAATAGTTAATGATTCCCTTGCCGGAACAGGTGAAAAATAATGTGTGGGCTTGAGAGGAATCTTATTCTCACCTCGAATCTTAGAATCCCTCGCGAGCTTCAGGAGTCTATTTTTAGAAACACTCGCTTCGCTCGTGCGTCTATTATAGGCTCCTTCGCATGCTCTGGATTCAATATCAGTTCTCTTCTCTGAGGTAAAATCAACATTCCTCTCTTACCCAACAAATAACTAATATCTCTTTTTTTTTCTTTTTCTCATCCATATGTGTACGCTGCTTTATGCGTCGAAATCTAACAAAATACCTGACGGTATTCTAAGTCCTCCTGAAAAAAGTTTAAATATCTTGTAAAACAGACTTTATGCAAAAAGAATGACTATTTGATTGATAAGGAGGCTTGGTGTTAGGATGCTCTAGCACGGCACAGGAAACATTTAGAATATTGATTGATTATTGTTAACAACATTTTTATAAAAAAAAAGGAAAGTACAATTGCGAATCCTATGGAGTTTCCTCCGGCCGTTCTTCTCCACAGTGACCGTACACTTGTAGTGAACGGGCATCTTGCTTTCACGTTAAAAAATGATTTTGTTAAATCTTACTTCGAATAAAGACATTTTTATCTTTAGCTTATCTTTTTATATTTTTAAATTCTAAATAAATCAGTAGGTCGTTTCCTGAACCCAGATCAACAGATTAACACCATATCGATACGATACGACTTCGAAATACGAGTGGCCGTCTTCACGAGCTCATGACCATGACTACACTAGTCGTAACGCGTGACTTCGCGCGGGTCACATACTTCCACTAAATCGAAGTAATGGCAAGACGCGATGCGACCAGATATATTGATTTGTAAACTTTCGGGCATACAGGCTGTTAGAGAAAGAGTAAGTGAAACTTTCCTTAAGATGAACTTAAGGAATAGAAGCTTTACTATTACTTGTTGTTTGGCAGCTATATGTATAGTAAAATGCAGTTGGAATTTATGAATTTAAGGCAAACTATTAAATAAAAAATAAAAATAAAAATTCGTTTGACAAGAAAAGAATAAAAAATATGGTAGTTACCGAATATTCTTCAGACAGGAAAAAAAACAATCATAACACCATTCTACCTAAACAACGATTTACAAAGTTAGTCATTTACCACAGAGAAGGTTTAAAAATGTTTAGGTAAGTAGTACTTCCAATAAAGAAAAGTTCATAATTCTTTAACAAAAATTAACTATGTTTTTCATCAATGGGTGTTATTCAAAATATTTTCTCTAAAATCTTAAAATTGCACACATGACACAGATAACCATAAAATTAAACGTACCTACCATCAAGTATTCTCCTTATAAAATAAAAACACCCTGAAACTCTTCATATCGCAGTGTTTGAACATCGCAAGGGGAGAGAGGGGCCAAGTTGTATTGGTTGCGATATATTTATAATATGACACATTTGGGTCAGCAGCGCTTGACGAGTGGGCTCACAATGGCTATTGTTAATGATTGGTATAAATTAATAAAGTAATGTATAATGTCTATGTCTATACATACTGGTATTTATTATAGGTACAGAACATATAAATATAGGTAAATATAGGTTCTGTGATTATAGGTACTACGTCTATTGCAGTCAGATTTCATTTATAAAAACGGATGTTAAAATAACACTGAAAATTAAACAATTTAGATTATTGCAAATAGCCCTGGACACTTAAAAGAGTTATTTTAAAAATATATATTACTTTCGTCGGTCAAATCACGAATGGGCGTAAATCAGTTTTACAAGATTTACAGCAGAGCGATTTAAAAAAAAAAAGGAAATGTTTACTGCCTCATTATTAAAATCTCAAACATATTCATTGATATTTTATTGTTCTTATTTGGCATATTTATTCTTCTTTGAGATCCTATTACAGTTTTCTTAGTACTCTCAATACATGACCAGATACAATATTTTTTTTAAAAAAAGATCGAGTTAGGCCCCTTCGTGATGTAACCATTTTTGATTTTAATGATTTAAGCCCACCATTATTACGTTGCGTAAATGAAAAATAGCAGATTTATGAATCATTTATTAGAAAACAAATTACAAATGCACAAAAATTATTCATGGGATAATGATCTGTAATAAAACACATGCTCCTCGTTCCTAATTATTGGCATGTCACCATTACAAAGTTTCATTAAATCTTCATACTTTTCTTTTGAAATCAACCGTTTTGATTCATTTAGTTGTTTCAAATCACATTTAAGAAAAGTGGTATTTGTTCTTTTTATAGTAATCGATCTATATTCTTCTTCCAAATGGCTCATTTTGAAAAATAAAGTCATTATTGTGCTCTTTATTACACGATACTCCATTATATCTGTCCATTTAATAGGTTCTGCTGTCTGATCATCATTTCTTAACTGAAGTAATCTCAGTTGTATAGACAGATGTTTAAAGTCCTTGAAATCATCGAAATTTAGAAGGTTCACTTCATAAGGAGTTTTTCTAGCTAAACGTATTATAGGAGCTAACTGACTAGGTACGAAAATTTCTCCAGCCTTTGACATAGCATTAGAAATGGCACTATGCACCGAGTCACCCTCGCTTTGTCCATGAAATGGACAAAAGAATCGCAAGCTTACTTCTTCAATATTTTCACAATTATTAATAAAATAAATCAACATAGCTGCCATTATAGAATTTTTATTCTGTCCTTGGCAACCATCAGAGAATAAAAATACTTTCTTCACTCCTCTCCTATCACATTCTTTTAAAAAATTGTGAACAGCCGTACTTATTTCCGAGGCACCTCGCTTGCTAGTAGTTTCATTCCATAAATTGCAAGTGCATCTTTTGGTGGCTAAATCATATATGGTAAAATTGTAGTTTGCGAGACGCCTTTTGTAAAAAAGAGCACTTTCGTTCGATTGTGGCAGGTAAATGACTTGTTGCAGATCAAATGATGCACAACAAATAGTTTCGTCTTTTAAAGCCTGTTCTTTACATTGATTCTTAATGCTTCTTACAGTCTCTTTCTCAGCTATATGTCCTTTGTACTTGTTCTCTAATTTTTCCTTTACTTCTTCGGATCCTTGTCTGTATGTATTGCACAAACTACACTGATCCTTTTTCGGCCTGTGAAATGAGAGATTCATTTCATTGAAAACATTTCTGTATAAAGTTATACTAACTTTTTCTTGATATTCAGCTAAAAACATTGAATGCATTTTAGGCAGAGAAAGGTCATGGTGAAGATATTCTTTGGATGTATTTTTTCTACAGTAGTGCGATTCAATTCGCGGAAATCTATTAATGTGTTCTTTGATAAGTCTTCGAATTTTTGCGTCCCATTCAAGATAAACTTCCTGCCTTCCTCCTCTTCTATCCTTTTCTATTACTCCGGTCTCCATTATTTTTTTGAAAGAATTGCGAAATGTTTTTTCAGTGATACCAAGTGTGTTGACGAACATTTTTTTACAGACTTTTTGCTTTTCTCCATTTAGTGGCAAATAAAAAAAAAAGTAAACTGTCGTCTAGATGTGGTTGCAGTAGTTTTTTGTGCGACTGGTTTCTTTTCTGCAAATCTAACGATATATTGTCTTTGCAGTGCAATATCACCCATT
Organism: Carpatolechia fugitivella; assembly: GCA_951230895.1. Classification (NCBI taxonomy): domain Eukaryota; kingdom Metazoa; phylum Arthropoda; class Insecta; order Lepidoptera; family Gelechiidae; genus Carpatolechia; species Carpatolechia fugitivella. Next base: position 4,007,675 of record OX579661.1, read on the forward strand.
GAGTAATAGTTCATAAATATATTTTCTCTGTCACTCTCTGAAAATCGATAACAATATCTACCATTCTTGGTGCAATTGTCAAAATTACACATTGGTCCAACTTTTCTTTGGGGTACTACTGTCTTTGTATACGGAGAAACATATTCTTTTCCTTGTTGTCGGAGTAACTTAGCTTCTTTAAACTTATTAGTTTTTATTGGTTTGCACTGTTCAGTTTCTCTTGCTGATCCATCTAATATAAAATCTTCTGGCGCTCTCTCAATTTGCTGGTGTTGTGTACATAAAGCCTGATGTGATAAAATGTGATCAGAACAAACAATTAAAGCACATTTTGAGCAACTGAGATCAGTTTGAATGGTGCAAGTAGAAAAGCTGCAAAAGTTTGGTGTTATTGTCTCTAAACTATGACAATTATTTAATTGGCTGGGTGATGCATCAAGAAAATCATCTGCAACGGCTGTTTCATTAGAATTATTTAAATCTATATCAGCTTCCTCAAGAATATTAGCACCATGGTCCAATAAATCTTGATATACAGCTTTCTCAAGCTTTCTCAAAGCGTGGTTAGAGCATGATTGTGCATCAGTTGATGATTCAAAATGTAAGTCACACAAGAAACAAGCACAGCCAAAGCATGTTGTCAGTATAGGATTAGTGCAAGAACGAAATTCACAACTTATAGCGGGTTTTTCGGTTGGCATTTTTGTAGTTTTCGTAGCCTTGCCAGGAGCGGATGAATAATGATTTTTACACGAAGAATAATCAACAATAAAATGTTGCCAACATAAAAAACATTCACATTTATGACAAGCCGCATAAACTTCATTTGTACAAGCCGAAAATTCGCAGTAGAAGCTAAAATTCTTCTGAATACTATCTTCAGTATCATCAACGATGAAATTATCATCAGGCAAAGGCTGTTTATTAACTGGTTGGAGTTCAAAAGTTTGTATTGCTGACTTGTTTACAAAGTGATTAATACATGAATTTGTTTCAAGATGGTGTTCTTTGCATAGTAGACAGGAACATTGAAAACAGGTTGAGAGTATGGAGTTACTATTACAGTTGACATATTCGCAATGTTGGTCCTTCTTCGCATATTTAGAGAGTGGTTCATCTTCGTCAGAAGATAATAGTTTTTCTTCTTCTACAGCAGTTATAGTGCCATAATACCACTTTCGTTTATACAGCATTTTGACTTTTACATTGAGCTCAAATTTGTCTTTCTTGCTAACTATCACCAGCTCGCAGGTACTTTGAAGAACCGTCTTGCCAAGTTACTATGACGTCCATTCTTCAATTCTGTAAATAAATAATAGTTGACTAAATTGACTACAATATTTATGTTTGAATTAGTTGCAATGAGTTATTTTTAATAAAAAACGTTGAAAAATCACTCTTCTAATATTACATTAAAAATTGGCAAAAAAAACAAAGAACATAACACGTACATACATACATAGCATGTATACATACTAGTTAGAATTTATCATTATACTCGTAGTAATCTCTCAAACGAGCTGGAGTAACTTTGAAAGTAAACATAACCTATAAAATAATATTTTACTTCTAAACAATATTGTATGATGTTTTTTCACATACCTTCACCACTCGAATCAGAGTTACATATACGTAAGTAATTTGAAATAAGACAAGCACACTTTCTTCCACTATTTCACGCGTTTTAGTTTTTTTTGTCACTTCACAAATTTTTTCAACTGCTCTGCTGCACCGAGTTTGCAAAGTAAACTTGTCATGACATGCTTCACTTCAAACACAACGGAAGAGTTACGTCTTTTCGTGATTACATTTTTTAGACACGAATGGGCGTATCTCAAGATAGGCCTTTTCGTGATTTTTTCTCATATTATGAACATCGAAATAGGGCTTTTTGTGATGTTGAATATCTTTGATTGCGTCTTATTATAGAGTTACAGATTTTTGTGACATAATAAAACTTGCAGCTAGCAACCCGGTGACGGGCTTAACTCAATACAGTCAAAAACTGAGATACGCCTTTTCGTGATTTGACCGACTTATATAAGATATTTGCTTTACTATTTGTTAAAATCATCATGTTACTTTACTATATTGTTTTAATATCATGCTACGATTTGGATAAAAAAAAGGGACGAATCAGTAAATAGGAATAACATAGAAGTTGAGTAGGCGACTCTATGTTTAATTCCGCAGTTAGAAAACATAATATAAAGACGATCACATTGTAAATTTCTAAAAGAGTTTGGGTTACTCTCACAACGTAGTAAGGATCTGCTACTAGATGATCAACGGCCAATTTTGATTATTATTATAGAGATCAGAAATTAAACGGAAAACGTATGTTCGTAGCGTTCAGCTCATAATAAGTCTGTAACTGAACATCTGATCTCTATAATAATAATCAAAATTGGCCGTTGATCATCTAGTAGCAGATCCTTACTACGTTGTGAGAGTAATCCAAACTCTTTTAGAAATTTACAATGTGATCGTCTTTATATTATGTTTTCTAACTGCGGAATTAAACATAGAGTCGCCTACTCAACTTCTATGTTATTCCTATTTACTGATTCGTCCCTATCTCTCGCCCGAACACAGGAGTACCAGTTGCCAGCCGGCAAGCAGCCTACTCCTGATTACCCATGCTCGTTGACTGAAAGAATAAAGTCACCAGGAAATCCCAGCGACTTTATTAAGCAATACTAACTTCGTATTCTGAAAAGAACTTCGAAGTTTATTGCTTCTGCAATAAGAGCCCAGATTCCTGAAATGGATCACAGGGATTATTACATGATATATGTAATTTAAAAGGTATAAAAAGGTGGCTCCAGGACTGCCATAGCGAGTCCTTAGAGCCGGCGACGGGTGTGTCGTCTGTAGTTCTGAATAGAACTTCTAGTTCTTAGAGGAACTTTCGTTGAGTGGCATTTCCTCAACAGAATGATCAATAACCAAGTTTCTCTAATGATACTACCCGGAGACGACCATCTTAGCCCTACGCACCGAGACTCCCTTTTCCTTAAGCTATGCCAACTGTATTGATAAATACGGTTACATAACCCCTCTGTGTCTTCCAATATATAGTCCGACAAGGGATCTAGTAATATCCAGCATTGACGAGGGGACTAGTTCTAGCTCCCTCAGTTGGACAATTACTAAGACCTTAGAACCCAAGCAAGGCAGCAGACTAGAAGCAAAGACCCGAGACGTACACACAATACAGCAAACCAGCCATCAAAGTATCTACGTGACGAGTGAGAATAAACGCTCCACCAACGCGCTCTCTGTGAGTCACTTCCCACTCTGTCCTTCAGAATGCTCCTGTTCTCCCCTCACCACAGAGGTGTAGGAAAAAGGTTAAAATAATAGACAACCCCGAAGGGTTGTCTACGGCGGACCCTAGTCCGACCGATGCGCCTTAAGCGATGGAAGGAGACTGAAGTCCCATCGTAGAAAGCCTAAGCTTCACGTTGTAGCCGAAGCTAGTGGACGACGTCCAATCGATACTAGCCGAAGCGTTCCCGATACGGCTGAGCCGTTATAGTAACCTTTTGGGAGGCTAATCCCGTCTTCCACCGAAGTGTCCAACGTATTGCGTTCAAGGTTGTGTTTATAGGATAGTCCACACGTGAACCAGCGCCCATGATGGTAAACCATCTTCCAACGAGCAAGCTCGAAGGGATGACCTCACAGCTGCTACTGACTGTGGGTCTCATATCTGGATTGCTCCTGCATACTGGATCTCCGTCTATCTGAACGGTACTGCCAGGGCAGATCTGCACCAACTTCATATCTCCATATATACATATCTCCGCCGCGCGTCTCCGTGCCTGAGACCGCATATGAATCTAAAGACTCATTTCAGCTATCGCTCTGAATATAACTCGGTAATAAATCATACATGATGATATTAGCCAGAGCAGCCCACGTTCAGGTTCTCGTTCTCAATTAATAAGCTCGTTCCAGTATGCCTCTTCACAGACTTCTGCCTTGAAGGCAGCCACTATGTCCTCCGCTACCTCTATCTGGGATAATACTTGAAAGACTATCGTCGACACTAATCAGTCTGACGTCCACCGTGCATGGATGTGGACAAGTCCTCGTCCACGACGATGTTTTCAAGTCGCTGTATGCGTCTCGGTCAATCAGCGGTTCAGAGCTAGCCATGAGTTAGCGGCATTCATAGCAGCCCAATGGTTACTCCACATCTTCATAGGTCAGATACGGAAATCTCTCCACAGACTGGCGTCTTGAAGGTAGCCACTAAGATATTGTTAACTCCACTATCAGGGGTAATGCTTAGTGTACTTATCACGCCTAGGATGCGACCCATACTCCAGCTCAGAGCCAGACATGCAGTGCCAACAATATCATAGCAGCGATAGTTATACCTCATCTTCATGCGTCAGATAAGGGTTCTCTATCAGATGGTCAAATATAGTGCATTATGTGATCAGTTTGTCCGTTTCAGTTTGTCCGTGTCCGCTTTCATTAGGTCATCTAGGAGCGTCAATCCTATGATTCCCTTGATTTTCATTTTTGACCATCTCGGATGGGATATGTCATCCATAGAGGCATAATTAACCGTTCCCATATCAAACAGGCAGCACGCCAGTCTTCAGGGACCGAAATCCCGTCGAAAGGCAGTGAGAGGCTGTGCAGCGCCTGCGACTTTAGGTTCGGCAATTATTTTACTTGGTTTTCCAAGTATAGACTTATACTAGTCCATTTTTGCACTTTTACAATAATGTCAATTTTCTTGAACTCAACGTTCCGCCAGCCATCTATCCCCCGACGTTTTTTATTGGATTTGTATCATATTATTAGATAGATGAGTATGTAATAGTACCTAAATTAATAAATATTATTGCTGTGTCTATCTCTACGAGAAAGCAAAAGGTAAGTAGGTACGTAAACGTAAGGACTAAGAAAGGTCATAATTAGTTGTTTGTGTGGCGGATTTCGTGAGAGAATTTCGTTTAAAATTTTCAATTTTGTTTTTATTTTAAACTTTTTGGAAAGTACGTTACAAGGAACAACAGTTGACAAGGCTGTTGTTTATTTGGGCAACAAAATGTTTGCCAAAGGGCAAGCCTACGTAGCCCTCAGTAGGGTTCGCTCATTGGATGGTGTGGTGATATGCGACTTGGACCAACGCAAATTATTTAATAACCCACATAATAATGTAGCATTAAACAACTGTACCGCTATTCGAAGCCTATATTTATGAGAGTGGCAACACTGCTTTTCCCTGATTGGTCGATTCCTACATCTGTCCCTGTCTAACATTCGCCGTCCTTTTTCCACCTCCCTCCACCAGGCAGAGCGCTCGAGTTTCACTTGGAGCGCTTCCAACCTCATTGGCGATAAGTTTTTCGCGCTGAGTGGTCGTTGTAAGTGCTCAAAACTTTTAAATATTTGATAATACTTACGTATTTTCAACGGTGAGTACTTAAAAATATTCCTACTTATTTTTCTTGTTTTATATTTAACGGTTTTTCCGTTCGTTTATATTTAAATGTCTGTCCTAGTTTTATAATTTAATACATATTTTTTATACTTTAGATGGATAGTGATGAATCTTCGTCGTCCACAAGTGGATCTAGTGCGAGCCCTATAGCCAGTGCTGTACAACAGCCTCCACGGTCGGGGCCACCTTCGGTCTTGGCGCCAGCCATGCCCGAGTTTGTGCTGGACCGCGTGGCGGGTAGTGAAACTGGAAAGATGCCCGACTCTGCACTAGACCAAGTGGCGGGTAGCAAAGCTGGCAAGAAACGGAAATCTTCAGACAACGGAGAGAAGAAACACCGAAAACGTAAGCGGTCAAATGAAACCGATACAGCCTTGAACGCACTGGCTGCCCAAGTAAGTGTTATTCAACAATTTCTTGCCCAACAATTTGTACCTAATAATATACCTGATGGTAACGAAAGTGAGGTCTCTTTAGATGTAAGTGGAGAATTGTACAAAAATATAGAGGATGAGGTTCCTTCAACGGCTCCTCAAGATTTTTCTTTGTCTATAAATACGGTCCTCAAAGAACCTACTATGCCTAAATCTAATCCTAACGACTTAGAACGTTTGAAATGTATCCAACATTTTGATTCCGATTCTTGGAATGAGGTTAGATACTCCGATGTACAAAAAAGATACTGCTCCACTCCAGGTTTTACTGAGCTGGAATGTAACGATGAGCTTAAACCTTACGATAGATTAAACAACCTTGCTCTTGTTGAAAGGGGCTTTGCGGCTATCACGCAAGGTTTGCTAAAGCAGCACGAAGCTGCGGAAAATGGTTTCAAGACCTTTCTGGAATGGTTAAAATCTTCTGAAGTAGTTGACATGGCTTCCGTTGAGATCAAAATTAAAGAAATATTTTCGCAAGGTGAATATCAAAAGATCACTAACGATTTGTTACAAATGACTTGTGGCCATCGTGCCGATTTAGTTCAACAACGCAGGGATGCTATTTTGCGTTCAGTAAAAGATAAATTTGTCAAGTCATCCTTGCGTAAAATACCTCCAACTTGCGAGAATCTTTTCAAAACTGAAGCACTTTCAACAACATTAGAGAAGCAAGGTGGAATAAACAAGGTTTTTTGGCCATTCAAGCCAAGCACAAGTATTAAATCAATGCCGGTTGCGCAAACTGGTTCTTTTCAAAAATCTAACAAGCAACCTGCGCAAGGTATGCCTAATTACATGGCACCCTCAGGGAGCCGAATGCCGCCAGCGCATGGTGTGCCTTATTATCCTATGATTCCTGCGCAAGGAATCTTTCCCTTTATGAATCAATCTTTCATGCCAAACAGGTTTCCCTCGCAGGGTCAGGCATTTCGTCCAAGAGCCCCCCGGGGACAAGAGGATAACTCTAAAAGAAACGCAAGACCAGGACTTTTCAATAAAGGCCAGTCAAAACGAAAGTATTGACTCGATCTTTCAAGCTGGATGTCTTCAGAGCTTTTACCAAGCATGGGAAGATCTGCAAGCTCCCTCAACTCTCTTAAAAATATTGTCCGAAGGGTACCGCATCCCATTTTTCAAAAAACCACCCCTTCGGTGGCCGGGATCTATACGGGATATTCAAACACTTCGTTCAAGGGAAATGGACCTTCAAATTCAGCAAATGAGGAAAATGGGAGTGCTAGAGAGTGCGCAGCTCTCGCCAAGCTTCCTTTCCAACATTTTCTTGATTCCAAAGGAGGACGACTCACGCCGTCCAGTTTTCAATTTAAAGAAATTAAACAACTTTGTTTGCACAAGCAAGTTTCGATTGATCAATCACCACGGCATTCCGTCTTTCCTGCAGCCCAACGACTGGCTAGCAAAAATAGATTTGTCAAATGCTTACTTCCATCTTCCAATAGCACCCAGTCACAGACCTTTCCTAAGACTAATATACAACCAGGAACTTCTGCAGATGACTTGCCTGCCGTTTGGCTTAGCATCAGCTCCAAAAATTTTTGCCACAATAACCAATTGGGTCGCGCAGACTTTAAGAGATCGGGGAATCAGGGTCCTGATTTACTTGGACGATTTTCTGTTGGCCAACCAGAACAAGCATGTGCTTTGTTATCATGTTCAGATGGCTGTTCAAATATTGGAGTCACTGGGCTGGCAAATCAACTACAAGAAATCCATACTCGATCCTCAAAAATCTCTTCAGTACTTGGGCATAATTTGGGACACTTTCAGAAATTTAAAAATTCTTCCGCCACAGAAACATGTTGTTATACAACAAAAGCTACTACAGATGCTTCGGCGTCAAAGATCAAATCTAAAAGAATTGCAATCTCTAATAGGTGTTCTAAACTTCTCAAGTCTGGTAGTCCCACAAGGTCGGTTGCATTTCCGGTACTTGCTTCAACATTGCAATCGTCTTTTGAACGAAGATCCGACCCAGGTGTTTCCACTTCCCGAGAAAGCTCTGTTAGATGTAAAATGGTGGCTAAAGAATTACTTTCAAAATTCAATGTTACATCCCCCGGCAGTGTCTCATTACCTATGCACCGACGCCTCGGGATCGGGGTGGGGCGCTCAGCTCGACAACGAGATGCTAAACGGCTCTTGGAGTCCGGACGAGCAGACACTCCACTCGAATCAAAAAGAAATGTTAGCGGTATTGAAAGTCCTACAAACTCATTGTCAACGATTAAAAGGAAGTACAGTGTCCATACAGTCGGACAACAGAACTGTTCTCTCTTATCTTCGAAAAGAAGGAGGCACTCGATCGAAGTCGTTGATGCTGCTTACTTACCAAGTATTTCATATACTTCAGGATTACAACATCCATTTGTCATTACATCACCTGCCCGGCAGGTACAATGTGGAAGCAGATCACCTCTCTCGAGGATCTCGACATCCGGAATGGCATTTACTTCCAGCCCTAACAGAGAAAATTTTCAAGAAGTGGGGAGTACCTGTTATCGACCTATTCGCCTCGGATCGTGCCCACGTTGTTCCCAAGTATGTGGCCCTGAACACAATGGACTGCAAAGCGGTATTTGTCGACGCTTTCTCACAACAATGGCAGTACAGTCTAGCTTGGGTGTTCCCACCCCCATTTCTGATTCCCAAGGTCCTTGCGCACCTGAACGAAGCGACAGGTATCTTTTTGATAGTTGTCCCCAGATGGAACAAAGCTTTTTGGCGCCCCGACCTCAGAAAACGAGCGTTAAGTCCCCCATTCACCATCCACAACTTGGAGAGAGTCTTGATAGATACTGTAACGAATCGGCCTCCGCCCAAAATTCACGATCTAACGTTGGAAATATGGAGATGTGGGGGTGGGATCAGGCCTTGATAGACTGGACTCCAGAACAAATAGTACTTTTAATGGCTAGTTGGCGAGATACTACAAAGAAGTCATATTTGGCAGCCTGGAGACGCTGGTGTTCTTGGGCTAGTAATAACAACATTCCATACCGTTCACCGTTAGGTTCTGATTTAGCAAGATATCTTTCAGATTTATTCCAAAAAGAAAATCTATCTTACAATACGATTTTACTCCACAAGTCCGTAGTATGTACGCTTTGTGATCCTAATAAGTGTATAAACTTAGGTTCACACCCTATGGTGGTGCGTATTCTTAAATCTATTTCTATTCAGAAGCCCAAAAATCCCAAGCCTCCTGTCTGGGATGTTGATAAAGTTTCGTCTTGGCTAGCTAATAACTTTACATCGGATGTTACTTTTTACGAATGTTCACGTCGTACTGCTTGTATTTTACTACTTTGCTCTGGTCGTAGGGTGCACGATCTTACCTTGTTGTCAATTGACCCAGATTTATTTTCCGTTACGAACCATTATGTAACCTTTTGGCCTCTTTTTGGTTCAAAGACAGATTGTGCTAATTATCAGCAGTCAGGGTGGCGTTTGTTAAATAATACACAAAATGAAGCTATTAATCCTGTATTTTGGGTCAAATCACTAATAAAACTGTCAAAGTCAAGACGTGATGAGTGCAGAAAGAGTAATTTATTTCTCACTGTCCGTGGCGCACCAAAGCCGGCCACACGGGCCGTTATAGCAAATTGGGTAAAGTCCCTTCTTCAGGAAGCTGGTGTCCAAGCGTCCGCAGGCAGCGTGCGGTCAGCGGTTGCATCAAAACATTGGGTGCTTAACTTTCCGCTTGATGATATCCTCGCCCGAGGGAACTGGAGGTCACAAAACACTTTCTCCCAATTTTACAGGCGGGAGATAAGACAGGTAGACTCAAGTGCATCAGTGGTGTCAGCTTTCTTTCAGCCTGTTTAAAACAAATAATTGAATGTTATTTTATGCCTAGGTACCTACCTATTGTATTATTTCTATTTTGTTATATTTCAACTGTTATTTAAATCACATGATTAAGTTTTTTGTTTTGTTAAATACTTACTTTGATTTTGTTTGTAATTGAGGTTCTAAGCAAAATATTACTGCCTTATTCACATGATAAGCATATAATTTTTAATAAACTTACCTATGTAATACTTCTGGATTGTTTGCTTTTAAATTGTATCCTTTTTCGACAGCCACACATGTTTTCTGTTTGCACGATTTCCTTTAGCACTTTTACAAGTCTTTATTTCTTGTCAAAGATAATAACTGCAATTTTATTACCCACATATTTTACAATGACTTTAATAAAGTTGTTGTCACTTTTTCCTAATTCAAGGGGTACATATATAATAATATCACATTGGCGTTTTTTCTTTCCACCAGGCGATAACAGACAGGTCTCATAAATATAGGCTTCGAATAGCGGTACAGTTGTTTAATGACAGCGTTTTACCTACCATTAAAACGCTTATTAAACTACTTACCATATTCGAAGCCTAAAGTTTAATTTCTGCCCGGTGCGTATTTTTGAAAATAAATATTTTTCAAAATTACTTTTGTATGAGACACAATGAGGTTGGAAGCGCTCCAAGTGAAACTCGAGCGCTCTGCCTGGTGGAGGGAGGTGGAAAAAGGACGGCGAATGTTAGACAGGGACAGATGTAGGAATCGACCAATCAGGGAAAAGCAGTGTTGCCACTCTCATAAATATAGGCTTCGAATATGGTAAGTAGTTTAATAAGCGTTTTAATGGTAGGTAAAACGCTGTCATTACAAGAATTAGACAGACTTAGAAATATAACGCAATAACATAGGTACTAAAATTTTATTTGCCTTTAACGTACTTATTATATACCTTCGCCGATCCGTCGTGGGTGCAAATAACCGCATCGGAATCGGCCACCTATCCTCGTTGTTGCAGTATTTCTTTATAGTCTACCACCATGCGCCATAAAACATGTTCAAGAACCTGATCTGTAAAGATACCGGTTCAGTAGTTTTGAAAACTCCTGTAATGCCAACTTATCTGGCTACTGCAGGGCTCCCTGGTGGTCTACCGCCTCAAAACATATCCAACAACCAGCTCCAAAATGAAGCCTTTTGAATGCAAAAAACCGCATCGAAATGGATTCAGTACTTTTTGAGAACTCCTGTAGTGCCAACTTATCTGGCTGCTGCAGCGCTCGTGGTCTACCTCCATAAAACGTATCTAAGAACCCGCTCCAAGATGAAGCCTTTTGAATGCAAAAAACCGCATCGAAATCGATTCAGTACTCTTTGAGAACTCCTGTAGTACCAACTTATCTGGCTGCTGCAGGGCTCCCTGGTGGTCTACCTCCATAAAACGTATCTAAGAACCTGCTCCAAAATGAAGCCTTTTGAATGCAAAAAACCGCATCGAAATCGATTCAGTACTTTTTGAGAACTCCTGTAGTACCTACTTATCTGGCTGCTGCAGGGCGCCCTGGTGGTCTACCTCCATGAAATGTATCTAAGAACCTGCTCCAAGATAAAGCCTTTTGAATGCAAAAAACCGCATCGAAATCGATTCAGTACTTTTTGAGAACTCCTGTAGTACCAACTTATGTGGCTGCTGCAGGGCTCCCTGGTGGTCTACCGACCCAAAGCATGTCTAACAACCAGCTCCAATATGAAGCCTTTTGAATGCAAAAAACTGCATCGAAATCGATTCGGTAGTTTTTGATAACTCCTGTGTTGCCAACTTATCTGGCTGCTGCAGCGCTCCCTGATGGTCTACCTACATAAAACATATCTAAGATCCTAAGTTGAAGTGATACCTTTTCAATGCAAAAAACCGGAACTAAATCGGTCCAGTGGTTTTCGAGATAGAAGGTAACAAACAAACAAACAAACAAACAAACAACCTCTTACCCCAAACGCATATACTGCCTCCGTTCCGTTCCGTCCGTCGTCGTGGGTAAAGACTATAATTTAGGACCGAAAATGGTATTCTAAATGAATAAAATAAATAAATAAATAAAAATAATTTATTCTCAGAATCGAATCCGTAGATATGATAGTATGAGACAACTTACGACTAGGTTAGTAGTAATAGGAAAAGAATAAAACAAAACAAAAAAGGACATGTAAAACAGAAAATCCTCCCGCAGCCATGCGCAGCCTCACCGGGCGCGCAGTACGTGCAGCTCGGTGAACCTGCCCAGTAGCTCGGAGTCTAGCCTGTCTACCACCATCCTCAGGACGCTGTTTGCGCTCCCTCACACTCTCTTCACTAATAACGCAACCTTTTTACGTATTACCGCATAAAAGTCGTCGACTCCAGCATCGGCGAACATGCCGGAGGCACTGCAGTATCGAGGGAGCCCAAAGAATGCCCCAAAGACGCAGAACATTATAGGCTTTCTGCGTGAAGTTGGCCCACGGGCTGCTCGTGTAAAACGTCTGACAATAGGCTTTAAAAAGGGTTATTTTTACTTCAGCTGTACAACGAGCGAACCTGCGTGCCAACATGTTACCACGTATCGATAATGCTCTGCGTTCTCTTTCTAGGTCTAAATTATCACTCAAATCCTCTGTGACTATATGGCCGAGATATTTAAATTGGGAAACACGGGTCAAAGGTGTACCGTTTAGTTAGAGTAATGGGTGGGATTTCAGTCGGACCTTTATTATTACGGACACTAAACAGCATGAACTCGCTCTTTTTCTTATTATATTTTAATCCGTGTTCCCTCGCAAATAATCACATGTATTCAATAATTTTCTTAAGCCGCCAATCGAGGGGCTCAGCAGCACCATGCCATCTGCGTAACTAAAGTTATTGACACAAACGTCGTCCACATGGCAGCCGACATGCATGCTGCTAAGCTCCTCGATGAGCTGGTTAACATATATATTAAACAGTTTGGGTGAAGTCAGTCCTCCTTGTCTCACTCCACATTCAAGAAAGTATTCATCAGAATATGTATTATCCCATTTTACTGTATTGCCCTGGAGACACGCCCGCGCTCCTTAGCTTTGCCCAAAGCTTAATTCTTCTTCTTTCGAGTCGATGGCTCGTCAAAGATTTTTATTTGCCCAGTATTCCGCCACCCTGATTGCTCCATCTGAGGCCTCCATGAGCTCATTCAGGGAGCACGAGTCAGGACAAGCAGGACACGATAAAAGGTGGGCCATTGTCTGCGGAGTCGCGCCACACTCGCACCGAAGGTCCGCCCCGTCTAAAAAACCCCACCTGAGACGGTTTTCTTTACTCCGACCGACCTGGGTACGGAGTCTGTTTAAAGACTTCCAAAGAGTTCTTGGAAGTTCATACCCAGTGGGGAGATTTTCCGAGAGCAGGACGAATGGAGGAGACAGCGAAGTTTGCGCCCGCCAGAGGTCACATCTGGCTTGAGAGGCCTCGCCATGAATCGGAGCTGTACATTTGTAAAAGCTTTAGCGGCTTTTCAGCCTTTGTGGCACAGGAGAATAATTGTGCATAGGGTGCCGTTGGTCCGATTCAAGTTTGGCTCTCTCTATGGCACACGCTACGCTCCTGCGAATATCTGGAGGCGCAATACCGGCCAGCGGATGTAGCATTTGTACCGGGGTCGGCTTGAGGCAGCCAGTTATAATCCGGCACGTTTCGTTCAAGGCTTAATAAAATAATAAGACACCAAGTCAAACGCCTTGGACAAATCCATGAAGCACGCATACACTGGGGTTTTACGCTTGACATAGTACTGTGTGCTTTAAAGCTAATATATTACTTTCAGTGGAGAGACCCTCACGAAAACCAAATTGAGTATCATGTAACGCCATCACCTCATCTAGCTTCTTATCTAAAAGTCCATCAAAAACCTTGGCGACCACCGTAGCCAGGGAGATTGGCCTTTAATTGGTCTTATCTGAAGTATCACCTGTGCGGTTCTTTATAATTGGCACTACAATAGTTCTCATCAGGTCAGCTGGTAAGTAGGAGTGACGTAAGCAGAAAGTATACAGCATTGCAAGTACTCTAAAAAGGTGTGGCCCGGCATGCTGCAAGTGCTCAAAGCTGAGCCCGTCGTGGCCTGGAGACTTGCCTCTTTTCATATTTTAATGACATCTTTCGCAGAAAACTTAACTGGATGCTCCACTTCACAAGGCTCAGCACTGTGCACTATCGGCAAGCTAGATTTCACCTGAAAATTTTCTTTAAAAATATTTGCTATTGACCTAGGCTCACTAGCACCATCGATGCTCACAGACAGGCTAACCTTGCCATTTAACTTTTTAGTCCCATTCCAAAAACCTTTAAATTTTTTAGTCGAATGTTAGGAAGCAAGGATGTCCATCTGTATCTGATCTTGGTTATTAAGGCAGTACTTTAAGCGAGACTTGAAAATTCTATGACTTTCGCGCATTTTTTCGTAGATTGGCCCCTGTCTCGGCTTACTGTAATATAGATACATTTGGAAATCTATTCTCGCCTGCCTATGAGTTTCTTTAACATGTTTATTCCAACCATAGACAATTCTTACTTTCGCTGGTTTTAGGCCAAGGTTTTGCGACTTTCTAGCGAGGCCTGACACAAAATGCTTACAATAGCATGATAAAATATGTCAATAACATGTTTATGCTGCAAATCGTAACACATAAAATCAGCACACTCATGGAATTCTTCCAGGAAATCAATATCTCTAAGCCTATTGTTACAAATTTTATAATATTTACATATTTCTGCTGCTTCCCTACTACTTAATACCGAAAATTCCCTACTACCGAATAGGTAGTTCTTCTTCTTAGTCGGACACTCTTGTCAGAGTGGTCGTGGTTGCGCTGACGAGGTACACGGTGGAGTGTTTGGTGGGTCGATATCTTTTCCGAGGGTAGCTCTCCTGGCTATGTGCTTCCATTTCTGACGGTTAGAGGCGTCGCGAATACACTGGACCATGGTGGACTCAGTAGTCCTTCTGATGGCGTCTATCCAACGGGTTGGCGATTGACCGCGTGCTCTCTTGCCTTCCACCTGGCCCTGAACTACCAGTATCTCCATCGAGTTCTCATTTCTAGAGACGTGACCAAAAAACTTCAGTATTCGTAGTTGCTCAGTTGACGATAATCTGTCTTTAACACAAAGCTCTTTGAGGATGGATACATTGGTGCGAAATGCCATCCACGGGATTTTTAGGAGGCGTCTCCAGCACCACATCTCTAATGCATCGATTTTACGGCGATCCTGCAGTCTCAGAGACCAAGTTTCGGCTCCACAGAGGAAGATTGGAAACACAAGGCACTTCATCAATCTGACTTTAGTCTTCTTGGTAATCTTCCTGTCCTTCCAAATCTTTCCCAGTCGTTCCACTGCAGACCTGGTGATGGCGCACCGTCGTCTGACCTCGTCGCCAAATCCTCCAGTACTTGATATAGTAGAACCGAATAGTTTTGTACCACTTCACAGTTGGCTATATATATTGTGTACGTTGGTTCCAATTTGTTCAGCCCGGTCTACTATCATCATCTTCGTCTTGTCTCGGTTGACAGCAAGTCCCAATTGGAGACTGGTACTTTCTAGATGGGTTAGAAAATTTTCCATGTCTTCTCTAGTCTGTGCAAGAAAGGTAGTCAGTCATCAGCGTATCTGAGGTTATTTATCACGCGTTCCCCAACAGATATTCCTTTGTCCCATAGGAATAGGTAGTTGCGTAATTAAAAAAAAAATGTTTTTTACAATAGCTTTATGTTTCTATAATATTTTTTTTATTTATCAGAAGACGTTAATTCACTGTAAAAGTATTCAAAGATATTGAAAACCCTTTTTATAGAACGTAGTCAAGACCTGCTAGTCATATACCAAAGATATCATGGACACTAAAGTGGCTGATTGTGTTCGGAATATTGAGATCATTGGAGAAGAACCCGTAAAGGAGCGTATGTCGTGTCGCAGGGACATCATAATCTGTCTATTGAGCTGCCTATAAGACTCAGCGTCTTCGGAGGTTTGGAGCGTCATAGAACGTCTACTAGCCATGAGGTTTCGGGGATAGTTTTTGAGGTCTATTTTTACGGTGAGTTTTGAAGTACTTACCGTCTCTTTTCCTTGTACCCCGTCCTCTTTCCTCTCTAATAGCAGCTTTTAAGCTGTCAGGACGGTAGGTATCCCATATAACGTCAACGCGACTGTTTTTTTTTATGTGAGCAAATATGTATGTATAGTATAAAAACTTGATCTGCATACTCTTTGAATGTCTTAGCTGTACCAGGATTTAACATTTGTACCACAGCAGCTCCATCAAAAATACTCACGTCAACTGTGGGCGAAGTCTTCTTTTCAAATGATTCTGTTCTCAGCTTTGTTTTCAGTTCGCATTCTACCTCCATTTGACAATGATGGTGGTGCCGCATGATTCTCGTGCAAGAAAAAGTTATCTAAGTGTCCATCACGGACTTGGCATGAGATGTAAAGCCGTGAAAAAGGGAACAATCGCTGTTGAGGGCCGCACGTGACCTTTCAGTTTGGACTTATTCTTGACAGGTGGTCTGCTAAACAGAGGTAAAAAGTTTTTTGGAATTGGATTTCTTACAGGTATCGTGCATTATTCTAGCCTTTGCGTAACAAACTCTTGGAATTTGGAATTTTCATTAATATGGACAAAACGAAGGTCATGTTTAACGTCCATGTTGCACCCACCGCACTAACTGTTGGAAACTCTACTCTCGAAGTTGTTGACGAATATATATACCTGGGACAGGCAGTCCGATTAGGTAAGTCCAATTTTGAGAGAGAGGTCAGTAGAGCCTTTCATTTATCTAAGGGTGTACGCCGAATTCGGCGTAGTATTTGTTGCCGCATTTTACAACTATGCCAGCGGTATCTAGGCGAGCGCCGCGCGAGCCTTTCATTTATCTAAGTAAGGAATATTACATTGTTCTTAATCAAAAACAGGCAGTTTAAAATATCCTGACCTTAAAAGGTCACTGTATCAGAGAGCGCTGCTGCCCGTTCCCTGTTCAATGTGTAGTCCCTAAGTCGCCTCTTACGACACCCACGGGAAGAGAAGGGGTTGGTGACAAATGTATTATACTCTGCCGTCACCACACGGCTAGTAATAATATCGAGGGGTGAAAGGCTAATGGCGTTAAGCGACACCAAGGGCGATATTGAGTTATATATATATTTGGAATCAGCGAATTTTTCTGCGTCTTTTGAGCCAGGTTTCATGCCGATCTGAGTACTTTTTTGTCGCTTAATGCAAATAGATTTGGCCCCAGTTTTCTATTGCGCTACTGCCTCAAGCGACACAAAAAAATGCCTTTTTTATAACATGGTTGACTTGAGCGGTATTAAGTTATTTAGCCTAGTTACTTGAATCGTTTAGCCTTTTTCACTTTTAAACTCAAATGGTTGTTAAAGCTTTTTTCTTGTTTCTATTTCTAAGGCAGCTGGTAGTTTAAATAATTTAGCTTGCCCCAAAATTCACAAACCGCTGTCACTTAAAGCAATTAGCCTGCCACAAAAAATAAAAGCTTGTCGCTTGATGCAATTAGCTCTCCACAAAAATATTACGCATAATATGTCACTTCAATCAAATAGCCTGCAGCAAAAACAAACAAAGTATGGCGTTTGAATTATTTGGCTTTGCTCTATTTTATGTTTAGAACAGTGACTTAAAGTAATTAGCCTTTTCGAAAATTTAAGAGAGCATGTTATTTGAGATAATTATGACGTGTACTTTTTACAAAAAGCGGTCGCTTAATTAAAAAATTATTAAATATTTTTGTACTTGAATCACTTTTCCTTTTCTGCTATCAGTAAGAAATGTATGTTCAGCAAATACATTTTTCTATGACACTAGTAGATCAATGTCGTTTAAAACCTACTTATAACGTTTGCGTTACTCGAAAACTTCTCGTGAATAGTAGGCGTGCGCTTGCGCGGGGCGCTTCAGTCAACGCCGCGCCGTCAGGGAGGCCAGACGCGTGCCTTATTCTCAGATCGCGTGGTGGGAGATTGTTGGTGAGTAAGCTTCGAAATTCAATGTTATTCATGTGTAGTGCAGTGAAATGTTGTTGAATAAACATATAAATCGAAATGTGTTATATCTAACTATACTTTGAACGAATTCTAATTGAATCGTGAGTAATTTGATACAAAATTATTGAAAATGAAGGTTTGAAATGTTTTCATTGGTAAACAATATTTGATCTGAGCTATTTGTTTAATTAAAAAAATATATTTAGTTATCTATAACGATTCGTATTTCCTTTTTAGCATAAGATGGACTCGGAAAGAAGGAAATTTTTTAAAAAAGAAATCGCAGATGCCACCGCGAGGAAGAGAAGAAGAAAGGAGGAATGTTCACGAACAGTTATGGCAGAAAAAAGTGTACAAAACGGCGTGATTCTGACGTATTAATCTTAGGAAGCCAATCCTACAATGCACAAAATAAAGATTTGTCAATATTAGATTCAAAACATGCTAAAAAGACCGTGTGTAAAAATCTCTTTACTTCTGAAGTAAATGACGCAATACCGATTCAGAAGGTAGGTATTTAAAATTGTCAGTTACCAATTAGCCATTTTATAAAATGATATACCTACTTAGTTACCAATTAGCCATTAACTAAGTACTATTTTCTTTTCTAGGAACACGAAAAAAAGAAAGAAAATGAAGACATTGGCAACACAAACTCCAACTCAGATATTGAAAATAGAAAGAAATAAGATAGAAATCTAGTATTATGACTCAAAACATTATAAACAAAGATCAAGCAATAATACATTGCGAACTGGTAACTACAGACACTGAATTTACAACAAATGAGGTGAGTTTTTTAAATAAATAGTAAATATACTACTAGTAAATTACTTAACTACTTTATATTTAAATTTGTTACTAAAAAGTGCATACGAAGAAAACCGTCTTCTTTAAAGATTGTGTTCAATAAACTTCTTAAAATTATTTTTACTGTTTTTTAGGTTGAAAATGAAAATAGTTCTGAACTGGAAGAAGAAAATTTTAAACCGGAAGAACAAAAGGTATTTTTTTTTTCTTGAACCTTAGCTTGGGTTTGAATTTTATAATGGAAACCATAATTATTATACTTATATAATATAACATTTTTGCTTCAGGATAAAAATGAATTTACTGTCTATCAAACTCAAGAAGATGACATGATGGGAAATGCAATAATTCATAGTGAACTGGTAAATACAGATATTGAACTAATAACAAATGAGGTATGTTAAGTACATTTAAATAAGCAACAATTATAGTTAGGTAATTATTTAATTTTGTAGATAATTATCTAACCAATACTGTTTTTTTAGGACAATAATTTAGAATCAGAAGTTAGTGAGCTCAATCTGCATTCAACATTAACAGAGATTATACCAGAAAAAGAAATGGACATGATTCGAAAATCTTTAGAAGAAGATGGAGATATGTGTCAAGACAATAATGAGTTATTAGTTTCACCTGAGGCTAAGAAAAAGAGGAAGAAAAGTGCACGTAAGTCTATGAACAAAAGTTACGTAGATTTTCTTTCTGAAGATGAAGATTTTGTCTGGGACTCTTCATCCTGGAAGGAAACTGGCAGCGATAGTGATTCCTCTTCTACCGAAACTGACGCCCCAAGGAAAAAGAAGAAGAAATTAATCTCTGAAGATGGCAAAGTAGGTGAGGTAGGTCTAAAAAAAAAAGAGAGTTAATAAAAAGAAATTAAGAAAAGAGCTTAGAAAGAAGGGAAAGAGTTATGTAAAAAAAGATAGAAGTGTTATAAATGAAAAAAAATTGAAGCCTAATCCTTGCTTGGGAAAAAAGTGCGGGCACAATTGCGGACAAATCGAAGAAGAAAAAAGAAAAAATATTTTCGATTACTTTTGGGGATTATCCCCACAAGGTAAAAAAGACTGGATAGTGGCTATGTCGTCATCACAAGAAGTTAAACGAAAGAGATCCAAATCTTCTGCGTACAGATCAAGAACCTATAATTACTTCATCAACGATGGAGAAGGTCGACGCCAAGTATGTTTGAAATTCTTATTAAATACACTTGATATTACTCAAAAATACGTACAATACACTTTATCCACTGCATCTTATGGAATTGCGAAAGAAGAGTCACGGGGTAAATTTATACCAAGCAACAAGACAAGAGAAGAAAATAAAGATTCTGCAAGAAATTGGATTAAAAGCTTACCTGCTCTACCATCTCACTACTGTAGAAAGGACTCCACTCGTCTGTACTTACCAGTAGAGTTCAAAAATATCAAAAATTTATACCGGATATATAAGGAAACAAAAAGTTCACAAGGTGTTGACTGTATAAGCGAAAAACTCTTTCGTAATATTTTTCTTAATGAGTTCAACCTTGGGTTCCATATACCTAAAAAAGATAAGTGCCTGAAATGTCTGAAGTTTGAAACAGAAAACGAAAACGATTGTCCTGAAAAGAAGGCTCATTTGGAGGAAAAAAAAGCATCTAAAGCACGGCTAGAATGTCACCGAGAGCTAGTAAAAGATAACCCTTCCATTTTATGTACGTCGTTCGACTTGCAGAAGGTACTCAATACACCTCACGGCTCAAATATGCAATTATATTACTCCCGAAAATATGCCGTCTATAATCTCTGTTTTTACGAAAGCGTTACAAGGTCTGGGTTCTGTTACATATGGGGAGAATCGGAGGGAAACAGAGGTGCGAACGAGATCGCTACTATATTGCAAAAGTATGTTAAAGATGTTGATGCTCGAGGCTCCATAAAATCTTTAATTCTCTATTCCGATTCCTGTCTCGGACAGAATAAAAACAAAATTGTTTTAGCTGCTTTGCACAATGCCTTATTACAGTCACAAAATTTAGAGACAATACAGATGAATTATTTATTACCAGGCCACACTGAAATGACTGTTGACAGCATACACTCCACCATAGAAAATTCAGTTCGTAACACAACAGTTTGGGCTCCTTCACAGTGGGTAACTATTTGCCAAGTAGCACGAAAAGAACCGAGACCTTACAACGTAGAGGGCTTGATACATGAGGATTTTAAGAGTTTCGACGATTTGGCAGACAAATATTTTAAAGGAAATTTAATGGGAAAAATAAGCAAGTTGCGAATTGCGACTTTCAAAAAATCTGACCCACAATGAAAGTAAAATATAGAATGAAAGAAGACTCACCAGATGAAAAAATTCAAATAGTAGCGAAGCCTAAACTTGTCAATCAGAGATATACTTCTTCTCTTCCGATTACAAAGGCTAAATATAAGGATCTGAAAAAACTGTGCGATAGCTCAGTTATTCCACGAATTTTTCATTCAGAATATTTAAGCTTGAATACTTCTGACGGAAACGACGAATTAATAGATACAGATATAGAAGACGACGTAGAGTAAGAAGAATATTTAATTTGTGAAACTGATTATTTTTCAAGAATTTATCGACCCAGATTAAAAAAAAAATTAGTCATTCTGTTTAAGTTTTGCTATTATGTTTATAATTATGTTTTTATTAGGTAACTTACATAAGTATAATAAATAAAAAAGATAATTAGACTTTCTTTTGAGACTGATTTTGTAAGAATGCTAGGTCAAGCAAAAAATATTAGTGGATTCTAATAAAAATATGCATGTTAAAAATGTTGATAACTGTAAGTAAGTTTAAGTATCCTTAAATTGGATGTAAAGTTTTTGAGTCTGACTTTGTAAACCTAAGCATAATTTTATTATTATTGCTAAGATATTTATCTAAAGCATTTATCTGGTAAATTGCTGTGATTTCTTATTAAGAACGTAACTGATTGACTGATTGTTACAGTATTAGTAGATTTTATTCAAACTTAGTAAAAGTACGGATAATTAAAATAAAAGTTTTTCTCTGTTTTTGATGCTTACGTTTAATTGTTGTATCTTATAAAAATAAGATTTTAATAAACACTCTTTTTCAATATACTTTTTATTTTATTTTCGCCTTACATCAATTAAAACTCTTATTCACTGTTCTGCAATTTTGATATGGATCAAGATTTTGTTATAGTCTTAACGACCAATATCAAATAAAATTCAAAATTTTAAGGATTTAGGTCAATGAGATTAGAATATTGATCGTTGCTTGAATCATTTGTCCTGCACTTAAACAAGAATGGAATCGGTCTTTCAGCATATTAGACGTAATCTATTATGCCCATAGCTGGGTAGTACAATCTATTGGCTTTACACAAAAAACACTAATACGACCTCTTTAAATCATTTAGCTTTCCACAAATTTTGATAGCTATTGTATCTTAAATCATTTGGTTTTACTCCAAAAACAAGGGGAACCGTCACTTAAGTGTTTTTTCCTTACCCTGAAAAAATAAACAAACAAGTGTTTTTGACTCAAGCGACATTTATAAATGTATCCGTTTATTCTATATGTTTAAAAACTACAACATTTGATGAGGATTTTTATTTCAAAAAGAACTGTATACTAAGAATCTAAATTAAATAAAAAACAGAAGTTCTATGATTTTTTTTCTGATTTTCAAAACTTTAAAACGCTCCAGTGTAAAGTTCCAAAAATGTCACTTAACGCCATTAGCCTTTCACCCCTCGATATAATTTATTATTAATTTTTTTTTTTATTATTATTATATATTTTTTTTAATTATTTCTTTATTCTCCAAGCTGAGGTCTACATTGTTTGCACAGAGAACCTTTTTATAATACAGATTGTTTGTTGATGTAACACGCCAAAATCAATAAAAACAAAAGAATTTATTCAAATGTGATTTGACATTCGAATAGAACATTCAGTTGAAAATTTCAAAATTCAATGTTTTTGTATTATCATCAAAATTTTACATATAAATTGCTCTGTGGTATAATTTCGGCCCTTGAATATAATATTTACAGTATTGTGGCATACATTAGTATTTTGATTTTCGATCTACAGTTCTTATGGTTTTGTTAGCGTTTTTTATCATGTAAGTAATACACTTTTGGCTTTTTTTGGTATTCACCTTTAGACCATGCCTATTGTAGCATAATGTTCACAAACAGTCAGAAGTTTTCTGATACCATTGACGATGGGCTCAGCAGCATCATGTCGTCAGCTTGCTTAGCTTATATTATTGATATATACACCATCAATGTTACAACCAGCATGCATACTATTGAGCTCACCGATCAGGTTATCACGGTCTTAGAAAACTGTTAGAGGTCTGCGAGAAATTCGCTCGAAATCACGGCCTTAAATACAATGTCAAAAAGACCGAAATGATGGTCTTTAGGACTGGAAAGGGACCGGAGAATGTTCCGCCAGTTTTTCTGGATGGGGCGTCAGTCGTAAGGGTGAGGCAGTTCAGGTACCTAGGGCATATTGTTACTGAGGACCTACATGATGATGTTGATATAGAGCGAGAACGAAGAGCGCTAGCTGTACGGTGTAACATGTTTGCACGCCGATTTACCAAGTGTAGCGATGTCGTTAAGAAGACATTGTTTAGAGCATTTTGTCTTTTTGTCTTTTTGTCATTTTTTTTTTTTGTTTTTTGTTTTTTTTTGTTTTGTTTCTCGCATACTAATTAAATATCCTAGATATAGTAGCGCGTCAGGCATGTTCGCCGCGGCTGGTGTTTCTGACTTCTTCGCAATTATCAGAACTCGTACAGCCGGATTTTGGACGCGAATCAGATCATCTGAGAATCAGATTCTCAGAACGCTTGGCCGCGAGTGCCTGGACTGCCCTATCTACCAACACTGGCAGTCTATGCACGGTGACGGGAACCGCAAGTAGTAGGTTGTAGGTACCTTTACATAAGTTTTATTTGCTATTAGTTATTGTATTGTATTTTATTTGATTCTATATTGTTTATTTTATTGTATTGTATTTTACTGGGTGTATGCCTGAAATAAATATTGTTATGGGGGAGCGAGCAAATTGCTTTTGTATGTCCGTTTGTGTGTGTGTCTGTTTGTTCCACTCTACAGGTCACGTTTCTCAATCGATTCTCGTGAAATTTTGGTGAGCAGGTTCAATAAATTAATAATTTTTTTTTGGTCGAGTCATTTTTTGGATATTAATAAAAATAAGAAATCAGAAATCAGAAACATTTATTTGTAGGACATCACAACACAAAACACATAAATAATAGAAAACACACATAGAATAGTACATAATGCAACAGAAATGAAATGAAAATACAAAAACAACATACAAAACTGCTGTGTTGCGACACCCAGACAAAAAGGGCCTCACTCAGCAAAAGCCGTAGCCTAGCGTAGCCTAGCAAGGTAGACAGACACACACACGGCGCTGATCTTCCGTGGGCCCTGTAGAAACGCGGCACGGACGAACATCATATACCTACTTGTATTATTGTTATGTATAACTATAAGAGTTTTTTGTTCTACGGAACCCTAAAAATGGCCATTATTAAAAAATATTTACAGTTTATCTACACTTCAATAACCCAGTCAATTTCTTCAGGAAGTTCTTATTTATTATTTCCAGAGTAAAAGACTCGTCTCATCGACTCATCGACTCATCGACTCGCAAAGAAGTAGAAGAAGAAGAGTAAAAGTCAGACTGCACAAATTCAAAAGCTTTGATAACGTCCAGTAAGCTTCAGCAAATACCAGTCGGAGTGGAAGTGTTGCAAATAGTTCTGTTACACTTTTGACTGTATTTTTGGTAAGTTCAAAATTAATTTGTCTAGAACTTTAGCAATAATTATTGTTGCCAGTGATATTCACCTATAATATAACTAAGTTTCGACAAATCACCCGCTGTACCTATTGGAATAACTCTGTGTTTGTTTACCCGTGGTCCCGGTGAATCGACCCTTTACAGGTAATTTTAATTACCCGTGGTTCCATGACAGGATTTCCATTTTTATGAATATTTTTTTTTTTTTCTTTTATTTAGGAAACATACAGTTGTATTTATCATTATAAACATACACAATTAGTACTTAAAAACCTACAGTTCCTTAAAACATAAACAAACATTGTTACATAATATTGAGCCCACGTCAAATCAGCACACACGGGGGGCGCTTAGTTTGGTTTCTAAACCGTGTTACATTTAAATAATTTGTTACCTACCTGTTTCTTATAATATGGTAAAGTTGAGGCAAAGATATCTACATCATTGATCAATGTGTTGTGGTTACGCATTGCACGTCTAAAATACGAATTTTTTGCATAGTTTGTGCGACAAGGATTTGGGTAAAAAGTTGGTTTTGAACGTGATGAGATACGGTTAGGTTTAAAATTAATTTTAGCTAATAGTGATGGAGAATTTGTTATTATTGATTAATTTGTACAAGAATAATAAATCTAAATAACTCCGACGCTCTTCCAGGGAGGCCATTCGATGTCGTTGCGCAGACTCTAAATAATTTTGAAAATAATTACCAGTCCGAAAATCTAGTGATTTAATGAATTTATGTTGAATTTTCTCAATGCGATTAATATGCACCGCATATTGTGGGTTCCAAACTACACTTGCAAATTCAAGATGGCTTCGGACAAATGAATTATACAAAATTTAATCAGTAACTAATATCATAATATCATATCAGGAATATTTCGACTTCTGACTATATATCGATATAAAGACAAAATTTACTGACAACCTTACTATAATAATTATTAATTATCACGTGGGATTTAACACTAGCAAATGCCGAGGAGCGAAACATTAATTATGGAACAGGCAGAGGCATATTTGATATATTTTTCCCTAACTATACCGCCGTAGTATTTACACTGTAAGGACTGATTACTCTTTATTAACTGAGGAATTCCAAACCTTGAAAATAAATCACATAGTTTCTCTATGACTTTGCTAGTGCCCATTCAACCCATTTACTGTACGCATCCACGATAACAAGATACATCTCGTTATTTAATGGCCCTAAAAATCCAAATGATTTTTTGGGAATGGCTACAGTGGATACTTCCAAGGGGAAGGGCGTAGCTGAGTGAAAATTGAAAAGTTATTTATTAATTTTTCAATAGCCTGGTCTATTCCCGGAAACCAAAACTGAGATCTAGCTTCTGTCTTGATCTTAACAATGTCAAAGTGGGATGAATGCAATTCATTCAGAATTATGCTTCTTAAGCATTCTGGTATAACGACTTTATGGCCTCTCATTAAACACCTTTGCTTAGCTTTGACGTCGAAAAATGATTTGTAAAAATCTTAATTCGAATAAAAAATTTTGACTTTGACTTTGACACCCGTTCTCGATAAAAACTCTAAGCGACATGAACGAAAAAAATGTTTTTTTAATTATCACGAAAATCCAATTAAATACTAGTAGTGAGGTGGATGCTTTAAAATGATGATATTGTACAGTCACCTGCAGAGAAAACGGACCCCTCACTTTACAAATAAACGACGAACGCTAAACGAAGCAGGTTTGCGTTCTTATTCTTAACTTACGTCTCTGTATTACACATTTGGCACATTCTCAGCGCTCGCTGCGGTTTAAAAATCTTAGTCAATAATTAATAAAACATAAAACGTTACTGACACGTTAGCGTGGGTTTTAACCTTCATCTTTCTGGTTCGGAGCCGAGTCTACTAACCTTTGAACCAACGGTCGTCTGTTGCAAAAGGTTGAAAAATTTGTAGACAGTTTCGTCATATCGCGAAGGTAGACAAATAAAAGGATAATATTAGCATTTTGTCGTATTCACAAGTTACTGATTAACACATTAACTTTTATACATTTTTACCTACCTATTTTTGCTCTAGTAACGTCATATTATATATCTGTATGACGTTACTTTTGTACTTGATATTTTAATCATTAACTCATTGCCATACATTACTACCTCAATCCTGATTTTTCATAGTCGAATATCGAGTATATTGTAAACTAATATTAGTCTCTTTAAAAGTCTCCCTAATTTTAAGATAATGTATTTACGGTTATGTAGCAATATTATTTTGCAATGCTACCAACATTACGGCATAGGAACTATTTGATGAAACGATCTCTACAAAATGGAGTGGCATTTTACATAAAATCCGAAGTATCTAACGTCACTGTAGAAGAGCCCGATATCACAGATGCAAACTGTCTAATAGCAAAAATGGGTGAAAATACTGCAATTGGCCATGCTCGCTTTCTGATCTCGAACGATAATTTTAAAACCATTTCGAGATATAAGGTTTCTCTATTATCAGATTTTAAAATAAGTCAGCATTTATTAAGATAATCCATAAAAACCATTAACCTTCATTTGACCTATCTATGACGTCATCACAAGAATAAGCGAAGAAAACACATTTGCCAAAAGTCGTTTAAAAAAGGTCAAGTGTCAACATGACATCTTAAGGTTATGTTGTTCTAATATTTGGAGGCAGATTACTCCAAGTAATTTTGGTTTGTTTGTATTTCTCTTCATTTTTCGTTCTATATAATTAAACTCAGTCACGATGGCAACAAGAACGACGAATTTTGAAAAAGCGGATTCTCGAAATCTACCACAAGTGAACAATGTAATGATTCTGGAGTTTATGACTAATTCCAGCAACCACAACATTGCTGAAATTCGAGGAGCCAAAGCTCTAATGTAAGTAAAATGCCTACTTATAATATAGCTTATATAGGTTACTCAACAATCAAAGCTCATACCTATCTACTATAATACATTTTGTGGGCGATAGGGCAAATAATAAATATCTTTCATTTTAGAGTTTTACCACAAGCCATTTGCCTTGCCTACGGACTTTGTAGTTTTATTCTCGGAGCATGCAACCCTGCCGTGACGATTGTTTTGACTTGGTTTTGACGTTTGTTGTCGCCATTTTTTTAGTAAGCATAGTGTGGCAAAGACATCGTATATCTATTACGCCACTTGTGACGTCACGCTTACATTTTCTTAGTAAATTTTTGAAAAAATATTAAAAATAGATGAAATGAATAAAACGCAATAATATCGAAATTAGTTTCTTAAAATGGCCTAGATTTTTAAAATAAATCATAAAAGAAACCTGTAAAAAATTTCGAGAATGGCCAATTGTTGCTATTTATCGTTCCCCATCCTATAAAAATATAAGTAACTTTTTACAATCACTTAGTGTTATTTTGGCTAACTTATCTTCTTTTAGAATTTTTTTTGTTATGGGTGACATGAATATTGATATAAAGCCTGGGAATCAAGACCGAAATTCATCAGACTACTTAACCCAAACTGCTTATTTAGGCTACTTGCCGTCCCACGTTCTTCCAACTAGAGGTCCTAGCGAAGACCAGACTACCAATAAAAACGTTAGTATTTGATACTACGCTTACCGATCAGATCACCGCTCTTTATTACTTTACTTACATAAGTGTTACAATAAGTCATACACGATGAAAACGTACACTAAGCTAAATAATGAAGGCGTAACTCGCGATCTCGAAAAGTTTGACTTCTCCCCAATAATATACAAATCGCAGGCCGCCTTTGCGCACTAAATCTATATGTTTTTGTTTTATTGTTTTATATTCCTTTTGTGTGCAATAAAGTGTTTTATTTACAAATCGATCGAGTGACCCACATGAAGCTGCAGAGTATCTTGTTACTTCATTGACTAAGATAATTGAAACAAACACAGAAACTAAATTATTAAATCGACGCCAGAAGGTTATCAAACCATGGATTACCCCTGGCTTATTACGTTGTATAAGAAACCGAGATAATCTGCATAAAAAAGTTAAAAAATCTCCCAATAACGAGATACTTATAAAATTACCTACTGTCGGTATCGAAACTTTTACAATGTTCTTCTTAAAAAAATAAAACGACAATATGACAAAGCTGGCCAAAATAAAAATAAATTATGGAGAGTCATCAAAAGTATCACTAATATGACTCAGACCAAAACATCTGCTCAAGCGCTAATTGCGAACTCGACAAATGCCGCACAGACAGCCAATTCAGCAAATAGTTTCTTTGTAAACATTGGAAAATCTCTTGCAGAAATGGCTTCAAATAATAGCTCTCATCGATCACCTAAAAAACCATTTTTAATTTCACAGCCCCCTAACATGAGCCATGATTGACACCGACGAGTCTGAAATTGAAAATATAATAATATCATTGAAAAAAGACTGTGCCACAGGTGTTTCGTCTTTCATAAAACATCATAAGATGCAATTAATCCCGCCCCTTAAATATTTATTCAATCTTTGCTTTTCAACTGGTATCTTTCCTAAAGTGTTAAAAATGGCACTAGTAATACCCATACACAAAAGTGGAAATAAACATGAACTCAATAATTACCGCCCCATTTCAATCCTGCCGTCTTTATCGAAAACCCTTGAGAGAATTATTCACAAAAGATTGGTGCACTTTTTGGAAAAAAACTAACTGTTAGCCCAATCTCAATATGGTTTCAGATCTGGCCTATCTACTTCTAATGCGGTGGACGAACTTACTGATTATGTTGTAAGACATTTAGATTCACAAAAAAGTTTTTGGGCATATTTTTGGACCTTGCAAAATTGTGATATGTGTCGTGGTAAGGGTGGTTGGTGCAGTTAATTAAAACAAATCATTTTGTGAAACGTCTTGTATTCACGACGGTTCGAACAAGAGAGCCAATAAATCAATTATAAAATACTTAATTTTACTTATTGCTAAATCAGCTACGTGTGTCACAATGTTGCAGCTAGACATATAAAATGCATGTCGCGGTAAAAGTATAATATGAGGCGTATACTACACCTCCCCCGAAAAGTTAATCCTTCACCCCCATCGGCAAAGAAAAAAAAATGTGACGAACGTAACTATATTTGAAAACTAAATACTATAAACATTTTTTTTAAGGTAAATAAGTAAATGATTCTAAATCTATAAATACTTAACTTTAAGAACAGTATAATTTTGTGTTATTTTTATGGGTTACATATGGTTTAAATTCTCTTGAAATCTCTACATTTGGTGACAAATCTCTAATGACCTCATAAGGTCCTGTGTATATTGGTTCTAATTTATTACCTATTTGGTTTTTCAGAAGAACCAAATCTCCTGGTTTATACGTTACTGCGTTACTTTTCTTATCGTATCCTATTTTTCTATCAATTTTACTACTTAACAGATTATTTCTAGCATCTAACTAAGCTCTTTGTAGCCTATACTTAAATTCCTTAGGGTAACTATCGTAATTGTAGAGAGGGTCGACAGAAGTTAAGATGTTTGACGGCAAATTACACAATTTTCCAAAAACTAATTCATGAGGTGTGTATTGTGTCTCCGTGTGAACAGTGGTGTTATACGAAAAACACCAGTAACTTACCCAACTGCTCCAGTCAGTTTTATTATTACTGCACTGTATTCTTAAGTACGCACCTAGACTTTTGTGCGTGTTTTCCAGAGCACCAATAGTCTCGTGGTGGTAAGCAGTGGAGTGAAGTTTTTTGATATTCAATAAACTACACACTTCAGTAAAAACATTGGACATAAATTCTGTCCCTTGATCCGTTATATTCGGTATGCCATATCTTAAAATATAATTATTTACAAAGGCTTTACTTACCGATTCTGCGTGCTTAGTCTCTAATGGATACGCCTCTACGTACTTCGTCAAGTGACATTGAAGTGTTAAAATATACTTACTTTTAAAATTATCTACATCTAGGGGCCCCACTATATCTAAGCTAATTCGCTCGAACGACGTGTTCGGAGTCGAAGTTATTACCATCGGCTCCTTTACATGTTTATTAACATGCTTCTGCAGTTGACAATCTTTACACTTTTTTACGTAATCTGCTACGTCACGGCTCATACCTGGCCAAAAATAGTATTTCTTAATATTAGGTCCTTACATATGAAATTGGCGTTTTGTCGTACTGGCCACTTTGATCACAAATTTCTCCTATTTGGTTAGGAATTCGAAATTCAAATTTATACAGCTATTTCCACATGTAGTTGTGTTTCGTAAACCGTCATTCATTTGTTTTTTTACTTATCTTTTTTCTGTTTGCATCGCTCGATTTACAAAATGGAAAATTTGAAATATCGCGTTATTTACGAGTACGAGTTCCACCGTGGCACCAGTGCTGCGGAAACGGCTCGAAGGGTTAATGATGTGTATGGCGGTTGTGTCGCAAAAGAAAACACAGTGCGTTTTTGGTTCCAACGTTTTCGTTCTGAAAATTTCGACCTGCAAAACAAGCCCCGTGGACGGCCGGAGACCCAAGTTGATAATGAAGCATTGAAGGCTATTGTGGAAGCGGATCCATCGCAAACCACGTCCGAGTTAGCTGCAGGCTTCGGTGTTAGTGATAAAACTGTTTTAATCCACTTGAAGCAAATTGGGAAGATTAAAAAACTTGAAAGGTGGGTTCCTCACGAATTGAGTGAAGCAAACCGGCAAACGCGCGTCAACTGCTGCGTTACATTACTTGACCGGCACAATAACGAAGGGATTTTAAATCGAATCATTACCTGTGATGAAAAGTGGATTCTCTACGATAATCGGAAGCGCTCATCGCAATGGCTGGACCCTGGCAAGCCAGCCAAAGCCTGCTCCAAGCGAAAATGGACCAATAAAAAGTTACTTGTAAGCGTTTGGTGGACTAGCGCCGGTGTCGTTCATTACAGTTTTCTCAAATCTGGCCAGACGATTACGGCAGATAACTATTGTCAGCAATTGCAAACCATGATGGAAAAGCTAGCTGGTAAACAACCGAGGCTGGTCAATCACTCTACGCCACTGCTGCTTCACGACAACGCTAGACCACACACTGCACAACAGACGGCTAGCAAATTAGAAGAGCTTCAATTGGAATGTCTAAGGCATCCACCGTACTCCCCGGACCTTGCTCCAACAGATTACCATTTTTTTCGAAATTTGGATAACTTCTTGCAAGGGAAAAAATTCAACTCAGATGGGGCAGTCCAAATCGCCTTCAAAGATTTTATTGATTCCCGTCCGAATGGTTTTTTTAGTAAAGGGATCAATGAACTACCTATGAGATGGCAAAAGTGCATAGATTACAATGGCTCATACTTTGATTAAATAAATATACTATATAAAAATTTTTCGACTTTTTGTTCCTCCCATACAAAACGCCAATTTCATATGTAAGGACCTAATATTATTCAACAACCTATGGAAATCATTGCAGATGACTCTTCTTTCATCTTTATCTGTGATTCTAGTTACACGTTTTGTAACTAAAATTCGTGGGACCTTACAGTGAAAACTCTTCAAAAATCTTTCTATCTCTCTATCATTTTGTTTATCTTTAACTACAACTAACTCGTCTATGTTATGTCTTTTGCACAATGACTCTAATTCCCTCGCTAACACTCCTACGGTAGATAACGATCGGGATAATAGATGTATGCAAGATTCTGACGGTACGTACACAAAACTTCCTTTTTCGCTTACAATTGGACGTAGTTACACGAAAAGGATCCAATCCACAACATTGTCAAAAATGACTTTAGTACACAAAACTGACTGCAAATAATACCAATCGTCCCATAAATATACTATTAACAATAAACATGTTTTAATGTTTCTCACAAAACATAACACGTAAAATTATCTTGAAACAAATACCTTCAATATCTGAAAAGTAACTTTGTGTGGATTGGATCCTTTTCGTGTAACTACGTCCAATTTTATCTGAATTATTATTTCCTCTATACTTTGAATCAATAACTAACTCTATGCAATCTTTTGGTGTCTTGAGGATTTCAACTACTCCAGGTTGATCAGGCCTGTTAGTAGTGGAAACCTTCGTTGTCAAGTCAGTTCGGTCATCTACGCTACTTGTTTGTAACTTTCGGGCCATAGCTCTCGTCATGACTGATACTACGTGTTCTCTCATTACTTTTAAATCATTACTGTTCAACGGTAGACGACTCAATGCGCCTGCAGCTGCATTGTGTCGTCCCGGAAGGTATTCTATTTCAAAATCAAATTCCTCC
The DNA here is from genome assembly GCA_951230895.1 of Carpatolechia fugitivella. Lineage (NCBI taxonomy): Eukaryota > Metazoa > Arthropoda > Insecta > Lepidoptera > Gelechiidae > Carpatolechia > Carpatolechia fugitivella. The sequence continues at coordinate 4,040,366 of OX579661.1, forward strand.
AAATACAATCTAAATTTTGTCAACCTACTTGAAGGATCAGTCATGCCGAAAAGGTATATTAAGGCCGGGTTATTGCAAAAATTAGTAACTCAACGTGGTTTAGTTGAAAGTTCAACCGACGCGTTACTGAAATAACGTTCATATTAGCGTGCGATGCTTCACGGTGGTTACGTCCGACACTGCGCTGGAATCGTGCGAAAAACTCGTTTTTATCGAACTCTTTTGCTTATTAACAGAAAATTGCAGAGTTTATGAAAAATGTAATCGATTTAAAATCTAAGTCAGTAATTGGCATGTTATATTAACGAAAAAAAAACTATGGTTATCGCTTTAAGTTACGAGATCTAGGACGTCAAAAAGATATTTTGCAGCTTTTTTTTAAAAAAAATGTGCTCCGCTCCTTATTTTTAAATTATTATAATGTATTTAAAAATTCTATTCGATTTAAAATTTAAATAAGGATATATTCTGTTAGCATATATTTTTTTTTACATTTATAGAATCAGTAGAAGTGCTAGTATTTGATCGTCAAAGTAGCGACTATGGGCGCTATTTCCACATAACCCCGCCTTAATGGCTTATGGTCTGTTACAATTTTGAATTTCTTACCATATAAATATGGTCTAAAATGTTTTGTAGCCCATACTATTGCCAACAACTCTAGTTCTATTATTGGGTACCGTGTTTCGGCTGGTTTTAAATTCCTGCTAGCGTACGCTACGACCTTACCATTTTTATTGGAGAGTACGGCGCCTAATCAGACCTTTGACGCATCCGTATGTAAAACAAAACTATTACTATCTGAAAAATCTGGAAAATCTAATACTCGTGGGCTTACCAAAACTTCCTTTAATTTCAAAAACGCTGTTTCACATTCTTCCGTCCAATTAAAAGTTACATTTTTCTTTGATAGTTTATTCAAAGGATAGGCAATATTCGCAAAATTTGGGATGAAACGACGGTAATAGTTGGCAAATGCCACAAATCTTTTAACTTCGTCGGAACTAGTTGGCCTTGGGTACCTATGTAATGCTTCTACTTTCTGAGGATCTGGATAAACACCTTCGGATGTTATTTTATGACCTAAGTACATAATCTCTTTTCGTAGGAATTCATATTTTAGTGGATTCAGTTTCAGATTTGTACTCCTCAGACGCTCTAAAACACTTATTAAATTCCTATTGTGTGACGTCATTGAGTTTCCGATTACAATGCAATCATCTAAATAAATAAAACATTGATTATAGTTTAGGCCAGACATTGCTGTTATTAGTCTAGAAAAAGCACTGGGACTGGTTTTTAGCCCCATAGGACAACGTTTCATCTGGTACATCTTGTCAGTGGTAAAAGCTGTAAATTTACGAGTTTTATTATCCAAAGGTAGTTGGTAATAACCTTGAGAAAGGTCTAATTTAGAAAAGTAGATGCTACCAGATAAAGAGTCCAATATCTCGGTGATATTTGGCAATGGAAACTTATCGTCCTGTATTCTGTTGTTTAACTGCCTGTAGTCAATGACTAAGCGCCATTTTTTTTCACCCGTTTTATCACTCTTTTTAGGCACCAATAAAACTGGGCTAGACCACTCAGATGTAGTCTCCTCTATGATGTCATTATCAAGCATTTCCTTTATTTGTTTTTGGAGCTCAGTTCGTAATGCATTTGGTATCCTATATGGTTTTACATACGCTGGACTTACGTTTTCTTTTAATCTAATGCTATGTTCCATTAAGTTCGTAGTACTGAGTTTATCCCCTGGTAAGTGAAATACGTCTGCGTATTTCGCACATATCTTTTCTATATTCAACTGCTCTTCGTTATTTAAGTATTTGCCTAAGTCCAGAAGATTGAGCAGTGTTCTAACTCTATCGACATTAATCTTACGTTTGTCATATTCACAAATATCAAATTGCCTTAAACTTAATATTTCTAGTCTAGATAAATCTAATTTTATCTCATTATCTGTAGTGTTCAATATTCTGACAGGTATTTGACCATTTATGGGTTTTGTAGTCATACCTGCTACGTAAACCCCTTTGCAAACTTCTTTTGCTAGAAGCACACAATCCTCGCATAAACTAGCTGGTATGAGTTTGATTACCTCGCAACGCGGCGGTATTGTATGCTCAAAGATATATGAATTTCCGTGAATCGGTAACACTACACAGTTACCGTTCGACTCTAACGTCAAAGTATTATTTTTATAGTTTATTATAGCATCATTTCGCTGAAAGAAATTTTGTCCCAGGATACCATCTGCGACACACGACAAGTTTCTAAAAACATAAAATTTCTGGTTATACAGAATGCCCTTAAAATTTAAAGTCAACATAATATACCCTTCTGACTTAAAATTTCCGCTAATACCCTTTATAGTAATTATGTCTGTTTGCATTTGGCTAAATAAATACCTTTTATTACACAACCACTCGTATTTCAAAACACATAAACTTGCTCCACTATCTACTAATAAATCTATATCATTATTGCTTACACTACATTTTACTAGACTTGTATTATTGTAACTAAATATTCCATAATTTAGTTTAGAATCGAAAAAACTGAGTTTTTTCAGTTGCGTCATCTTCACGAACATGATACATACGTGGCCGATGACGCGTGCTCTGTGCAGCGCCACGCGGAGCCGATCCACGTGATGTCGCGCCGCGCCACGACCCGCCACGCGGCGCAGCCGGTGGTAGTGGTACTTGCCGCGGGCCTTGTGCTGATCGGGCGTAATTAGCAGATCGATTACCTCTGTGGCCTGTGTTTACCGGCGCCGCACTGCTACTTGATGCCTTATTTGTATTATTGTAATAAAATCGTGTATTATTTCCTAAATACCCCTACCTCTTGATGTAGGGAACGGACGCTGATGAAAACCACGATGGCTTTGTGTCGCACGTGCATAGTACGTGACGTGCTCTTCTCTCGTTGCTGAAGTTTCTTCATCCAAAGCTGTTCTTATGGCTTCTGGTAGGGATGAGAACTGCCTAGACGCTATAATGGTGCTTAGCTTTTGATCCGATAATCCATCAGCAAAACGCTTTATAGCTGATTTCTCATTAATTGGACGCAAAACTTCGAGAACTTCATAACTTCATTTGATACAGTGACTATTCCTATCCTTCTTGACAAACTGGAAAGACTTGGAATTCGAGGAAGACAACTAAGCCTTATGAAAGACTACCTTACTGACCGGACTCAACGCGTTAAGGCGGGGTTATGTGGAAATAGCGCCCATAGTCGCTACTTTGACGATCAAATACTAGCACTTCTACTGATTCTATAAATGTAAAAAAAATATATGCTAACAGAATATATCCATAATTAAATTTTAAATCGAGTAGAATTTTTAAATACATTATAGTAATTTAGAAATAAGAAGCACAAGTTTAAAAAAAAAGCAGCAAAAAAATTTTTTTTTTCGTTAATATAACGTGCCTATTACTGACTTAGATTTTAAATCGATTACATTTTTCATAAACTCTGCAATTTTCTGTTAATAAGCAAAAGAGTTAAAGAAAAACGAATTTCTCGCACGATTCCTGCGCAGTGTCGGACGTAACCACCGTGAAGCATCGCACGCTAATATGAACGTTATTTCAGTAATGCGTCGGTTGAACTTTCAACTAAACCGCATTGAGTTGCTAATTTTTGCAATAACCCGGCCTTAAGGTAGATAACATTATAAGCAAGCAACTCCCTATTGAGTGTGGAATACCTCAAGGAAGTATTTTAGGGCCTATATTGTTTTTAATTTTTATAAATGACCTTTGCACTCTTCCTCTTGCCAATGGTAAAATCTTATCCTACGCAGACGACACTGTGCTACTCTTTAGCGCTGACAATTGGAATGACGTTTTCACACAGGCTCAGGTAGGCTTTAACAATATAATGCAGTGGCTTAGGTGTAACGCACTGACGCTTAACACGGATAAAACAAAATATATGACTTTCTCTTATAACTCCTCTACCCAGCCTTTTCAACCTAATTTCTCAATAGTGGCCCACCTTTGTCCTGATCAGACTTGTGCGTATGCACCTGTCCTAGGATTAGCACTACTAAAACGATTAAGTACCTTGGCGTTATAATTGATCAACATCTCAACTTTAAACCGCACGTTTAAGCTCTTGCTGCTAGGGTCCGTAAATTAATTTACGTGTTTAAAAATCTTAGACACGCTACTAGTCCAGCCCTTATTCGAACAGTTTATCTTGCGTTCTGTCAATCTTTACTAATATATTGTATTACATCTTGGGGTGGTACACACAAATCAACCTTAATTGAAATAGAAAGGGTGCAAAGAGCCATTCTCAAAGTTACAAGCGATCGTCAAAAAACATCCTTTAGTTCCATTCGATCCAGAATTTATAAACCATCACAGGCGGATAGATAGGGTTTGTCAAAGTGAACGTTTTCGCACTACCCACTCACATCTTTTTTTCTGCTTTCTTGGCTCTTTCCTATACAATAAGCTAAGCTTCTTCTTATCCCTTTATTCTATGAATTTAATACTATGCAAAAAACTGTAACAAAATGGCTTAAATGTAAATCATATGAGGAGACTGAAAACCTATTAGCTACATTAGTTAACCAAATTACCTTATATTAAATAATTGTTATTTTAAAAACTCTTTGATTAACTCTTACTTTATAAGCACTTACTAACCTGATTCCTAAGAACACAGGTATAGTTTAGGAATCAAATTGTTAATGCAGTTTTGTAGCGGCATAAACATTTATCATAGCAAGCAAAACGCGCGGGCTCGAATAATTTTCCGCTCGCACATATTACCCGTCTCGCTCGGCAGACCGATCGGCCCGAGTGCGCACGACGACGGGCGCCCGGGCCTCCGATTATATTCGCCACGTTCCTCAACGACCACAACTTAGATATTTTCATGGTCCAAGAGATATTTTCATGGTCCAAGAGACCTTTCTCAAACCCAGTCAGCGTAATCCGCGTTTGGCAGGTTACAATATCATACGTAATGACCGCACTTCTGAACAATTAGGAGGTACGCTCATCTATTATAAACGTTCGCTTCATTGTGTCCCTATCGACACTCCCGCTTCATTGTGTCCCTATCGACACTCCTCCCTTAGAGTTTATCGAAGCGTCATGCTGCCGGATCGACATGACGGGGCATATCCCAATCACTCTTGTCTCCGCGTACCTTTCCCCTGCTGATCATAGGGCACTGCTTAGGTCGGACTTAGAAGCTGTTTTTAATTTGGGGGACTCTGTAATCGTTGCAGGGGACCTCAACTCCAAACACGTTCTCTGGAACTGTAGGGTCACCACCACCCGAGGCCGGATCCTTGATTCCCTGTCAGACCCTCTCAACTTTGACGTCATTGCTCCACTCGAACCCACTCACTATCCCGACAACCCTAACCACCAGCCTGACATCCTTGACATTGCACTTCTAAAGAACATAAGCCTACGCTTAAGTGAGTTAGAAGTGCGACATGAACTCAAATCCGACCACCGCCCAGTTCTCTTGGGTCTCGACTCGCGTACCCCTGTACCCGGCCCTGACAGTCACGGACCGACTAAAACGGTGGTGGATTGGGACAGAGTCCAGTCTTCGCTGGCCTCTTCCCGGTCTGTTCACCTGGATAGCATCCCCCCCGTTCTCTCCTCCCCAGATGACATTAACCTGGCCATTGACTGCCTCACCAAGCACATACAGGGCGTTGTGAGTAGCTGCTCTCGGCAAGTTACAGACGACCTGACGGTCGCTTTGATTTGCCGCCCGAAATACGTGCTTTGAGGACTGAGCGAAACGCCGCTAATCGCGCTTACGATGCTGCTCCTACCGAACAGAACCGAAGGGTTATGCGTGCCTTGCACAGGGAGGTGCAAGCACAGGTAGCTCTTTTACGAGACGGCAGGTGGGAGAAGTTTCTCGGTAAACTTGTCCCTTCTCACTTGGCCTTCTGGCGCCTATCTCGTTCGCTCAAAGCGGACGCAGTCGCTCCCATGCCCCCTCTCAAACGTCCCAACCAGCCCCCCGCTTTTGACGACGACGAAAAAGCGGAATGTCTGGCAGACAGCCTTGCAGCACAGTGCACTCCCAGCACAGTCCCTGCAGACCCTGACTTTCGAGGTCTCTACGGAACTCAACCGCAGAGCCTCTCTCCCGCCGACTGACCCACCCCTGCGCTGCGTCACAGAACAGGAGGTGAAAGACCTCATAAAGGCATTAGCTCCCCGTAAATCCCCAGGCATGGACGGCATCACCAACCGTGTCCTGAAACTTCTTCCCGACCACCTCATCTCAGTTCCGACCAAGATCTTTGACTCGGCCATGAAGACATGCATCTTTCCACAAGCTTGGAAGGAAGCTGTCGTCATCGGCATTCACAAACCTGGCAAACCTGCCGACGACCCTACTTCCTACCGCTCGATCAGTTTACTCATTAATATGGGTAAAATGTATGAGGGTGTCATCCGATCTCGACTCTGACTTTGCCTTCTCTCACAACCTTATCCCCAACGAGCAGTTTGGTTTTCGTCCCAAACACTCGTGCGTCCAACAAGTCCTCCGCACAGTGGAGGACGTCTACTCTGTTCTCCTCAAGAACAGGTCCAGACCTACAGGAGCCGTCTTCTTAGATGTAGCGAAAGCGTTCGACAAAGTCTGGCACGAAGGTTTGCTTTTCAAGCTTTACAAACTCGAGGTGCCTGACCGTCTCGTACACATCATACGAGACTTTTTAACCGATCGCTCTTTTCGCTGCAGATACGAAGGCGAGCTCTCGACTCGCAGACCGATTCGCGCCGGAGTCCCTCAGGGCTCCGTGCTCTCTCCCATCCTTTTCTCTCTTTACACTAGCGACATGCCTAGACCCAGGAACGCGCAACTCGCCCTCTATGCGGACGACACTGCCGTTTATTCCAATCACCCCCGTCTCTCTCAGATAGCTTCGAATCTCCAGACTGCGGCAGATGCCCTCGGGCAATGGTTCCGCAAATGGAGAATAGAAGTGAACCCCGACAAAAGTTCCGCCATTATTTTCACTCGTGGCCCTGCGCCCACGCTCCCCCAGATCAAACTTCTCGATCACCCGGTACCCTGGGTGCGTGAGGTGAAATATCTAGGTGTCACTCTCGATGCTAGGCTCACGTTCGGTAAGCACATCCAGAATGTTCGCAATCACGCCGCGTTCGTTTTAGGCCGCCTTCACCCCATGATAGGCAAGCGGAATAAAGTCTCTCTTAGGAATAAGGTGAGGCTTTACACCGTTTGTATTCGTCATATCATGACGTATGCTAGTGTAGTTTTCGCTCACACCGGTGTCACTCACATTCGTAAGCTTCAACTCATTCAAAATCGCTTCTTACGTCGGGCAACCGGTTGCCCGTGGTTCGTTCGTAACGTCGACCTTCATGTAGATCTCGAGCTACCGTCCATTAAAGGTTTCATGATAGACGCTTCACGTCGCTATTTCGATGCCGCGCCTCACCACCCGAATCCTCTGGTCGTGAAAACCGCCGGTTATTTCCCTTTCCCCGTTACGCGTAAAACTTCGGCCTAAGCATGTTCTGTCCAATCCTGTCGATCCCATCCAGTCTGCTGTTGAGATAGCCATTGCCAATAGAGTACACTCCACGGAATGCCCTTCTGGTAGCAACCGCACCCACCGGCGGGGACGCGGTAGACCCAATCAAGTTCTGCATAATCCTGGAAGACCCCGTCAGGGTCATTCCTCTCCCGCGCGCTTCTCGCCATGGCAACATCCTAGGCCGAGGTCCGTGCCCCCAAGTGGGCGCCCTTAGGCTGTTGCTATAATACTAGGGGTAAGAGCCTTCCGCTCCCCCAAAAGTCCGGTTACGCTTGATACGTCGATTTTGCGACACAAGCATTAGGTCCATGTAAAAAAAAAAAAAACGATTATTCATTCTACAGCTAGCGGTCAAGCTTGAGAGACGGCCTCTGCTATCCTCAAGTAAACCGGCGAGCTCGGGGGTGAGACTGCCGCTGCGTCCACTCCTTACGCTCAGTCGTGTATGACCTAGCTAGTGATCCTAGTACTTACCGATTTAGGCTAAGACCTAACCTAGTTCCTTACTTTGTTTCGTAAGTTTACTGTATTAAAGCTTCTGAACATTCTATCTGGCGTCTCACTCCTCATCCCCCCTACATTTTGGCGCCCAACGTTAAATAAGTCAAGAACGAGAAGAGACTCACTCATCCCCCCTACATTTTGGCGCCCAACGTTAAATAAGTCAAGAAGGAGAAGAGGCACTTACTCATCCCCCCTACATTTTGATGCCCAACGTTAACGTTGGGCGACGTATTTAACGTATTTAAATAAGTCAAGAGGGAGAAGAGACAAAACCTCATCTACCAATATTCTGACGCCCAACTTTAAATGAGTAGACGTAAATCAAAACAATTTAAAGAAGACAGTAGTCAAGAGGGAGAAGAGACGCAACCTCAGATGGTGATCCAGTTTACCCCCGGTTTGGTTAATTCGAAATTTTGCGGAAATTGCTAAACCATTAACAAATCTTACAAAATAGAATATGAACTGGAAATGGGAGCAATCGCAAGAGACAGCATTTAATACCATTAAGAAAGCATTAACCACAGCACCTGTACTAAAGCAACTGGACTGTAACTTGCCTTACATAATTTAAACTGATGCCAGTAATTACGCAATTGGAGGAGCTTTGGTGCAGGGGGAGGGTGAAAAGGAATACCCTATTGAGTACGCTAGTAGGCTACTTACGCCAGCTGAACGCAATTACACTACTACAGAAAAAGAAGCATTAGCCATTGTATGGGCAGTAACCAAGTCTGCCGTCCGCTAACTATAATGCCGTTAACTAGCATCTGAGCAATTTTCACTTTTTGATGTTTTCCGAATCAGAAAAAAAAAGCTTAATCGAACCATCTTACTCATATTTTTGTATCTTGTTTAGTTTCCGAGATAAAAAAAATTAAAATGTCGTTGGTTTTTGCAAGAACACAATGCTATAACACAGTTAACTTCATTTGCTTAGCTTAATAGCGGTTAAAGGTTTTTAACTTTCATTTCGACCTAAAATTCTATTAAAATTACATAACTTTATTGCCGCTACTTAACTTTCCTTACCTAGAAGAACGTTAAAGCACTTTAACAACAATATTGTTAAGTTTTCTTCTGAGTGGTAGTATTTCAATCCCATACTTAAAATAAAAGCCATTATATGAAAAAACGAGATAAAAATGCGGTTAAAGTTCGATAGCGGCATTTTAGTGTTTTAATCACGTTTTATTTTATTCAAATTACAGTGGTAATTTCGCTAGCAACGGCAAATCAATGTAAAAATTTACTTATTTTGTAGTGTTTTCAAGACTAAAATGCGGTTAACCCACATTCCTTGTCTAAAATGCGATTAAGCCATCTCCACACCACCGCGAGCAGTACGCAAAGTACTTGCTGCGCGCGTGCTAAGACCTACTTTTCTTATAAGATACCTGTCTAATAGGAAAAGTAGGGTAATACATGAACAAATATTTAGGTACTTTTTACAGCTATTTGTTAAAATATTTCTATAATAAGTTACTTCAATTAAATATGATCGATTTCTTAAATCTATCTTCATGCACGAAATTAGTAGTAATTTTACTAGATGAGCTATAACTTTCTGTTTTACTCTTTGATTTTATTTTGCTCTTTGATTACACAATCTGTTTCAAGATCTGTCTATTGTTTTTTACCCTTACCCTTTTACCCTATAGTCACGGTTTTTATAACTTTATATTATGAATTATGTGATAATGATCTTACCTTTTCTAAATAATAATTCCTTAGGCGTACCTACAACGCTATTTTGGTGAAATAAATTCCAAAATGGCGTACTTAAATATCCGCGTGCTGTTGTTCTTCTTGGGTCTGGTCCTTGTGTTGAACATCACCCAGCTTGCCTTGTCTTCGAAGCGGCGATTGAAGATTACGTACCAGGACCTGCAGGTGGATGATCAGGATAACGACACGTAAGTCATCATTCTCAGTCCCACTTCATGAGCTAATTCTTTGAGTTGGGTTTGTTTCTTCGAAGCGGCGATTGAAGGTCACGTACCAGGACCTGCAGGTGGATGATCAGGATAACGACAGGTAAGAGTCATCATTCTCAGTCCCACTTCATGAGCTAATTCTTTGAGTTGGGTTTAAGTTTCTTCGAAGCGGCAATTGAAGATCACGTACCAGGACCTGCAGGTGGATGATCAGGATAACGACAGGTAAGAGTCATCATTCTCAGTCCCACTTCATGAGCTAATTCTTTGAGTTGGGTTTAAGTTTCTTCGAAGCGGCAATTGAAGATCATTGCGGCACTGAGTTAATCACTTGAACGGTACACGGATCAGTTTCCATCAAACATGTAAACTTTATTTTTAAATATGATTGTATGTACTATGTTGGCTGACCTATTAAATAAAAATAAAATTAAATAAAACTGCCTACTGTACCACCGGCCATACCACTATTGCATTGTGGGTCCTAAACTATACCAACAATTAGTGTTGTCACAATAGCACTTTGGGTCGGGTCGGGCCACATCACAGAGTACCTTGTAATATACGGTAATAGAGACCAATCTTAACTGTCAAAACTGGAAACGCATTGTCTATAGATTTTTATAGTTAGATATATACTTTTAGTTCTATTATAAAATACAGATGGCGCTATTTATAACTTTCATTTAGGTAGGTAGGTACCTATACCTGCATTTATTAATTTATTTAAATTTTCTGTTCAACTGGTTACTAAATAAAACACAATTTAAATGAAATGTTTTTTCACACAAAACATTTAAAAAATTATTTAAGAAAAAATTAAATTTCGAAGTCAGACTTCTAATTAATGAGCAGCGACTGAGTAGAAATATACAAATATCTAATAGCGTTTTAGAACTACATCTGCAATGAGCACAAAATTTTAAAAGACACATACAAATCTCGTAAGAGTACTAAGATAAAAATAATCTAGAATATGATAATATAATGATAAAAAAATATTCCAATGGATCTCATTCGATTAAGACAATGCTGATGTCAATTATTTGAATCAAAAACAATTTTAATAAAGGATACAAGTTTTTATTTTTATCTGATTTAATGCATTATAAGGTATTTTCTGAATTATCAACGTTCAAATACTAAGCAAAATTGCCGTTACAATGGAAGGTTTTGTTTTAAGCTGCATTTTAGCCTAACAATAAACACTATGAATAATGTACAAAAAAAAACACGTAAGCTTAAATGCAGCTAAGTGCCGTTAACTGCGATATAGTTACGTAAAATTTTGTGTGTAAAAATACAAAAGCATTAGCTAAAATGCCGTTAGACATTCTGACGGCGTTTTAGTCCGGGAATCATTATATAAATTAAAGCATTTTACAATATAGATAAAATAATTTAAAATCTAACACTACAACGCCGCTAAGGTAGTCCTAACATTTTAGTTGTGTTCATGAAAGAATATTTATAATAATACTTAAAACGTATAAATTGATTTATTTCAAAACATATTACACATAGCAATGTGGGAGTTTAACTACATTAAAGCTATTTTAAATATCTACGTAATGGTATCATTAAGTCATACATTAGTCATTTAGTTTTCAAACAGCAAGCATTTTTCCGTTCCCGCACTTTAATCCCTTTTATCTCGAAACTTGGTTTTGGTACTTAATGGCATTATAGTTAGCGGACGGCAGAAGTTTAGAAGTTACATAGAAGGCACAAAGTTTCTAACTATCACAGACCATCAACCGTTGAAATGTATTGTTGTGGTGAAGGTGTGAAAACAAATAAGATATAATTTATGGGGAAAACAATGATTTATTTTAAAGAGAATATTAATGTACAAGACTAACATGTCGAAGGGCTTCTCAAATTAGACTGAGTCAAAACGACATATTTCGAAATCATTTGAAAATACAATTCTAGAACAAAATAAAACTGCCAGCCAGTGTGCATTTATCACATGCCAGCATTTTTAAATAACAGAGTAAGGAGTGTAGGTATTGCTATACCTAACAAAATGGTTATTCAATCTGAAGTCTCCCACTGGACGTCTTACCAGGTGGGCACTACAGTTACAACTATATGAATTTGAAATAAAATACACTCCAGGGAGAACAAATGTTTTAGCTGACAGTCTTTCTCGCCTACTTTGCATAAATCACACTGAACAATGTGAAATCTGTCTTTTCGAAGTTGATCTTCCGAGACGCGGAGAAAGAAACATCCGTGATGAACAAATGAAAGACGAAGAACTGAATTCCATTATTAAAATTAAATAGATTCAGAAAACTATATACAGTCATCAAAAAGGGGTTACCTGCTTCATAAGGGAGTGCTTTATCGATTCACTCCAGACCAAGAAGATGACAATGCGAAATTAGTTGTGCCTCGTCATGAAGTTCCTAATGTACTTAACCAGTTTCACGATGCACATACAAGTGGTCATTATGGAGAAGACAGAACGAAGAAGACGAAGAGGAAGACCAAAGAAGAAGACTTCCATTCCAGTGCCTGGTACTCTTACGGGACGTCAACGAGTACCATTATGGAGAAGTGAGCGTGTGCGTCTTGTGGAGTGCGCATCAACCGTCATATGCTCGCCATTTATTTTTATTTTTAATTAGTTAAAAGCAACAATTACTGCCATAAAGTGCATCTATTGGAACTATATTTGGTAAACTATTCTGTGACATTATAGTACAAGTGAAAATTTAGCATTTGGTGTGATTTTGTGCAAAATTATTTATTTACTGTTGTTGTGACGGTATACCAATATCAAACCGCCGTGCCGATCGTGATTGTTAACGATCTGTTTGCCTACACTTGCTACCATGAAGTGCACTGCTTGTAAGGGTAATGTCGGATTGAATGAGGAACTACATTGTATTGGCTGTAAGGATTATTATCATTACCGGTGTTTATGCATAACTGTGGGAAAATATACAGCTGACAATTATAAAATTAAGCTCAATTGGCGTTGTGATCGTTGTCGCAATGTTTCTATCCGTCGCAAGGGAGATGATACCACCCCCGTCAGGCCTCATCTCGATCTGAGCTCCCCTGTGGAAGATGTGGTTGAGTCACCTGCAACATTCGTACAGCAACCCGAGGATGAACAATACGTGGGGAATGAGTCGCAAGGGACAGTACCTCCGCTGCTATCGAGATCGGCCGAAACGGATATAAAAGATTTTATGTTGTCGTGCTTTAAAAAATCAGAAATAAATATGAGGGAATATATTAACGGCGCGGTTACGGATATCAAGGAGGAGTTCAATCAAAAATTTAAAAAAATGAATTGTCACATAACCTTATTACAACAAAACATGACGTCACTGGAATCCCGTATAACTGTCGTCGAGCAAGCGAATGTTGAATTAATGACCGAAATAACGTCTGTAAAATCGCAGCCTACACAGATTTCTACTTCTGAGATTGCTGACCTAAAGAAAGAGTTTCTTTCAATGCGTACTTTGTTAAATGTCAGAGAGCAGGAAAATCTTCGCAATGAAATCGAAATCTCAGGAATCCCGGAATTTGCCAATGAGTCCCTACTTCATGTAGTAACCACGGTGGCTTTCACCCTCGGTGTTGTGTTGAAGGATGGAGATGTGTTGTACGTAAAGCGGGAGGGATATTTGCGTTCAACACGGGAGGATGGCGGCGCGGGGGAAGGCGGGGCGGCGGCGGCGGGGGCGGGGGTCAAGCAGCAGCGGCCTCGTATTATCGTAGTGCGCTTCGCTATGCAGTCATTGCGTGACCAACTTCTCAAGGCAGCCCGAGTTCGCAGAACTACTACTACAGCTGGACTTGGCCTTCCCTCCCATAAAGAAGCTAATATTTATTTCAACGAGCGCCTTACTAGTGCTAACAAAGTTCTTTTGGCAAAAGCCCGTGAAGCTAAACAGCAGTTGGGCTGGGCATTCGTCTGGGTAAAAGAAGGACGGATCCTGGCGCGCCAGTCTGATTCAAAAGGATCTCGTATTCAGATTATCAAGACTGAGCAAGACATAAAGCGTGTTTTTGGTATTGAAATACCGAGTCGTGCTAAATAGTTATTTTCTTTCTATTTTTGTACTATTAAATAATTTCTCTTTGTTTTTAATAAAAGAAAAGGTACTTAATTGCTTATGGTTTGCTCGTATAAGAATTTATTTGAGCTTTTTCATACAGAATCATATGTTATTCGTAACCCTTATTATATCGTTAGTTAAGAAATATTGTACACAATGTTTAGTTGTTGGAGATATTTATTTGCCAAAATATTATGTACCTTACTTATTGCCACGTGTGCACACTATATTTTATCTGCACCACTTTTATATGTTATATTACTGCCTGCCACTACTTATTCCTGTGATCGTTTATCATTTTAGTACTGTTTACATAACTTACTGCATAATATTATCACTTAGCCTAGCTACTTACAATTTGAAAACAAATTATTTATATAACAATTCATCACTCTGTATGCTGTTAATGATTAAAATTTTCGATACTAATGATTAAATACAAAAACCTCTCATTTGGACTTTTGAATGCGGGTTCATTGGGCACGAACCATACAGAATTTCAGTCTGCACTAATTCGAAGTGCTTTTGATGTATTTGCTATAAATGAGACATGGCTTCGAGATGGTCAGGCAGGTATAGCTCCCAGCGTTCCCGGTTACCGACTTAGACATATTCCACGGCGTCATGGCGCGCGTCAGCGTGGCGGTGGCGTAGGTTTCTACGTTAAGCAGGGGGTCACAGCACGCACCATCCCACACCCTATGACGCATAAAGAGGTAGAACAAATGTGGCTCATGCTTAGGATTAATGGGTTAAGAATTATAGTTGGTACTGCTTATAGACCTCCGTGGCAAGACACTACATCATTTTTCGATGCGCTCACTGAATCCATTTCTTCATTTGCATATTACGACCATATAATTTTACTTGGTGATCTTAATATTAATTTGCTGGACTGTAATGACAGTAAAACTATACAATTACATCAATTTTTGCAATATTTTAATTTAATAAATCATGTTGATGAACCTACTCATTTTTCTAATAACACTTCAACTCTTATAGACATTGCATGTACAGATGTAACTTTGGCTGTCCGTAACAAGAAAGTGCAGCATATACCAGAACTTGGAAGGCATGCTATAGTTTCTTTAGAACTTAATTTTAAAAAACCAAAACCCCCCATACAACATTTTACCTACAGACCTATCAAAGACATAATTATGATTGACTTCAATAAAGATATTGAAGCTATTGATTGGGATGCACTTTTGAAACTTGATTCTGTTGACGAGATGGTAAAACATTTTAACCATGCTATACTTGCTGTTTTCGATAAACATGCTCCTGAAAAGTCTTTAAATGTTAGGGAACCTTTACCTCCTTGGCTTACCAGTAACGTCCGGTATATGATGCACTTACGTGATTTAGCTCAAGAAAAATACCGTAGAACCAAAAACGATACACATAAAACCGAATACAAAACTTTAAAAAGATTGGTTAATACTAGTTTGTTTAATGAAAAAAGGGGCTATTTTTCACAACATATAAATGGAAACATTAATAATCCTAAATTCTTATGGCGTAATTTAAAAAAGACTGTTTTACCTAATTTTAAAAATAATTCTACACTTCCGCCTTGGTTTGATAACCCCGATCAAATTAACAAAGCTTTTTTGGACGTACCAGGAGAAAATAAAGTCAACATTTCAGATTTGACCTATTTTGAGTTCGGTAACCATGGCAACTCTACTTTTAGATTAGAGCCTGTTTGTGAAAGTATAGTCGCTAAGATTATTATTTCGCTTAAGTCGAATGCTATCGGTTCAGATGGTGTTAGTCGCGATATGGTTTTGCTTACGCTTCCGCACACACTTAAAATTATTACTGCAATAATCAATCGATCCATTGTCGAACAAAGGTTCCCCTCTGCATGGAAAAATGCTCTTGTGCGCCCACTTCCGAAAACCAGTGAGCCATTAGAAATAAAAGAATTAAGACCAATCAGTATACTAACCTTCCTATCAAAGATACTTGAGCGTGTGGTCTGTTACCAGGTCACGAAATACTGCGAAACGAATAATATTTTTCCTGATCGTCAGTCTGGTTTTCGGAAAGGCCGTAGCACTAGTACAGCATTATCAGACGTCGTCGATAATCTACTATCCGCTCAGGATGAAGGAAAAGGATCTTTTCTGGTATTATTGGATTTCTCGCGAGCATTTGATTCAATAAATATTTCAATGTTGCTATCGAAACTTTCCTACTATGGATTTGATCATAATGCGTTAAAATGGTTTGATAGTTACCTTAGTCTCCGTACCCAGCAAGTGGTAATCTCTAAGCCTGATGGAACGCGTGTGATTTCTGTGGAGGAGCCTATTTTTCGCGGCGTGCCCCAAGGGTCAATTTTGGGTCCTATCTTATTTATTTTGTACACTGCTGATTTATCTAGTCAAATCCACAACTGCAACTTTCATTTATACGCGGACGATGTGCAACTTCTATGCGCATGTGATCCTAATGACATTGACGCTACTGTGTGTAAGATTAATGCTGACTTAGATCGTATTGCGAGCTGGTCTGCTACAAATTCGTTAGTTCTTAATCCACTGAAGTCCAAAATTTTAATAGTTGGCTCTAAGACGCAAGTTAAATTAATAGAAGCAAGTAAATCTACTGTTACTCTCATGAACAACGCCATTGAACTAGTTAAAACTGTACGTAATTTGGGATTAATTATGGACCCCCATTTAAAATTTGAAAACCATTGCTTAGAGTTGGTACGAAATTGTTTTTACAGGCTTAAAGTCCTTTATAAAATTCGACCTTTTGTCAGCACAGAACTTCGTATCAGGCTATGTGACAGTTTGGTTCTCTCTAAACTGAATCATTGCATTGCAGTTTACGGTGGCTGCATATATAAAAAATCTCTCAATTTTATCCAGCGGGTACAGAATGCATGTGCACGATTCTGCTTCAATATTCCTCCTAGAACCCATGTTACACCATACCTAAATTCTTGGAATATTCTAAAAATTCAAACTAGGATTCAGCTGCATTTTACCAACCTTCTCTTTGATACTATAAACACGGGCAAGCCTGAATACTTGTTTTGTAAACTTTCATGGAGATATTCTCATCATAGATATACTCCTCGAACAATTTCTCCTTTACTGACACATCCTCGGTATAAAACTGCAGCGTTCCGAGGAAGCTTCAAGTTCCAGGCATCCAAGTGCTGGAATGACCTCCCGCCTCCAATACGAGCTATATCTAATAAAGCACGTTTCAAAAATGAACTCAGGATGCATCTGCTGTCTCAGCAAAAGACACTATCTTAAATTTTATTTCTATTTTACACTCACGTACACTCACACACAAACCACACACACACACATTCATTGAGAGGCTGTTGAGTGGTCGGTGGACAGTGTAATGAATAATGATATTATATTGTATACAGATAATCCGATCCCAAGATGTACTCGTCGCAGGGCCAACCGCCCAACAGTTTAGCCAGGACTCTCTCACCCAGGGCTTTTACAAACCAAGCACATGCGAACACAAACCCCATACATACATACTCACACACACCTCCACACTCCCCAGCATGGAGAAACTGACGACTGGTTAGTGGACAATATAATATTAATATTGTATTGTATTTAATAACCCGATCCCGAGACTGCTGTCGTAGGGCTAACCACTCGTCATTTTCTCACATGCTTATTCTTATACTCACATACACTAACATGCCCCCTCTTACTTACACACATTCACACACACATATTATATCCTACATCTCCTCGAACTAGTCCTTGGCTTCAGTATAACCACAGAATTATAATAGTGTATAACACTTACCTTCAGATGCTTCAAACGATTATTAAAGTGTCTTACTTAATACAGATCTGTTATGAATTAGCATACTAGCGTCTTAAAAGTGTTGGTTATCAACCTAATATATACTTATCTGTACATATTATCTTTGTGGATATTCTTAAGTTACGAGTCAGTCAGTTAGTGATATTCATGGTCTGTATGGTTGGTGTCGGATGAACTCCGTCAGTTGAAATACTTGTTTAAGTGAACTCACTATTGCATTATTAGGTACCTACTTATATATATTTTATGTCTATTTCGAACAATTTATTGTACTCAAGTAGTAGAAGTAGGTACCTATAAGGGGTGAATGAATAATTATCTTAGAAACCTACATAAAAAATAATGTGTAAACAAAATACAGGCTAAAGTAAAAGTTTCAATGGCATCAAATATGTACTGTGTCTGATAATACCTAGTGTGTGTATACTATAATTGTGGCGTATGTAAATCATAAAATTTACTATTACAGTAGTAGGCATCTCCACTGGCTCGCGCATGTTCACTGTCGCGGCGCTAACAGAATAACAGCGCAGTGGCACTGTGCTGAGCGTGTCACTGCAACATGCTGAGTTAGGGCCGTTTTGTGGATGTGGTACACTCGCTTAAGTCTTACGTTAAGTATTAATTTTTTAGCATGCTACAAAAACTGTGTATTGCATTTACAAATAAACGATTTATCTATCTATCTATCTATCTACCAGAGGGGGAGAATGTAGCGGCATAAACATTTATCATAGCAAGCAAGGCGCGCGGGCTCGAATACTTTCCCGCTCGCACATATTACCCGTCTCGCTCGGCAGACCGATCGGCCCGAGTGCGCACGGCGCGCGGGCCTCCGATTATTCATTGATTTATTATTTCGATTCAGCTGTTACTCACCCGAACTTTCTGGTGAGAAAAGCGTCAATTTACTTTCCGCATCCCACTACGCGATTCAAGCGTCGTCCCAACTAGTATTATTAATGAAAATAAATATTCGCTTTTTTGTAATAAATTGAAACCTCTCCTCCTAGAAAAATGTTATTATACAATTGATGAACACTTGTCAGATAAAATTTAATAAATTGATCTCATAAATATTTTTATAAAACTGTTATTAAGTTAAGTTTATATAATAATAATAGTATGATCTTTGCTACACCCTATTAAACAGGGTACATGTAATAGTTAAGGCTGACTATATGTGTGCAATGAATAAATGATTACTGATTACTGATCACGCTCTCACAGATCCGGACGATGAGATCACCGTCGCGATTAAAGCTGCCATTGCGTGTAGGCCAAACACTACTACAGAATACCCTTCAGGTAGCAACCGCCCCCGCCGGCGGGGACGCGGAACTAATAGTAGAATTAATACAGTAAGACCCGGTAGTCATTCTTCTCCGACGCGCTTCTCGCCCTGGCAACGTTCTGGGCCGCGGTCCGAGCCCGTCTGAGGGCGCCCCCAGATACGTTGTCATAAATTTCCTAAGGGGTACGAGCCTTCTGCTCCCCCGCAAGTCCGCGCCCACTATATTACCACTCTGGTATAAATAGTGATTAGGTCCGTCAAAAAAAAAAAAAAATTCATTCGCAATCACGCCGCGTTCGTTTTAGGCCGTCTTCACCCCATGATAGGCAAGCGGAGTAAAGTCTCTCTTAGGAATAAGGTGAGACTTTACACCGCTTGTATTCGTCCTATCATGACGTATGCTAGTGTAGTTTTCGCTCACACCGGTGTCACTCACATTCGTAAGCTTCAACTCATTCAAAATCGCTTCTTACGTCGGGCAACCGGTTGCCCATGGTTCGTTCGTAACATCGACCTTCATGTAGATCTCGAGCAATGGACGGCCATTAAAGGTTTCATGATAGACGCTTCACGTCGCTATTTCGATGCCGCGCCTCACCACCCGAATCCTCTGGTCGTGAAAACCGCCGGTTATTTCCCTTACCCAGTTACGCGTTTAAAACGTCGGCCTAAGCATGTTCTGTCCGATCCTGTCGATCCCATCCAGTCTGCTGTTGAGATAGCCATTGCCAATAGAGTACACTCCACAGAATGCCCTTTTGGTATCCCAATCAAGTTCTGCATAATCCTGGAAGACCCCGTCAGGGTCATTCCTCTCCCGCGCGCCTCTCGCCATGGCAACGTCCTAGGCTGAGGTCCGTGCCCCCAAGTGGGCGCCCTTAGGCTGTTGCTATTAATTCTAGGGGTAAGCCTTCCGCTCCCCCAAAAGTCCGGTTACGCTTGATACGTTGATTTTGCGACACAAGCATTAGGTCCATGTAAAAAAAAAAGATTATTCATTCTACAGCTAGTGGTCAAGCTTTAGAGACGGCCTCTGCTATCCTCAAGTAAACCGGCGAGCTTGGGGGTGAGACTGCCGCTGCGTCCACTCCTTACGCTCAAAGTCGTGTATGACCTAGCTAGTGTTCCTGGTACTTACCGATTTAGGCTAAGACCTAACCTAGTTCCTTACTTCTGAACAGTCTATCTGGCGTCTCACTCACTCATCCCCCCTACAGTTTTTATTTTATTGTGTAAATTGATAAAAATAATATTCATTATAAATTTTACTTAGTAGTCCTGTACAATGTTTATATTAGCCTAAGATTTCACAGAATAAAGGGGTTTGGGTAAAGTTGGCGTTGTTTTCAGTTTTGGCGGCCACTCATGAAAGTTGTAAATTTTAATAGACCTATTTAAAAGGAACATTTCTTACTATAGAGTACATATAGCTACATATTATCGGGGCCGAGATATCACACTTTATAGTTTAATTGTAAGAACTGATACGAGGGCTGATTGATAAGTTTCCGAAACGACAAAGAAAAACTTTAAAAATCTATTTAAAATAAATTTATTTCTCAACGTAGTTTCCTTCTACCTCGATGCATTTAGTCCAGCGCTTCTCCAATGCCGTTACACCAGTTTGATAAAATGTTTTCTCCAACCCCTCAAAATACTCGTCCACGGCAACAATGACTTCTTCATTTGATGAAAATCTCTGGCCACCTAACCATTTCTTCAGGTTTGGGAATAAGTGGAAGTCACACGGGGCCAGATCCGGGGAATAGGGTGGATGCGGTAGCAATTCGAACCGCAATTCATGGAGTTTGGCGACTGCAACCATTGACGTGTGTGCAGGTGCGTTGTCATGGTGGAACAAAACTTTTTTCTTGGCCAAATGTGGTCGTTTTTTCTGGATTTCTTCACTTAATTTTTGCAGCAAGCTTGCGTAGTACTCTCCATTTATTGTTTTTCCTTTTTGCAGATAATCCACTAAAATAATCCCTCGAGCATCCCAAAAAACAGTCGCCATCACTTTGCCGGCCGACAAAACCGTTTTTGCTTTCTTCGGCGCAGGTCTTCCGCTCTCAGTCCACTGCTTAGATTGTTCTTTTGTCTCGGGAGTATAATGATGTATCCAGGTTTCATCGACTGTTACATAACGCCGCGAAATCTCGTTAGGATCTCGGTTAAACAGCGCCAAACACTCCGTTGAATCGTCCACTCGACGTTGCTTTTGGTCATCAGTGAGCAAACGTGGCACCCATCGCGCGCAAAGCTTTTTCATTCCCAAATGTTGGTGCAAAATATTAAAAACGCGTTCAGATGAAATGCTCACCATCTCTGCTATCTCTCGCAACTTCAAACGCCGATCATTCAATACAATTTTGTGAATTTTTTTGATCATGTCCGGATTCGTGACTTCATTTGGACGGCCAGACCTGTGGGCGTCTTCGCAGCTCTGTCTTCCACGTTTAAAATCAGTTACCCAGGTGTGAATAATTGTACTCAATGCAGGAGCAGAATTACCTAAAACACTGTCTAGCTTGGTTTTAATCTGGGTTGCTGTTTTCTGTTTTAAAACGTAAAACTTTATCACCGCACGAATTTCGTTTCTTTCCATTGTTAAGAAAATTTACGACAGAGAAAGTTCTACGTCCTATCAAACAAATTCCACCAGTTCGATTAAATTCAAATTTGGCGTTCTATTTTCAAAAAGATGCCAAAATATAATGTATTTTTTTTTTTGCGTATCATTTTTTTAAGTTCGTCGTTTCGGCCAGTTATCAATCAGCCCAGGTAATTCTTGTTGAAATAAGTAAAAACCTTTACTTATAATATTGTTATGTTGTATAACGTGTTGTAGGTGTCGAGTGTGTCAACCCGGGTAGCGTACTGTAACGACTCTCCGGGAGAGAGCCGCCACTTAATAAACACAAAAGGAACTTTTATAACACAATCACTATTTTATTAAATTATAACTGCACTTGCACTACTATAATAACATTCAATCGTCCGCACTCGACGGCGGACGGCAGGTGAGAACGTCAAATCCCGACGGCCCCAGCCCGTCTGAAGTTTCTATCGTTCTCTTTCTAAACTGAATAGTTAAAAAGAGAACGAATATATTACAAAAAGAATACTATCGCCAGTATCAAACTTCATAGCACTCGGACCAACGAGGCCCGATGCTACAGTACCTTGTTTTGAAACTGACCAAGAGGTATTCTTTCAAGGTTGTACAGGTATATGTGCCGACATCTTCATACTTAGATACCGAGGTCGAGGCCATAAATATTACCACCAAGACCCACTTCACCGTTGTCATGGGAGACTTTAATACCAGGGTAGGAGTGTGAGAAGGCGACGTCTCGCGCATCGGGCTGTACAGTATTGGGCTCAGAAATCACAGAAGGCGGCAAATGTTGATAAACTTCCTGGACATGCAAGGGCTGTTCTGCATGAACACCTTCTTTGAGAAGAAGCCCCATAGGAAGTGGACTTGGCAAAGTCCCGATAATAAGACGAAGAGCGACATTGACTTCATTTTGACGGACAAGAAGCGCATAGTAAGGGATGTCTCCGTGGTCAATAGGTTCAATACCGGTAGGGACCACCGACTGGTAAGAGGCACTCTAAATATTGAGTTGAGAGGAGTCGTATGGTGAAATCCGCTCTTCGTCCAACGCTGACCCATTCCGTGCACGGTTCTGAAGCGTTCCAGTTGGAACTGCGTAATAGTTTTGCCGCACTGGAATCTACGACAGGTGTGGACAAGGACCTCGAAAGTGTGTCAAATGTAAGTAACGAAGTGGGAACCAGTCACTTCAAGGGGAAGCGGGGTAGCCAAAAGTTAAAACTTTCGGTGGGAACTCTGGAAAAGATTAAGATTCGAGGCGAGATGCCGGAGCGAGCTCCGTCGTCGGACATCCACCGTTTGAATAAAGACGGTAAGACGAGACCTCCGAAGCCGCAATACGCAATGCATGGATGGATAAGAGAAGCAATTGAGCAAAATCAGGGGTCAAAAGTCTTTGCTAAAAGACTGGGTAGGGGCCACCTGACGAAGCACAAAAACTCGGAAGGCAAAATCGTCACATCAGTTCCAGAAATCATCGCCGAGGTCGAAGACTTTTACGGCCGTCTATATGCCTCACATGCCCCAAAGCTTCCGCCTGACGCGAACGACCCAAGAGCCACACTGACATGCCACTTCACTGAAGATCTCCCTGATGAAGACGAAATTGAGAGGGCTTTCAAACAGCTTAAAAATGAAAAGGCTCCTGGCGAAGACGGAATCACTTCCGAACTTCTCAAAACAGGAGGTACTCCAGTACTAAGAAAGTTAAAGGAGCTATTTAATTCCGTCATAGCCAATGAAACTACCTCGAAGGCGTGGAGTGAGAGCATGGTGGCGTTGTTTTTCAAAAAAGGACATAAAACTCTCCTGAAAAACTTTAGACCGATCGCGCTCTTCAGCCACGTCTATAAGCAGTTTTCGAAAGTCCTCACAAACCGTCTCGCCGCCGCAAGATTTGACGCCTTCCAGCCTCCGGAACAAGCTGGGTTTCAAAAAGGTTTCAGTACCGTAGACCACATCCTCACAGTGAGACGACAGGTTATACAGAAGTCGCAAGAGTATAATCAGCCGCTGTGTCTAGCATTTGTGGACTACGAGAAAGCCTTCGACTCTTATATCTCAGTCACCTCCGCTTTGCCGACAACATAGTGATAATGGCTGAATCGTTGCAGGATCTGCAAAAAATGGTGCACAGTCTTAACGCTGCCTCATTGTCAATAAACTTGGGTAAGACTAAGGTCATAGATTATTATTGTGACAGATAATGTCTGTTAATTGATTTTTCATTTTTCGCTTTATAATTATTAGACTAAGGTCATGTTCAACAAACTAATCATTTCGGAACCGATCTCGATCAATGGCGAAGTGCTCGAAGCTGTCCAAGAATATGTCTACCTCGGGCAGACATTGCAGTTGGGTAGAGACAACTTCGAGCGTGAAATCGCAAGAAGAGTACATTTGGGCTAGGCAGCATTCGGGAAACTGCGTCATATTTTCTCGTCGCCACTACCACAATGCCTGAAAAGCAGGGTGTATAACCAGTGTGTCCTACCCGTTTTGACATACGGGGCCGAGACGTGAAGCATGACGGTGAAGCTGGCCCACTGGCGACATGTCACTCAGCGAGCTATGGAAAGATATATGCTTGGTATTTCGCTACGGGATTCAATCCGAAAAGAAATCATCTGGCAGAGGACCAAGGTAGTTTGATATCGTCTAGAAGTGTCGCTCGCAAGCTGAAGTGGCAGTGGGCTGGCCACGTCTGTTGCAGAACCGATGAGCGTTAGAGCAGACGGCTTCTCGAATGGAGACCACGTCTCGGGAAACGTAAAATGGGACGCCCCCCTGCCAGGTGGACTGATGGCCTGAGGAAGGCCGCTGGTGGTGGCTGGATGAGGAAAGCGGTCGATGGTGTGCTTTGGCGTGCTCTTGGGGATGCCTACGTCCAGCAGTCGACTGCAAGAGGCTGATTGATGATAAAATAGAGAATTATAAATCAATTCACAGTTAGCGGAGAAGTAGCTTAACAAATACAGTCAAATAAGACATGAGAACCCCCTTTTTGAAGTCGGTTAATTACTAATTCTACTTTGAGCCTGTTATTCTTGTTTATCATAATCGAGATAAAAAATAAGTTTAAAAACTAAAACCCGACTACGGAAAAAACGAGCTCTAAAAGCATGAAACAAGAAAATATCTTCAAATTCTTACCTATCTATTAATTAATTGTCCAGTTTGTTATGTTTAGAGAATAGCCGTGGTCGCATGCTACCTTGCTTGCCTTAAGGGTTGCTCATTTAACTATACACTTTAGGGTAGGTGGCAAGCGATCACGGCTATTCTCTGAACATCACTAATATCTATGCGTTAAATTGAAACATATATAAGTTGTTTACTTATTAGATATTAAATAAATAACTGGATGATAAATAAAATAGATAGGCAAGAATTTGAATATATTTTCTTGTTTCATTTAGAGCTTGTTTTTTCCGTAGTGGGGTTTTAGTTTTTAAACTTATTTTTTATATGAATTATTTTGTGGTATTATTTTCAAAAATAAAGAGTTTTAAGTAAATAAGTATACATGATCATATTTGGGAATTCAAAAGACTTCTTAATCTTTCTAGTTTCTCAAGAGATCGAGGATCATGAGGATATTTGTATTTCAATTCAACCAATCACGACAGTTCTAAAATATGATATTTTCATATTAATCGCCGTAGAATATTGACCATTTTACAGATTCTGTAGTAGGCCTGCATTTTTATTGTAAATTCGACGTGCAAAGTTATAAAGAGATGCCGCCACTTGTTAAATAAAACTTGAAATCCGCGAAATTAACCTGTTTACAAACAAAACTACGTACGGTACGTAAGTGCGGAGTCGGACTCGCACTTGGCCGGCTATTTTTTTATGGTCCGATAACGAGACCTTTAGATCAAAGTTGTCTATCAATCACGTTGATTACCTAAACAAACATCTGCAACGTGTTTTTTTATTTATACTTATAAATTATATGCAATTATCGAAGTAATGCAAGTAAAGTAACGTGCAATAGCTAGTAATATATATATATAGAATGTGCAGATTAAGCCCTTTCATTTGATACCCCACATGATACATTCATAAAAATATATATTCTCTGTCCTCTAGAGGGCGCCATATTGAATTTAGTATGACGTCACATAGCCTATAACCAACGGACAATTAAGACGCTTCTAACGATACCTCATTTGTTCAATTATGATAGATAGTTTAGGAGATATGTGGGAACAGACAAACATACATACATACATACATACTTACATACATACAAACATACATAGCGGCTAAAATCATAACCTTCCTTTTTGCTTCGCCGTAGTCGGGTAAAAAGAAAGCCAGTAGTCACCTACGGCCTTCTGATCTGAACCCATAGAATATTCATTCATCCAATTACAACTTTTGGGGGGGCCATAACTAAGCTCCGATATTACTTACGACAAAAACCATTATATATGTGTGTTTATTCAAGGTATTGCTATATAATAGTAGCAATGAAAACGATGGCCGCTAATAAAAAAAATGACGCCACTTGTCCCATACAAGTTACCCAAACCCCTTTATCTTTATCTTTATAGATGTGACGCCTACTTGCAACTTTAGGTAGGCCAAAGTGGTTCGGTGCTCTACGCCCAGCACTGATGAAAGGCGAGGTCAAGCTGAAGGCATAGGACAGAAATAGCTAGTACCTGATAGTAGCTAGTGTCTTATAATTTTGTATTTGTTGCAGTGACAATGGTAAAATTATTGTTTTTGATGCTTTTGCTTAGTATCGAAGTCGGATCGAAACAACCAAAATGGGATGAAATGGATTGCAAGGAAAAAGAAAAAGTATTTGAAAAATGCAAATTACCATCTAAGGAAATAACACAAAAATTAGTGAGAGAAATGTGCAGAAAAACACTTTATTTTAACGATAATTGCGTTCCAAAAAAGGAAACGAAGGCTACGAGTGCGACCACTCAGTCCAACTACGCTACCCTTATTGTTATTGACACAAGCGCCATGGTCAACAATGCGCAAAAGGCAAATCAAAAAGAAGGGAAAAAACCTTCCCCCCCAAAACATTGCAGTGAAGAATATATTAAGAAGTATACAGATAGAAAATCGACTGATGCTGAAACAAAGAAAATAAAAGATAAAGGTTGCACAGATTTTTTTAGTCTTGCCTGCAGCACTAAAGCTAACTGGCCACTTTTGATCGCAACAGTGTCTGCAATGTATTTAAATCTATAGATACTACTCGTATAGTTAATGTGTGAAATTAAAAGAAATTTACAGAACAAAAAGCAAAAAAGTGTGTTTACGAATAAATGTCTATGTCAAAATCTACTGAAAATTATTTTCTTTGTGATTTCTATGCTGGAAAGAACATTTCGTTACTTTTATTTTATTATATTTGTTTTTTTTTTTATTTATTTATATTATGAATATTGTTGTTGTTTTTTGTTGTTATTGTTGTGACTTTTTTGTATGGAAATAATGAAAAATCAAATTAATTGCACAGTAGTTTTATTAATTGTTTTGTTAGCGGAGAACATTATAGTACCGGATGTCCAAAAAGGGTATTTGCACTTTTAAATATCAATAAATCGTCTCTAATGAGGAAACAAATATAATGTCATACGTGGAATTTATTGGAAATTTAATTGAAATGGATTCGTATATCGGAGCTCAGCGCGCAGTGTACGAGCTTATTATCAAAACAATAATTCGATATAACAGTTCGCCGCCGCTTACATCGCGCGCAGTTCGGGACATTTATTTATCTCCCAGTGCGAATATCACTAGTGGCTCTGTGAGCTGTAGACCTCGCGAGTCTGTAGGTATATCTTTTCATATTTATTTTTATTTTTTCTCCACAAACATCCCCAAACCCTTGATGTTTTATTAAAATTAAATTAACTTAATTTTTTTATTTTTATTTTTATTTATTTTTATTTTATTTTATTCTATTTTATCTTATTTTATCTTATTTCATTTTATTGGTTAAGAAATGTGACCTGTAGAGGAAAACAGCCTCAGCGGTAGACCTTGTAAGCTGGCAACCCCCATAACTCCGTCATTTTTAAAATTTCCAAAAACTGGCTTGAAAAAAAAATTCGATTAATTTATCGAACCTGCTCACAAAATTTCACGAGAATCGGTTGAGAAACGCGACCTGTAGAGTTAAACAAACAAACAAATCCACAAACAGATGGACATACAAAAGCAAATTTGGCCAAGCTGAAGCAGAGACGCTTCGCTCGCTTCGCTCGCTCGGTCAATTAGCAAATGGATTAAGACGTAATGGACATCATTTAAACGACATACTTTTTTTGTCGTAATCTTTCCATTGTATGTACTTTTTGCAGATAGTAATAAAATTATGAAATGATATATTCTTCATATAAAATTTTTGGGTAAAAACTGCCAACACCCTTTTTGGACATCCTGTAGTATAGTAGGGGGCGCCCATGATGGGGATTTTGGGACTTCCTCGAGCGCGTCATATATATAAGGGGCTTGCATCTTGTTGTGCACCTCCTACATAATATAAACAATTTATACAGTGACGTGCGTCCAGGGCAGCCGATCAGAATAGTCAAAAAAAAATTCGATCGTCAGACATACTCGAGCACGTCAGATTAAGGTAAGATGAGTTAAATACATGCTAAAAAGTGTGCATGCGTGACATAAAGGAGTTGGAGGGTCACTAACTTGCAAAAAAAAACATTGACATTCTCGAGCGCGGTCGATTTTTATTTTATTTTAAAGGAAATAGTCTAAGAATTGCGAAAAAAATATAATCTGCCAATTTACACAAGCCGAAGTAGCAGAAATCGTTAACACATTCACCGCCCATCACGACACGTTGTCGTCATCGGCAAACACACTTGTGGCGCCCGTGACGACTATGCGCGTCATGAAATTATTGATTAAATATTTAATAAATAGGTATTAAGATGGAACCGTATTATTTTACATAAAGGATTATGTTTATCTATATCATTAAAAAAACACAATGTTGTTATGCGTTTTATCTCAAGGTAAAATAGAAGTTATGTTTTATTACACTTCTTATAACGATGGCTGCCTGGAACAAAGCCGCAATCGTAAAAGTAAAAATGTTCAGGAAAAAGATTTAGTGAAATCATAATATAACAAAAAAAGTATTAGTAATCTTGAAATGAATAGATCAAATTCTTCGTTATTTTTTGCCCAAAGTATACAAATAATCAGTAGCCACATTGCCACTATTTGCGCCAACAAGTTGTATCCGCAACTATGCATTGTGGCATTGTTACAGGAAAAAATAAACAGCTACAATCTAGGTATTACAACGTTGTTCAGTGTATAAGAGGTATATCTGTAGCGACCTTATCGTCTAGTATCATGGAAACAGCCACCAATACGTTAGGCCTCAGAAAGCGTGTCCATGAAGACTGGTTTGACGAAAATAATGCCATTTTATCTTCGGCTCTAGAGGAACATCGTACACTCTTACGATATGAACACAGTACTTCTGAGGATATAAAGAAAGATTGTGAGCAATTGTGCTTCCCAATCTTTTATATTCCTCCGAGACGTGGGTCCTATACCGCAAGCATATACGTTTACTTGATCGGTTCCATCTAAAATGTCTACGCAACATTATGAATATATGTCGCCGTAAGATAGTTGTATTGTAGCCGTGATATGATCATATACCGGATAACTATCTTACTAGGGATATGATCATATCACTAAACTAATCTAGTGAAATAGTTATTATCGATCAAATGGCTGTACGAAGCAGTCCATTATTATAAAAAATGGTTAAAGTACAGTGAGCAGCACATCAAGCTACACATATGATCATATCACTAAACTAATCTAGTGAAATAGTTATTATCGATCAAATGGCTGTACGAAGCAGTCCATTATTATAAAAAATGGTTAAAGTACAGTGAGCAGCACATCAAGCTACACATATGATCATATCACTAAACTAATCTAGTGAAATAGTTATTATCGATCAAATGGCTGTACGAAGCAGTCCATTATTATAAAAAATGGTTAAAGTACAGTGATCAGCACATCAAGCTACACACCGCGGTATCTCGCGCGTTGGAAATAAAGGAAATAACGTCTGCTTTGCAATAAAAATGTATTTTATGTTTATCGACCAATTTTGATAAAACTTGGTTTGTCATACTATTTTGGCATAAAAACAACAACGCAATGTTAAAATTTATAAAAAATCAAGATGGCGGCCAACTTTCATGTTTTTCGACCGATTTTGATAAAACTTGGTTTGACATACTATTTTGGCATAAAAACAACAACGCAATGTTAAAATTTATGAATATTCAAGATGGCGGCCAACTTTTCTGTTTATGGACCGATTTTGATAAAACTTGGTTTGACGTACTATTTTGACATAAAAACAACAACACAATGTTAAAATTTATAAATATTCAAGATGGCGGCCAACTTTCATGTTTATTAATGATAAAACTTGGTTTGACATGCTATTTTGGCATAAAAACAGCAACGCAATGTTAAAATTTATAAATATTCAAGATGGCGGCTTACTTTCATGTTTATTAATGATAAAACTTGGTTTGACATGCTATTTTGGTATAAAAAATATTTATAAAAATTCAAGATGGCGGCCAACTTTCATGTTTTTCGACCGATTTTGATAAAACTTGGTTTGACATACTATTTTGGCATAAAAACAACAACGCAATGTTAAAATTTATAAAAATTCAAGAGTACTACACTCTTGTAGAACTTAAAACGAATCTATTCCATGCATCCCACGTTTTTCGTTTAAGTCCTACAAGAGTACTACACCAATAAAAATCTAAATAAAAATTATTTTATACTTTTTAGTAGATCTTGTCAAGACAAATCCAACGAGCCCAAACACGACAAGGTTATGTTGCGACGTTGAGAGAGTTCCGAAGTCCAGAAGTTGGCCATACTTCTGGTTCCATTATGAGATCCTGGACATCACATATGACTAAAGATCTAGTCAAGACAAATCCAACGGGCCAAAACACAACTAGGTTATGTTGAGTATTTGAGGAAATACAGCAGCCACCTTCCGGCTCCATCATGAGATCCTGGACATCACGTATGACTAGAAATCTTTTCAACACAAATCTAACGAGCCTAAACACGAAGAGATTATGTTGTGTATTTTAGGAGTTTCTATGGCCACCTTTCCTGCTCCATCACGACACCCTGGATATAACGTGAGGCTAAATATCTAGTCAAAACAAATCCAACGGGCCCAAACACGACTAGGGTATTTGAGAAATTCCTGTGGCCACCTTCGGCTTCATCATGAGACCCTGAACATCACGTATGACTAAAGATCTTGTCTAGACAAATCCAATGAACCCAAACACGTCGAGGTTGTGTTTTTGATAAAACATTTAGTTTCTGTAAAGAGATGTTTGTTGGCAGGAGGTGCCACATTACCCCTACTTTTTTATCTTCTTACAACAACTTCTCCGGGTCCGCTTCGAGTCTGCGGAGGCCGCTGGATTTGGTGACGTACTTCTCCGGGTCCGCTTCGAGTCTGCGGAGGTCGCTGGATTTGGTGACGTACTTCTCCGGGTCCGCTTCGAGTCTGCGGAGGCCGCTGGATTTGGTGACGTACTTCTCCGGGTCCGCTTCGAGTCTGCGGAGGCCGCTGGATTTGGTGACGTACTTCTTTCTCCAAGTTTTATGGTTGACTTTTGTTGATTTCCAAATCTACTTCGAATTTGGACTTTATTAACTTAAACTTAAATACATTACAATTAAATTATATTTTAAAACACTCGTTTTATGGTCGCACGGAGTGAGGTGTAGGCCCTAATGTACCCTCGTGTCCCTGATTTTTTTTTTACAACATAGTTTCTTTACTACTAGACGTAATCACTGGCCAAATTAATTAATTTTAAATTAGATTACTTTGATTATCAAGTCTGCTATTGCAGACAAGGCACCCAACTTTTCCCTTTTAAACCTGTTATTTAAATTCTTATACTAGAAGCTGGAAGAATAAATATTAAATTATATTCATTAATTTGAAGTTTTCCTTACACTCCTTTTTACAACTTTTACCCTGGTAATTTTATAGCCTTATAATCTCAACCCCAAGGATAAATACGTTACACTACAAGCGTTCGCATCATCTCAGCTGCTAAGTAAGAATGCCCTACACAAAGGCCAAACAATAAGGCCAGCACCCGCGGCAGGTGAGAGCTAGCATACAGGAGATGCTCAATACTAAGACCGTCGTACCCTGGTGATTTTCCTCTCGAGATAGACTTAACAGTATTCCTAAAGTCTTCGGCAGTAAATCTTATACCCAGGTCTGCAATATGCGGCTCAGGGGGCATCTCCTCCCCTCCGGCGATTGGTGCAGTGATATGAGGCTTAACCGCGAAGTGGTCTTTGAAGTTGTTTGCTACAGCCCTCGGATCATTCACTCCATTCACGCCCGCGGGAAGGCCTGGCCGACCGTTAAGTTTGCTGGTACATATCCAGAATGCGCGAAATTCATACCTAGAATGGTGCTCCGCATGTATACCCATTTTAATTTAATAAACAATTATTTATATTTTAAAGTGGTTTGAACATCCCCGTATGGGAGTCTGGCATAGTGATAACCACTATTTTGCGGGAATGTAGGATTTTTATTGAAAAAACGGCGCATGATGAAACCTGTATATATCGATAGAGGATCTAAAGACGAACAAAATGATATATGACTTGATGTCCTACCGCGCAACATTTTTGAGATAATCTATGTTAAAGACCCTGTATGGTTAAAAATCAAAATTTATTCCTTCTGCGATTAAATACTTATGTATAACAATTTTTGCACATGTTTGCACTTTCTGCGCCTCATACTATATCTTACATACATACATACTGTAGTATTAAAAATAAAAAGCCAAAAAGAACTACTATGCAAGAATAAAAAGCCAAGAGTTGATTTACTTACCAAAATTAATTCCAAATAAAAACACACAAAAAACAAATACAAAAAAAACGGAAATACGGTAAAAGATGACTAACATAACGCTAAATAATTTTGAAATAAAAACCGAACAGAAAAATAACGAAACTCATCACAGTTCACCAAAATTAGTACGTGAGTTCAGAGATAGTGAAGTAAATAGAGCCCTACCTGTCTAGGGAATTATTGCGCACAAAACTGTAGAACAAGTATGGGGACTAACGTTAAGGTGCCAAAAGTACAGCCAGGAATAGATGACGGTGGCGTGAAGAGCCGGTTTGAATTTAGGGAAAAACACTAGCAACTTACCAATTTAAGGGTTTGTTTACAGCAAACTGATACTAAAAAATTCATTAAAAATAAAACGTCAAATCAAGTAAACTTCAACTTCAACACCGCACTTCCTTGGTGAAGATCCCGTGATTCAATATTGCTTCTGCAGCAACCACCGATGAACCTCCAACTCCGATGCCAATCCGATGTCCCCGAAATTGCAGCTAGACAGCAGCCAGGGACTTCCGCAGTCAGGAGCGTCCACAGGAGCAAGATAGGGTCCTCGACGTCACGGCTAGGACCATTCCCTCTCGGGGGTGAGCAGTTCGAATCTGAACTGAAACTTAGTCTTCCAGGAAAAACGGGTAACAGGTGGACCTCAGAACTCTCCTCTGTTCGCACACTGGCGAAACTTTTAGTATGCTCAAGCTTTCAAAAGATAATCAGAGCTTACAAACGAAACAGCTCAAAAAAAACTGAGAAATTCCGCGCTTTTGCAACCGTTCAGAACTCAGACAGGAGATTGAATGACAAAAAAAACCAAAAACCTTTCAAAATCGAATTCAAAATTAGTAATTAGAAAAAGAAAAAAACACTGAGAAAAACACGAAAAAAGTTTCGGACACCGAAGCGTAACACAATGCTACAATACATACATACATATAATCACGTACATATCCCTAAAGGGGTGAGCAGATCCTTATTTAGCACACGCGAAGCTCACACTAAAACTATGGCAAAATATTTGGGCAAATGTAATTGCTTATAGTTCAATATTTTCTACGATTGCATCCGTAGTATTAAAAAAAACGAAAATTCGATTTTTTGCTAATATCTTCGTAATTACTTACATTTGGTAACTGTTGTAAAGCTTAAATAACATATAATTTTATGTGTTAAAACGTGGTGTAGCGTTAAAAAAAGAAAGCTAGCTAACCTGTGGTTGAGAACCACAGGCGAAACGTGAAATTTAGGTGTGCAAAGAAAGAGTTAGT
The DNA here is from genome assembly GCA_951230895.1 of Carpatolechia fugitivella. Taxonomy (NCBI): domain Eukaryota; kingdom Metazoa; phylum Arthropoda; class Insecta; order Lepidoptera; family Gelechiidae; genus Carpatolechia; species Carpatolechia fugitivella. The sequence continues at coordinate 4,074,447 of OX579661.1, forward strand.
AGGTCCTGATTTAAAACACAAGAGATTTTTAATATTGATCTGGTCACTATAAGATGTTGTTAGGTGAGCTAATTACGTAATAACTTAAGACAGAAGGACTCTTAAGTAGGGACTGAATAAATTAACCGACTTGGTATTACATGGATCTCACAACTTTTTACGGTAGACTAAGTTGCGTGCGAGACTTGGTTTTTTTACAAGTTATGTTTTTGATGGCATCTCATTTCTTTTTGTAGATCGCATGAAAACACAATGTAAAAATGCACACCTACGCTCCACCGACCCTACACCTAACCTACACCTAACCTACACCTACCCTATACCTACCCTATACCTACCCTACACCTATCCAACACCTATCCAACACCTACCCTACACCTACCCTGCACCTCTTATTCAATTATATTCCATTATACAGGTACACTGATTCATTTACTGCAAATGTAACTTTGTAATCCTATATAATGCCCCAAGATTTATATGGGATTACAAAGTTATCTAGCAAATGAAGTATCTAGAAAACTGGGCCGAAATTGCAAAATGTTTTAGTTTTTCCTTGGTTTATACACTAAACACTAATTCCATTCTAAATTTGAAGCTTCTATGTCTGCTAGAAGTGCCTTAGAGTTTTGATGATCGGTCAGTCAGTCAGTGAGTGACAAAATTAAGAAACTTTGACTAGTTATAATTCATAAACTACTGGTTCAAATTGATTGAAATTTGAAATATACCGTATTTATACAATGCCTGCTTGGTTACTGAAAACTCAGGCTTCTAGTTTTATCCACAACGAAGTTATAGGGGGGTCGAAAATGGCCTGAACTGCTTCGAGAAAAGTATGGTACGGCCGTGCCGATTTTTTGCTCGATTTGGCGGGGGCACTGCCAAAATGGCCTGAACTGCTTCGAGAAAAGTATGGTACGGCCGTGCCGCTTTTTTGCTCGACTTGGCGGGGGCACTGCCGTGCCCCCAGATAGTAAAATGTGCGAGACTCGGAAAATATTTAAATCTAAATTACGGTATTGTAAAAGTAACGAGGTTCAGATGAAAATGGATAACATTGCAAAACACCATGCCGATAAAAACTTTAATAAATTTTGGAAATCGACTAATAAATTAAACCTAAAGTCGAGCCTACCAGTGAGTGTGGGCGACGCTCACTCGCCGCGCGACATCGCCTGTCTGTTCCAACGTCAGTTTAGAGTGGAGACGCCGCTCGGGCCGGCGGCGCAAGTGCTCGATGCTGAGCGTCCACATGGAGACGTCAGCATCAGGTTTACGGCCAAGGATGTGGCCGCGGTGATTAAAAGAATGGTGAGGGGAAAGTCGCCAGGCCATGATGACCTCAGTATCGAGCACTTGAAGTACGCCGGTGCGCACCTACCGAGAGTTCTGGCTATGTTTTTTAGCTTGTGCGTGGGACATAGTTACTTGCCTGATGACCTTATGTACACAGTGGTTATACCAATTTTGAAAAACAAAACTGGTGATGTGTCGGATGTTGGTAACTATAGGCCTATTTCGCTCGCTACTATTATAGCTAAGGTGCTGGACAGACTGCTTGACCAACATTTGGAGAAACACTTGCGATTACATGACGCTCAGTTTGGCTTTACGCCAGGCTTATCAACTGAGAGCGCTATCCTATGTCTCAAGCAGACTGTGCAGTACTACACGGCTAGAAAAACTCCCGTGTACGCTTGCTACCTAGATCTTTCAAAAGCTTTTGATTTAGTATATTACTACAAGCTGTGGAGCAAGCTGCAAGGAGAGGCAGAGCTGCCGAGTGAAATAGTGTCAATGTTTAGGTATTGGTACAACCACCAACAGAACAGTGTGAGATGGGCAGGAGCACACTCGGAAGTGTACAGGTTGGAATGCGGGGTGAGGCAGGGGGGGTTGACCTCGCCGCGCCTTTTCAACCTGTACATGAACCAGCTGATCGGGGAGCTCAGCAGCGCTAATGTTGGATGCTCTATTGGCAGGGTGTCCATTAATAACATTAGCTACGCAGACGACATGGTGCTGTTGAGCCCGTCGATTGGTGGGCTGCGGAAACTCCTGCAGATTTGTGAGTCATATGCTGGGGCTCATGGGCTCAGATACAACCCTAAGAAGAGTGAGTACATGATTTTTAAAGCTGGTAACAAAAGCTACTCGTTCCACCTATTACTCTTGGGTTCTATACTCACACTGTTAGATTTTTCACGCGCGTTCGATTCCATAAATATTTCTCTTTTAATCTCCAAATTATCTTACTATGGCTTTGATAATTCTTCACTAAAATGGTTTAATAGCTATCTAAGTGGCCGTTCGCGGCAAGTGGTTATAAATAAAGCGGATGGTTCTCGAATATACTCAGGTACTAATCCGATCAAGAGGGGTGTTCCGCAAGGATCCATATTAGGCCCAATCCTTTTTATAATTTATACTGCCGATATTGCTCAGCATATACGCACATGTAAGTTTCATCTATACGCAGATGACGTTCAGCTGTATCACTCTGTTAACCCGAATAATCATGATTCGGTGATAAAGAATATAAATTTTGATCTAAATAATATTGCTATTTGGTCGGCTAGAAATGGGCTCGTGCTCAATCCTACTAAGTCCAAGTTCCTAATTTCTGGATCCAAAAGCCAAGTACGTCAGCTAAAAGCTTGCAACCTGTAAAATATTCAATAAAACACGCGTGACCCGTTATGCGTTTATTTGACAACTGATTGACAGCTCAATACATAGTCTTATATCTACACCTCCACCCTTAATTACTTAAGTGGAAGTATTCAAAGTAACCTTAATCCACTTAAGTTAGACGACAAAATATCAATAAACAGTTATCATAGTGTTGAAGAAACAAATGAGTAATTTTACACCTTTTGTTATTATAATACAACTTTTACCTGAAGCTAACAAAACAATGAAAAAGAAATGTATTAAACTATACCATAATAATATTTTATTTATTAATATTCCTAAGAACATAATTTTAAATCAAAACTTATTTAATTCTACCCATAACAGAAGGAAATTAATAGTACTTCTCATAGGTACAATATAAATCGGAAATTAATATTAAAGGACAGAAACTATGTTCAGTCGATTTCAAATCCAAAACGATTAGGTGGCCTTCGATTCCTATTTGGTCGCGAATCACTGTCGGAAGTATTAAGTTTGCCAAGCGAGGGGAAACATCCCACCCGTACGGGAGAGGAAACCAGTGCCAATCGCGGGAAAATGCGCGCCGAAGTCGGCAGGCCCTGCCGACTCGGAACCTTCGGCGACTCTCCACCCCTCCTCACCACCACTAACATCGTCATCACCAGGACATATTTGTGAATTGCGCAGACTCCTACTTTGAATATTAGTACTAGTATAAGTTGGTACTATCGATGACGCCAATGACCTGTTTTGCGCATCAGGCCAATCTAATGAAGACCTGTTTTTCAACTGATCAATGTGCCTATGTACCTCGGTCCCATTATTTAAGCGAATCGTGTAATCAGTATCACCAAGCTTCCTAGCTACCATACCCGGCGACCATTTATCCGCTTGCCTGTACTGCCTGAACCAAACCGGGTCCCCTTCGTTGACCTGCCTCTCGGAGCCACCCGCTGCTTCTTGCTGACGCAGTTGAACCTTCCTAACCCCGGCTTCAAGATCCGGTTTTAATGCGTCCAAGCGAGTACGCAACGACCGCCCTTGGAGGAACTGCGCTGGACTAACCCCTGTAGTAGTATGCTCAGTGTTGCGGTAAGTAAGTAAAAACCTATCTAGTGCTGAGTCGACGTAATTTTTTTTGTTTGAGCGCTTTTTTCAACACATTTTTGCACAATCTTACCGCATTCCCAGCCGCGCCATTTGACGCTGGATGGTAGGGGGCCGTTAGTACCTGTTCCACTCCGTTCCTACTTAAAAATTATTTGTATTCAGAACTAGTAAATGGTGGGCCATTATCGCTTACAACTTGCTTCGGGATTCCAAACTTAGCCCACAAGCTCCTCAAAGCAACGATTACAGCATGAGCTGTGGTGCTACGCATACGGATTGCTTCTATCCACTTGGAACCCGCATCGATGATTACTAAATATGTTAAACCTTCAAGCGGCCCCAAGAAGTCTAAATGCAATCTGATCCAAGGACGGGCTGGCCACGGCCATGAGCGCGACACGTGACCTGGCGGCGCATCAGACACAGCTGCACACACCGAGCACGCGCGGCACTGCGCCTGCACCGCCTCGTCAATCCCCGGCCACCACACGTAGCTCCTGGCAACACTCTTGGTATTCACTACCCCCATGTGTGTGTCATGAAGTTCTCTTAGCACCTTATCTCGACAAGCGGCAGGGACCACCACACGTTGCCCCCACATGACAATACCCAGTTCACTATACAGCTCATCCTTCCTATTGAAATACGGTTTAAGTCCTTCTATCTCTATGTCGTGTGGCCATCCATCCCTTATGTATCCTAAAACCCGACTAAGCAAAATGTCTTTTGCTGTTTCTTTCCTTAAAATATTGTAATCTAGAAGTAATGCATCAGATGCAAAATGCAAATAAGTTTGTTCTGGAATCTGACCCGCCTCGGATTGTGTGCCCTCTTTATGTGATTTAATTAACCTTGATAACGCATCCGCAGTGTTCTTATCAGTTGAAATGTATTTTATGTTGAAATTATAAGCTACAAGGATTATTGCCCAGCGCTGCAACCTACTGGCAGCTGTAACGGGAATACCTCTTCCCTGGCCGAATATAGTCACTAAGGGTTTGAGGTCAGTGCGGAGAACAAATTTTCGTCCATACAAATACTGGTGAAATTTGGTGACTGCATAAATAATAGCTAACGCCTCTTTATGTATTTGACTATAATGTAGTTCGTGTTGTGTGAGCGCCCGCGACGCGTACGCCACGACCCGTTCGCGGCCGTCGGGCCCGCGCTGTGCCAGCACCGCGCCCAGCCCGCGCGCGCTGGCGTCGCATGTCACTACACACAATCTTGCCATGTCAAAATGTGCCAACACCTCTGTACTAGTCAATTTTTTTTAATTCCCGCAAAAGCTTCCTCGTGATACCTATCCCACTGCCACGCCACACCTTTTTTTAACAAATTATATAATGTTCTTGTGTAGCAACTCAAATTTTTTATAAATTTTCCATAAAAATTTACCATGTCGAGGAAAGACCGAAGCTCAGACACACATTTAGGAGGGGTCATATCCAATATTGGTTTAATCTTATCGGGATCAGCACTCACACCGACCTTATCGATAACGAATCCTAAAAATTTTACCTTTTTCTCAAAAAACGCACATTTACTTTTTTTTAATTTCAACCCATTTTCACGCAGTCTAGCAAAAACTCGATTAATGGTCTCTAAGTGTGAGCCTATATCTTTATTCATTATTAAAATATCATCAATGAAGTTAATTACATTTGGAATATCTTTCAGTAAATTCAGCATAATTTTTTGGAAAATCCCTGGGCTGGACGAAAGGCCATACACCAGACGATTATATTTAAATAATCCCCGGTGTGTATTAATCACAGTGTACATTTTTGACTGCTCATCTAGCTCAATTTGGTTGTACGCATGGGACAAATCTAGCCTAGTGAAGTACATGTTTCCGTTGACATTCGTCAATAAATCTTCTACCTTGGGAACCGGGTACCTATCTACAAACAAACTTTGATTAAGAGTCACCTTGTAGTCTGCGCAAATTCGAATACCACCACCGTTTCTCATGACAATGACGAGAGGAGTGGCCCAGTCAGAGGAGTCGACGGGCTCGACGACGCCGGCGCGCAGCGTCGCGTCTAGCTCGGCGTCCACGCGGTCGCGCAGCGCGTACGGCAGCGGCCGTGCGCGGCAGTATATTGGCACCGCCCCCTCCCGCACGCGCAGTGTAGCCCTCCCGCCAGAGAAACGTCCCAAAGAATCTTCAAATAATATTTCATGCCTGGAAATTAATTGTGACACAAGTTGGTTTATATCGCCTTTTTCTTTAATAACATTCAATGGCACCACCGGTATCTCGATACCTAATTCAACTAACCATTGCCTTCCTAATAAACTAGTACTTCCGTTTTTTATTACATACAAGTGCAATTTCTTTGTTTTATTTTTATACTTTACATTGACATCCAAATACCCTAATGGCTGAATTCGAGAACCATCATAAAATTTTAATATTAATTCAGTAGATTGTAGCTTCAAATGTCCAAATGTCCGTTTATATGTCTCAAAACTTGTGCATGATATCGCAAAACCAGTGTCTATATCCATTGTTAGATTACGATTTTCAATTTCAATGGTTAAACGTACCGGTTTTTAAGATCCCAACGACATCAAATGCAAAGCCTGCTCCTCTTCATTGAACAGATCTTCCTCGTAATCCTCGACACCATACGGCTCCTCGCACTGGGGCTCCATATCCGCCCCCGGTCCCACTCCGGACTCGTCACACACCCAGTATTGACTGGTGCTCGCCGACCGCGAGCTCCTGGCGCCGCTACTGCGCCCTCCACGGCTCATGCCACCACGTCCACGAAATCCACCGCCGCCGCCGCGGTAATCACCGCTACGACCCAAGGCCACAGCCTCCCGGCTAGACACACGTCCAATCTCGCCGGACATATTATTTCTTCTCGGACACACTCTTCTCAAATGCCCTTTTTCTTGACAATTTGAACACACGAATGCTCTAAATCGACAGTCAGCCTGACGATGACCGTCTTCACCACACGCCCAACAATGGAATGCGAATCGATTGACGTGACGATCGGCGCCGCCTGTACCAGACGAACGCGCTATCGCGTTGATTTCAACCGACCCTCCTTTTTCTACATAATGCGAATTACGCTCAGCGGCCTCCAATGTACTTGCAATTTTTACCGATTTTTGCCAACTCACTTTTTCTTCGGCGAAAAGTCTTTGGCGAATAAAATCACTTTTAATGCCACACACGAACTGATCTCTCATGTTTTCGTCCAATGTTTTTCCAAAGTCACAAAAGCGTGATAACTTTTTTAATTCCGCCACAAACGCTGCAATTGTTTGATCACCCTCTTGTCGACACTGGCGAAATTTATAACGCTCAGCTAAGAATGACGGCTTGGGTTGTATATGATCACTCATTAGCTTAATAATATCTTCATAAGTACAATCTTTAGGCTTCTCCGGACTACACAAATTGATCATCAATTCATAACCAGCTTCCCCAATCACTGATATTAACGTAGGTACTTTGAGGGCTTCTTTAGTTTCATTCACTAAAAAGTACATTTCTAAACGGTCACTGTAACTGCCAATTTCCACTGTCCACATCAAACGGAGCCAATTTTCCAACACTTGACATTTTATAATTATTTCTAATCCCACTCGTCAGCCACTGTAAAATATTCAATAAAACACGCGTGACCCGTTATGCGTTTATTTGACAACTGATTGACAGCTCAATACATAGTCTTATATCTACACAACCTAGATCTTAAAATCATGGGTGAAAAGATCGAGCAAGTGGAATCGGCTAGAAACTTGGGAGTTGGGACTACTTATGGATGCAAATTTAAAATTTGAGAATCATTGTCTCGAGTTGGCCCGAAACTGTTTCTATTGTTTAAAAGTCCTTTACAACATAAGACCTTATATTAATACCGAATTTCGCATTAAGTTATGTGAATCACTTATTCTCTCTAAATTTAATCACTGTATCACAGTTTATGGCACTTGCTTATATAAAAAATCATTATCAATTATTCAGCGTGTGCAAAATGCTTGTGCCCGGTATTGCTTCAGTATACCGCCTAGATCCCATGTAACACCTTTTCTGAACTCATCTAATATTTTGAAATTGGGAGGTCGTTTAAAACTGTATTATGCAAGCCTGTTATTTGACGTCATCAAAACAGGTTCACCAGGTTACCTTTATGAGAAGTTATCTTGGAGATATTCTCACCACAGATACAACACAGATACAGCCTTCCGCGGCAGTTTTAAGTTCCAGGCCTCGAAATGCTGGAACGACATTCCTCCACCGCTACGTCGTTTAACGGTAAAACACACTTTTAAAAAAAATCTACGTCAACATTTATTAACGCTGCAGAAGGCTGATTGTTGACTTGGAGTGTGAGTTACAGTATTATTATGTTTCATGTTCTTTAGGAAACACTCTAATTGTATAAATGCGTACCTGTATGTGGCTGCCAATCCGATCCCAAGGAACATACTATCTCCGTAGGGCATACAGGTACAGGTCTAATCAACTAAGATTAAATCATATTATATTGGTGACCTAACATGCAAATTTTATATTTTTTATGTCAGAAACTTTTATTATTTTAATTTTGCCAGGGTTTTACCGATATGTGGCTGCGACTCCGAACCCAAGGAACGTACTGTCTCCGTAGGGCGTATAGGTACAACTTTGGTAAATTACACTGAAGCTCGTTATCTTTTTGCTCTCCGCGCCTACACTGATCTGCGAGTGGTTGGCTGGCATCCCTCATCTTAGTACCTACTCTCTAATAATATCGCGATATTGAGTAGGTATCAAAATTCATTTCCTTCCCGCAATCTTGGAAAGTTATGTTAGCTCTGGGACAGTTGGTTAAAACTATTAAATTAATCAGGACTAATATAGTAACACCATGTAACTCATGTTTATGTGACACTTAGCTATTTATTCATATTAAAAATCATTTTTTAAGTCTTACAATTAACGTTACCTACTTATAATTTTATTATAGAACAGAGTAAATTTTAAATAAACTTCCACTTGAACGCGCACCTCACTAAGAAGGTACTAACAGAATAACAGCGCTGTGGCACGTTATCGGGCCCAGCATAATGCTGAGTTAGGACCTGTTTTGTGTTGCGGTACACAGATATACTCGTATCTTGTTGGATTGGTATAGCTCAATTAATTTAACTGTGCGCTTCGAGCTGTCAGAGGCGTCATGTTGGTGGCATTGAATTCACCCGCCCGCTTACTTCCTCACCTCCTCCGACGCCTATCAAAACGGATACCAAACCTACCAACATGCAAATATTATGACGTTGACAGGCGCACAGCTGTGAGAATTGGGTTATAATATAGTTGTTTACTGAACTCTGTGTGTGTGTATTGTTAACATTAATAAACGTTTTTTCTTCTTCTTCTTCTTCTTCTCTTTGTGGTGCGACCTTGAATAGGGTAAGTAAGTTAAAGTATCTGGGTCACTGGGTCACGGAGGATTTATCCGACAATGAGGACATCGAGAGGGAACGCAGGTCGCTGTCTATTCGGTGTAACATGCTGGCTCGTAGGTTTGCTCACTGTACTGTACCAGTAAAAATAACTCTATTTGAAGCATACTGTCAGTCGTTTTACGCGTGCAGCCTATGGACCAACTACACTCAGCGGGCATACAGCGCCCTGCGTGTCCAGTACAACAATGCGTTCAGGGTGCTGATGGGTCTGCCGCGGTTTTGCAGCGCCTCGACTATGTTCGCACAGGCGCACACAGACGATTTCTTTGCCATTATTAGAAAGCGGAGCGCCTCGCTGCTTAACCGCTTCCGGCACAGCACTAACGGCATCCTGAGCGCATTGGCCGAGCGGTGGGACTCACCTATGGTGCATGGGTGGATGAAGCTGCATACCAGCTCATCACCCTTTGTACAATGACATTTATTATTTATTTGTATTGACATTTTAATTTGATTTGATTTAGTGTAATTTTTATTTTATTTAGTTTGATTTGATTTAATTTTAAATTTTGTTTTTAATTGATATTGTTTTTAAAATTGTTTTTGTTTTTATAATTGTTTGTAATTGTTTTTAATTTATTTATGGATCAATGGTCTGAAATAAATGAATTTTAAAACCCACACGACGATGATGATGATGATGATGATTTTTTTTTAATTTAATTTAGCATTTTTTTTCTGTGTATCCGTGTATAAACTCGGCCTGAAGACGTAAAAATGCATTTAAAGCGACCCTCGATGCAAATGGACTCGACTTGGAGAGATTCAATGTCAGACGAATCGACACTCGCTGCATAAATCGTAGTTAATTGTTTGTTTTTGGGATTAATGCGGGTTTGGAACATAAAATACCATGCGCATCCCACGGTTAAGTGTGAATCAGGGGGGACAACAAGCTAATGCGAATTCTTCGTGATCTCCCCAGGGGAACATCGCATGCAAGTGGGACCACGAGTCCGGAGTCAAAAGATTCACCGTGACATTATTTTTGTTCATCTACCACTCTTAAATACAAGGAGCAACCATAGGCAAGACTAAAAGTGTGATATTCCTAGGTACAGCGATTTAGCAACAGCAACCTTAGACATTTGTACTAGATTTGTAGCAAATTCAACTCATTCTTGTGGGTCATCCCACTTTAATTCCAAAAACAAGACATAAGATATTTAGCCATAGGTCCTAAAATACCTAACGGGTCAAAGAATTACGGATGAAACTTAGCATCTATCTGTCTTTTGACTACATAAAATTAGTAATTCTTTTAAAGGCAATTGCATACGCTATTACAATAAGGTCCCTACTGATATTAAAAACTTGCCTTTAGACAAGTTTAAAATAATTATAAAACAGAAATTGTATAAAAAAGGTTACTATAGGATATCTGATTACTTAGAAGATAGGTGTCCATGGGAATAGATTGAGTAGCAGGCTTTTTCGATATGTAATAAGCATTAATTTTGTAATTGACAATATTTTATTTAAAAAAGGAAACGCAAAAGATGCGACGACTGTGGAGTTTCTTCGGTGAGCTCTTCTCCACAGATTCCGCCATTGTGTTAGTGAACTCACCCAAAAAAATGTAATGACGGATCTAAGTGATGTAATAACATCCTATGGAAATAAATTATTTTGACTTTGACTTTTTAGTGTATTTTTGGATTTCAGTTTCAGGGCAACGCATTGTCAACTCATCAGAAGATACATCCTAGGACAACCATAGTGTTTTTAAGTAAGTATTATTTATCTAACTGCCTATTACCAAGACACTGTAAGTCATCTGCCAGAATCTCAGCATGGTTTGAATACCACTTGTGTAATGAAAGACCTGCTTTACTCAAGTTACACCGAAAAAAGGCTCAGTACCTGCATGGCTAGCTTCTTCTTGCACCACAAGTGTATGCACGGAATATACATATGTAAAACGATCAATTTAACTTGTCGCCGCGTCCGTGTTTGGTTGTGGCTGAAAATCAGCGATATCTGCTCTCCTGAGTATGTCCTCCTCCTCGCGTCGCCTTCCTCATTACTGAGGGTCGTGAGGTCCCCGTTGGATCAGCTTCTTGCTAACGATGTTCCGCCACTTGTTCCTGTTCTTGGCATCGTGTAGCGCAACATGCAGTTGGGTGTCCAGAGTACAGCGGATCTGATCCGCCCATCTTGTAGGGCTGCGGCCTCTTGGTCGTTTGCCGTCAATCTTGCCAGTGACAATGAGCTGTTCGAGGTTGAGCCCTTCTTTCCTGGCTATGTGACCGAAAAAACTCCAAAATTCTCTGCAGGCATACAGTTGACAGTCTGGTCTTGATGTTAAGTTCGCGTAAGATAGACAAATTTGTGCGAAAAGCTGTCCAAGGAATCTGCAGCATTTTTTGCCAGCACCATATCTCGAAGGCGGTTGCGGTCAGCCTTTTTCAGAGTCCAAGTCTCAGCTCCGTAGTTGAAAATGGAGAATACTAGAGAGCGGACCAACTTTGTTTTCGTTCTGCGTGAAATGTTACGGTCCTTCCATATACCCTGTAGCTGAGACATGGCGCTTTTAGCCATTACTATGCGCCTCCGGATTTCCTTTTCACAAGAACCGGTGTTGTTGATATTCGCGCCGAGATAGATAAAATCTTCAACTATTTCAAGTCCAAGAGTACCTGTGAGTTGAAGCGTTTTGCCACGATCCACTACCATGACCTTGGTTTTGCAGTGGTTGATCTTTAGACCCATTTCCAGACTGATACTCTCCATCCTACCTAGGATCTCAACCAAATCCGCTTCATTAGCGGCCAGAAGCGTGGTGTCATCTGCGTAACGAAGATTTGTGATTTTGGTACCACCAATGGTGACGCCTCCCTCCCAGTTTTCGCTGGCTCTTCTGATTATGTATTCTCCGTAGATATTAAAGAGGATAGGTGATAGAATACAGCCTTGTCTTACACCCTTTTCGAAACGGAATGGGTCTGAAGTTGCTCTGTCAATTCTTAAGACACCTTCGTTATTGTGAGAACGCAGCTTTAATGTGTTGTTAGAATAGAATAGTATTTATTGTCAAACTGTGTACATAAGTTGTTAATTTTAAACATAAGAGCCAAAAGTCTATCCATTTCGGATGTACAATGTAAGGTTGTTGTCTCATTAATATTGCTCTCTCTCTCTCCCCCCTTCGGCACGACGACGTAATTCTGTCAAGGTGTTCGCTTAGCAATAAACTCTTTATTAATTAATTATAGTGGTTTAATTTGCAAGATATTACATTGGCGACGAGTATTTCGAACCGGGAGACGCAAGATAATAGAAGACAGTGAAAACATCAAGAAATTAATCAAAAAATAAACATAAAAACTGCAAATAATTTCGCATCATTGATGAAGTTAGCAGCCATCGGTCAATCTGCGCATGCATTCCACAGCCGCCATTTTGCCGATGCCATCATGACAGTGACAAACAAGTGACATTACTGCGTCAGGCAATCGTTATCAACTTCATTGGTCGATTGTTAGCATCCGTCAATGGCGGACAGGCATTCGTTTTAATTTTCGTTTTTTAGTTTATTCGAGTGTGTTTAGTGTATAATTTTGATAGTGTATTATTCAGTGAATGACTCTGAACAATAAACTTTAATAGGACAATTGAAACGCTTGCATTTAGCCGTCATTTATTGATGACTTGCAGCGGCCACGTGGTGGCTTCAGTAATGCTGCTATCATATTACTGGAGTCCTTCACCGTACACAGCACCCTAGTAATAGGATTAGGGCTGTCTGTGTATCTCAGGCTACTTACTTAGCAAAACCACTTGATACTGGCGAAATACTACAAGTGAAACGCCATAAATAAAACATTGAATTGAATCAACTTCATTAATGATATTTTGTAAATGTCGAGTAGTGAATTATCAGACGAAAATAGTGAATTGGATGAGAATGATCCCATTTTGCACAAATTACGAACGGGAAAAAGATCTTTTATTTACGAATGTACAAAAGATCAACTGATACAAATAGCAAAACATCTTAAAATACCAGTGAACAAAAATTATACCGTGGAATAACTTCGGAAAACGATCAGTCAGCTACTTAGTAAAAAGGAAAAAGAAACGGAATCTAAAATGACTACCTGTGATTTAAAACCATTCGACGGGAACAACTGGGAGGCATTTGAGAAACAACTGGAATGTGTGATATTACTGAGTGACGTGAAAGAGGAGAAAAAAGTACCACTTTTAATCACAAAATTATCGCCCTCAGTGTTTGATAATTTACTTAACATTTGTTCACCAGAGTCTCCAATTAAGAAAAGTTTCGTGGAATTTGTGCACTATATTAAAAAAAAACTATGTCAAAACGACTTCATCAACTATTAACATAGGAGAATTTAGACACAGGAACCAGAATCTTGGAGAAAGCATTGAAGAATATATATTGGAATTGAGGAAATTAGCCAAACACTGTAAGTTTACAGATCTAGAAGATCAAATTAAAGAAAAAATTATAGACGGAGTAAATTCAAACATAATTAAGTTTGAATTAATAAAAAGTTCAGAGCTGAGTTTGGACAAGTTAATAGTTTTGGCTAAAGGTGTAGAAGCAGCAATAAAAACATCAAATCTATCGGATTCAAAGCAAGCAGTAGGAAATATAGCACCTATGTTTAAAAATTCCATACAATCCAAACAAAAGACTTCCAGAAAACCTAAATATGGACAACAAGAACTTAATAAAAATTGTTATTGTTGTGGAAAAAATAATCACACTAGAGCACAGTGTTCATTACAAAAAAAGTATTGTTCGGAATGTGGCAGACAAGGTCATATTTTTAAAATGTGTCCACAACGCAAGAGGACAAGAGCTGCTAATATACTAGAAACAAAAACAAGTGAAAATGAAGAAGAAGCCGAAGAAGAATCATTGACAACACTTTATGATGACTTTGAGGTATTTTCACTCGGCGTAAGTAAAGTACCACCACATTATGTTTCCATTCAGGTTGAGGACGTTACAGTGATACCAGTTAAGTATAAAAATATGTTACCACAAAAAGAAATAAGGAAGTGTAAAATTATTTTTAAAAATTTTGATCAAAGCACAACTGAACCGGTAGGTATTCTGGATAGTGTTTTAGTGACTTACGGTAATATTAAAAAGGAACTCAAACTTTTTGTTGGAAATGATGACATGCCATGTATTTTAGGAAGAGATTGGTTAAAACAATTAGGGTTATGGCCACCAAAATTAATGGATAATAAAAAAAATACACAACATGTATATATGCAAAATAGTAATACAATTTTTTCTAATATTACAGAGACAGAACAATACATAAAGAACCAGTTCGCAGAGGTATTCACACCTGGGTGGGGAAATTTCAAAGGAGAAGAAATCACTTTAAAAATAAAACAAGATGCAATACCGAAATGTTTACCTGCACGTCGCGTTCCATTTGCATTACAAGACAAGGTAAAAAATGAAATTAATAGATTAGTGGCTAATGGACGCATAGAAGCAGTGGAGCATAGTCAATGGGGAACTCCAGTGGTACCTATTGTTAAGCCTTGTGGATCAGTGAGGCTATGTGGTGATTTTAAATTAACAATAAACCCTTATTTAGAGGTGGACCACTTTCCTTTATCACACATTGAGGAGATTTTTCAAACCCTTAAGGACGGCGAATATTTCTGCGAGCTGGATTTGAAAAAAGCATATTTACAGGCACCATTAAGTAAGGAATCACAAAAGTATACTGTCATAGTTACTGAAATGGGCACATATCAGTTTAAATATTTACCATATGGTGTTAGTACTGGCCCAGGTTCTTTTCAAAGACTCATGAGTAAAAAACTTGAAGGCATACCAAATGTGTCAGTGTTCATTGATAACATATATTTGTCCGGCAAAAATTTAAATGATATGGTCAACACACTATGTAAAGTATTATTAAAATTACAACAAAGTGAATTTAAATTAAAACCAGAAAAGTGCAAATTATTTCAAAAATATATTGATGTGTTTGGATACAGAAGAGATAACAAAGGAATAAATATAATAAAAGAAAATATACAACCTCTTTTGAGAACACCGTCTCCTACTAATATAACATTGTTAAAATCATTCTTAGGAAAAATAAATTATTATTCTAGATTTTTAAAAGACATGTCTAGCACACTAGCGCCATTATATAATTGTACTAAAAAAGACAAGTTTCAATGGACACCACAGTGTGAAGATGCTTTTCATGCAATTAAAAATAAATTAGCATCAGCTAAAAATCTTCGGCATTATGACCCAAATTTACCATTAATATTAACATGTGATGCCTCAGATATTGGTTTGGGTGCGGTGATCTCAAACAGAGACAATAATGGTACTGTAAGGCCAATAGCATTTGCTAGTAAAAAACTCAGTTCAACGGATCAAAAGTACTCAACAATAGATAAAGAGGCGTTGGCTATTGTTTTTGGTGTGACCAAATTTTATAATTATACAATGGTAGAAAATTTGAACTGGAAACTGACAGTTCAGCATTAGTCAGAATATTTGGGCCCACCAAATCAATACCCAAAATGGCAGCAAAAAGATTGCAACACTATGCAATTTTCTTGTTGGCATTTACATATAAAATAAAGCATATTAAAACTTCGATAAATCCAGCTGACTTTATATCAAGGAATATACAAAATGTAGATGAAAAGACAGAAATAAATAAGTTATGTAAGGAAGGAAATATTACAAACCAATTTTATGTAAACAAATCCAAAATGAAAAAAATAGATTGGAATATTATTAAAAAAGAAACTCAGAAAGATATAAATTTAAGTAAAATTTTACGTTATACAGTAGATGGGTGGCCAAGTAAAGAAAATTTTGGAAAAGATTTATTGCCATATTATAATAGAAAAAATGAAATTAGTACAGATAGAGGGTGTTTATTTTGGGGTTATCGAGTAATAATACCAAAACAGGTTCAAGAGGGAATCTTAAATGAAACTCATAAAAGCCATTTTGGAATCGTAAAAATGAAAGAGATTGCTAGATCCTATTATTGGTGGCCAAATTTGGATAAAGAAATTGAATTACTAACAAAACAATGTACTGCATGTGTAAGTCATAATAAAAATCTACCTAAAAGTGTGAGGCCGTGGCCAGTAGCACCATCTGCATGGTACAGAATACATGCGGATTTTTTAGGGCCTTTTAATAAAAAAATGGTATTAGTGATTGTAGATAGTTATTCTAAGTGGGTAGAGGCTTTTACTATGAACAATATAACATCAAGTTCCACTATTAACATCCTAAAAGATTTATTTGCTAGATACGGCTATTCAGTACATTTAGTAACCGATAACGGTACTAGTTTTACTAGCTCAGAGTTTCAGGATTTTTGTAAAGATGCAAACATAAAACACACATTTACACCGCCTTATCATCCAGCGACAAATGGTGCGGCGGAAAGGTTCGTAGAGACTTTTAAAAGCCATGTTACAAAAATTATGGAATCTGGTTATGATATGAGTTCAGCCATCAATTTGTTCATGTTTGACTATCAGTGCACTCCACAAAGGTCTAGTGGTGTAACTCCTGCTCGGCTCATGCTGGGGAGAGAGCTAAGAAGTCGATTTTCCCTATTACGTCCGCCTCCTATCGCTGATAGACTACATGAAGAACAAATTAAGCAAAGTGACTATGCTACTAGTGATCGAAAAGTTTTCTTTAATATAGGAGATAAGGTCATGATCAGGGATTATCGGAAAGGGGTTAAACCATGGATATTGGGAATAGTAATAAAAGAATCTGTACCTGGAACTACATATGTTATAGATGTTAATGGATCATTATGCAAAAGGCATGTTAATCAAATGCGTTCATGTAGTGAAAATTTGGGTGATTTAGTTTAATTTAATAAGCTATTGTAATTCTATAGTTTTAAGTTGAATACAGAGTAAAACTAAAGATATCAAGGTCTTTGATATTTTATAGATATAAGATTTTTAGTAGAGCTAAAATATTTCTTGTGCTGCTGGGAGAGTGTAAGAACGCAGCTTTAATGTGTTGTTGTCTCATTAATATTGCTCTCTCTCTCTCCCCCCTTCGGCACGACGATGTAATTCTGTCAAGGTAATTTGCAAGATATTACAGTTATTCAAGTACAGAGCCTCTATTAGAGCCACTAAATACTCAGGTAGAGTTTGGCTAGCGAGTCGTGGCACTAAGCATTTTTACAAATTCTTTATGTGGCAACATTTTCGAACTGTCATGTCAAACGTCACAAATCTGTTTTGTCTTGTGTATTTTTATCAAAATATTCCGAAATTATGTCGAAACCGATAAAAAGTGGCGTGAGAAGTATGTTGTATACTATGATAAATAATTACGAACAAGTAAAAAGTGAATTCAGTGAAGCTGCGATGCAAAAACAACGCCTTTTGGATGAAATCCTGTCCGCGTCAGGTACTATGACCAAACGTTATTGAAACTTGACGGTATATATTTTTATGTTGCTATTTTTTCTTTGACTTAGCTAGAAATCAGCATTTGTTCTTTTATTCTTTCAGCTCGTGTGGATGATGAAGTTAGAAATTCAATTCAAGGTCTAGTTCTGGAGTTACAAAAAAGTCAAGAAAATGAGATGTTGAATTCAAAGTCACGATATATAACACAAATCAGCACCATGACAGGTAGTAAACTGAAAAATATACCTTTGATAATATCCAATTTCTTGATACTATCTCTGTAAAAAAATCTGACTAATCAAAATACAGGCTTTCGCCTAGTTTGAGGTACGTTCTTAAAGTAATCTGTTGAACTGTGTAATTTCACAATGAATAAAGATTTGTTTTTAATGTACTTAGCATTAGTTAAAATATATTAGTTAATATAAAAATAACACTACTACTAGTTAGATCGTCCTTGAAATATTATGTACTAGTTTAAATACTTTGTACTAGTTGGATGGTCCTTGAAAAATTTTAATTAACACATTAATCCGTTTTATTTTACAGGAGTAAGTGTTAGAACATTACGACGAATACAAAAAGAAGGTTCTATGAACCAAGGTGAATGGAATACACCAGGTAAAAAACGACCACGGCAACCGACAGTGTCCAATTTGGATGATTTTGATATTTCTGTCATAAGAAACAAAATAAACGAGTTTTATGTTGTCAAAAAGTGTGTTCCAACCTTAAGAAGCTTACACATGGAGCTGCAGGATTCAATTCAATTCTCTGGAAGCCGGGAAACGCTGCGACAACTTTTACATAAAAATGGCTTTGAATTAAAAAAAAATAAAAATGAGCGATCTATTCTTATAGAAAAATTTGAATTAGCTGCATGGAGGCATAGATACCTGAGGACCATTCATCAAAAACGCCAAGAAGGAAAACATATTGTTTATCTTGATGAAACTTATGTCCACCAAAACTACAAACCCAAAAAATCGTGGCAAGGACCATCTACAAGTGGATTAGTGGATAAAATATCTGCAGGAAAAAGACACATTATAGTCCACGCAGGATCAGAAAAGGGTTTTGTTCCTAATGCTTTATTAGTGTTTAGCACAAAATCGAAAATGGCTGACTATCATGATGATATGAATAAAAACAATTTTTTGAAATGGTTAGAAGAGAAGCTAATACCAAACCTGATGGAACCCTCTGTAATTATCATGGATAATGCGAGTTACCACGTAACTCAAATTAACAAGCCACCTACAATGCACAACTTGAAAGCTGACATTCAAAAGTGGCTTTCTGATAATAATATTTCGTTTGACGAATGCTTTACAAAGCCTGAGCTCTTATGTCTAGTGCAAGAAAATAAACCAACTCCTCTATATGAAGCAGAAGAGTTACTGAAACAGCATGGGCATGAAGTTTTAAAGTTGCCTCCGTATCACTGCGACCTCAATGCGATAGAACTTATATGGAGCTTGGTCAAACGAAAGATTGCAAGCAAAAATTTGGGCGTGCATGGCACTCAAACCGAAGAATTAATTTTATTCAAGAATGTTTCTCAACCATCACCGCAAGCGACTGGAAGAAAATCACTGACCACATAATTAATGTGGAAAATGAATATAAAACTAGAGACAGAATTACAGAGACTGAACTGGAACCATTTATTATAAATGTTCGTGAAGACGATAGTGACAGTGACGATTCCCTCTCTGGTATTGAGTTTCTCGAATCTGATTTTGATTATGATGAATAAAATGTTATTATTTTTAGTACTTTGTTTTTTTTAAACTTTATATTTCAATGGAAGTTGAATAGTGCTCCAATGTGTGTTCTCTTTCTATGGAAACCAATGGCGAGGTTGTGAGCAGGCAAGGCTATGAATAAATGTCATTATCATTTAATATTTTGTTAGCTTTTTGTCATGTCAGTGGTTTTAGCAGAAATTTAAACTCATTTCAATTTCTGTCCCGGCCGGGAATTGAACCCGGGACCTCTTGCATGTTGACTACTGAACCACTCAGGTCGTCTGACAGCACGCACCCACAAAAGAACAAAAGCAGTTCTTATAATTTTAGACAAGGTCCATAAATAACCAATTATCAAAACCGTTTTATCCTGGTATATTGAGTGTTGTCTGCTTAAGATTTTTCAAATTTGCCGCCGTTTTCTTGTGCCACGACTCGCTTGCCAAACTCTACGCCCAACTCTCGCAACACCTTCCAAAGAACTGACCATACAACGCTTACTTTTGACTAAAGCCTTGCTGTAGTCAATAAAGCATAGGATAAGCAGTGTGTTGAACTCATAGGCTTTTTCTATTAATTGGCGTACATTAAGGATCTGTTCGCGGGTACTTTTGCCTTTGACGAAGCCTGCCTGTTCCTGTGGAATTTGCCAATCCAAAAAGTGTCGAATTCTGTTGTTTATTATATGTAAGAGTACCTTGTTGGCATGAGATATGAGAGCCAGGGTTCTGTAATTGTCACTGATCTCGTCCAATCATTGGGCCATTCCACGTCGTTGCATATTTTGGAAAGAAGGTCAATTCCAGCTGATCCCATTGATTTTAGAATCTCAGTCTGAGTATGTATCCTAAAAGGCCCCGGAGACGGTCAAACGGTTTGATTCAAACACGTAAAGTTTGGTTTGACTCAAACCATTTTGATCGTTTACAGGTTTGAACGGTTTGTCAAACATTTACGTGTTTGAGGCATGTTTGATGCAATTTCATATTTTTCGCTTGATGTAGTTTCATATTTGGCATCATCGTATTGGGAGCAATCCTGTAATGATGATGTTGTTTGTAATTATTAGTTTTTAATAAAATAAATAAATTTTGTTGTTTGACGCGTCAGAAGTGTAATTACGACAGCGTACAGAATCAGACTGCGCAGAGCCGTTTGACAAACCGTTCAAACGGTTTGATCAAACACGTAAGGTTTGACCGTCTCCGGGGCCCTCAACATTACGGTGGTGTGGTCAACAAATGCTTTTTGTTAACGACACCCCTGGGGTGTCGTTTTGGGGGTGTCGTCAACAATGAACGCCACAAGTGTATGCACGGAATATAAAACAAGGTGTATGCACAAGCGTATTATGCCTCATTTGGCACAGGTACAACACACTTTAAACGCAGCATGCACTTACTCTTATGCTCATTCCAGAATGTCATGAAATACTTCTTTCTTCACAGGTCTCCACAGGTGTCTTGTCGCACAGACAGCCAGCCAGATGGATTTCTTCACGAGTGGGTTATTACGTTAGGCACACTCGGCACGCAGATTTTTTCGATTGCTTTTTCACAAACCGCAGGATCAATGAATCCGGTACGAAGGACCAGTTCTTCTGTAGCACACAAAAACTAAGAAGAGAATTTTTAGTTGCACTTGCTATTTAATGGATATTTAGCGAATTTTATAAAATTAAAACCACATGCTTGGTGCAATGATGATCGCAGACCATCTTTTTATTATTTTTTTATAAAGACCTAAACGGAAACGTTTGGATACATTTTTATTTTTGGTCAATTACTGCTTATTGAACAGAAGGCGTTTATGTTAATTAAAATTGAGTACCTAACCGAGTAAGAAATCTACCTAAGTAATTTAAACGATTAGTTTGAATTTACCTGATGGGGTTAGTTAGCATTTAAACGAACTTTCCTAATGGTAAATGCCATGTAAGAATGTAAATTTTATGCGCGGTCAGCGCCAGTATAACTTTAATTAATGTAATAAAAAGTAATTCGAACGCTTTCTTACCTGTAATGAAGGAAAACCACAATGTTTTTCTTATTTAAATTACCGTTTTTTTTATGTACCTCATAACTACATAGTAAAGAATCGCATGGAATTTTGCATGAAATTACATTTACAATATATTACTAACTAAACGCAAAATCGATCAGACCAACTTTGTTTGAAAACATATAATCCAGATTTTTTTTTCAAATAAAACGAACAACTGACGTCAAGTTTTGAAATTTGTTGTTTCATGGGATAAATTACTTCTAATGCTAGTTGCATAACATGTTGTGTTCAACTTTCTGCTCGCCTGCTACTACGCCTGTGTAGTTTTTTTTCAACTTTAGCTCTGTTCCAATATAGGTGCAATTATCACTTCTAACAAAGAGAGGTGGACATATTAACTTATATAGCCAATTTTCACATACAAACTATCATAAACTCGAAATCAAAACGCAGTTTCGCAAAAGGATTTTCCGGTGCCTTCTACTCCGTGAACATAGTAATTTATTCCCCGTAGCACCAAAGGGCAATAAGGGCTATTTACACACGCGTGAGTTCCAACTGGAGTCCTCAAAGGTAGCTCCAACTGGTAGCAACGTAACAAACGCGACTTAGTTAAGGCTCACTACCATACGACTACAGAACTGAAAACATGAACAAACTATTACTATGTGTATCTAAAGAGAGCTCCGATGTATTTATATTTCTTTGTCTCAACTATAAACTGCTACGTAATAAAATCTTCAAATCAAATCAACGGCCCGTTACAGTACACTTCTGGACTATGAGCCTCCTCCACTTAAGTGGAGGGTTTTGCCATAATGTCCACGCTTGGCAGGCGGGTTGGAGATCGCAGATTAAAAGGTTACTGTTGTAGGGTTTCAATGTAAAATATTTATTTATAGGGAGTTGATGCATCTTAAAAATGGCAATACTTAAAGTTAAAGTAGAAAATGAGATTATTGTAGGAATTTGTAATTGATAAATGGCAACACAGTGTTGTTTACTCCTTGGTATTTAAGCAATGTTTCAGGCCCAAGGCGGGCTCATTCTGATGTACGTCGTTCTGAAGAAATAAAGTATCGTCATAAGTGTCTACGAGTGAAGTTTTATTATATTTCAGAAGTGGGATCCGAAGCGTTAATAACGCGTAAGTACATGCTTAAATATTTTACTGTTATTTGATTTCATTAACTTTCCAGTTCGTTTATTTTTCATAAGTCGTATACCTATAGGTAGTCAGATAATCCATTTTATCTTTTGATCGGTTTCCTTTTAAAATGCAACGGTTTATTTTAAATTTCGAATACATCCATTTTATTTTCCATATTTATATTTTTGTGATCGATTTATATTATATTATTATGCAGTATTGAACTATCCTTCCTGTCTTAGTGGTATTTCATTTATTCATTATTACATTTACAATATGTACACTTACATAACACTAAACAAAACATAACACATTAAACAGACACATATACTTTACGCGATTCTGATTGGAATCATGACAGACTAGAAACATTCTCATGTGTTGAAAACTCTCCGGAGTCACACGAGTCTGCGACTAGTTACTAACTAACGGGAGTACCAAAGGACAATATCCTTCGGCGTATCCTACGAGCAAACTTAGTGATTGAACTGGGGCTTTCCTAGGGCTATCGGCCGACTGTCTAGAGGTCCTTTCAATCACGGGTTGAAGACAAACGTGCACTACACACCGAGTAAAATCGTGACTAACTGCTATGATACCGGGGGCTTCCAATTTAGTCTTATTAGTTTTTTTTTTTGACAATGACCTAATGCTCTTCTCCACAGATTCCGCCATTGTGTTAGTGAACTCACCCAAAAAAATGTAATGACGGATCTAAGTGATGTAATAACATCCTATGGAAATAAATTATTTTGACTTTGACTTTGACTTTGCTTGTGTCGCAAAATCGACGTATCAAGCGTAACCGGACTTTTGGAGGAGCGGAAGGCTCTTACCCCTAGTATTATATATAGCAACAGCCTAAGGGCGCCCACTTGGGGGCACGGACCTCGGCCTAGGACGTTGCCATGGCGAGAAGCGCGCGGGAGAGGAATGACCCTGACGGGGTCTTCCAGGATTATGCAGAACTTGATTGGGTCTACCGCGTCCCCGCCGGCGGGTGCGGTTGCTACCAGAAGGGCATTCTGTGGAGTGTACTCTATTGGCAATGGCTATCTCAACTGGAAAAAAGACTGGATGGGATCGACAGGATCGGACAGAGGTCTTATTAGTCTGTTTACAGTTACTTATATATCACAATATATAACTTTTGTATAAAATATATTACATATATATTATGGTTTCTTGTAGTTAGTGTCAAATTTATCTGTTTATTTCTATAATTTAAAGTTACTTCTAATGCTTCACCTTTATTTTACCTGCTTTGCCTTGTTACCTGTAAATACTGTTAAAAAATATATTTCTTTTCTTTCCGAGGATCAAAATATGGATGGATCAAGTAGACTAAGTAGCCGTGAGGCGAACAGCGAGGCCGCAGCCGCCAGCGAGGCCGCAGCCGCCAGCGAGGCCGCAGCCGCAACCGCCAGCGAGGCCCAGCTGCCAGCACATTCAGCCAAAACAATGCGAGGACGAGGCAACGCAGAATAAAAGGTCATGTACTCTTTCTTTATCTGTAAACGATATGCTTAATATAGTAAATTCAGTGAAGGGTGGTACTGCACCCCAGCCGTCATCCTCAAAAAATATAGATACAAAAAATATCCTACCTAATTTTGACCCCTCATCAAAAAACCAACAAGGTTAACGAGTGTGCGAGTGTATACGGCTGGGATGAGAGGACAACTATTCATTTTGCCATGCAAAAACTCTAGGGTTTGGCCAAGGTGTGGTACGAGGGCCTAAATACTATTTTATATACGTGGGTAGAGTGGCAAGACAAATTTTAAGTGCTTTTCCTTGCGACCAAAACTATGGAAAAAATCCGGGGGAGATGCTTAGAAAGAAAACTAAGTTTGGCGAACCAATTGAGAGTTATTATTACCAGAAACTCGCGTTCATAAATCAGTGTGACATTACTGCAAAACGCGCCGTCGACTGCCTAATACATGGCATTACGGATAGGACGTTAAGGTCTAGTTCTTTAGCCTTGAGCTGTTCGCAGCCCGATCAGCTACTTCAGTTTTTAATAAGCAATAAAGAAATGCAATCTGCAGATCGTAATTTTACTAAAAATAAAAATGGGACTGAAAGCAACTCGAGACAAGATTACTCGAAGGGAACTCCAGACAATCCAAACCAACCGCGGGGTCACTTGTTTTGCTTTAATTGCAAGGAACGCAAAAAAATTGGTCACGCTCAAGACGTTTGTCGTTTCAACTCTAATGTTAGTGTCAGAAAAGAACCCTTAAAAACACTATGCATAACGAGTTCCTCACCTAATTCCAAGTATATCAAAGAGGTCAAATTGAACAAACTGAAAGTACAAGGGTTCATTGATTTTGGCAGTGAAGTGACCTTGGTGAAGAAATCTTTAATTTCTAGCCTAGGAGTTGATCACGACCAGCTCCCAACAACTATGAAAGATTTTGGGAATGACTCAGTTCTGTCATTAGGAACGGTGCTTTTAGAGGTAGCAGTGGACGGAGTTTGTGCAAATGTTGCATGTAAAGTAGTCAATGACGACTTATTAGACAATCCTATTTTGATCGGTCAGTCCTTCACTGAACAACCTCATATTATTGTTTTTAAGGATTCGAAGACCTTGCAATTCCGGAATATTAACACTGAGATGCCAGAAGTCGATCCTAACATGAACGAACGCCAATTGTACGAAGTGAGAGTAGATGTAGACGTTGAGCTTTATGGGCCTGCTTCAATTAGGGCCCGCATAGAAAACAATTATGATGGAAATGTTTTGTTAAATAATAATGTTATCGGAAAACCAATGCAGGAATTTGTCGTATCGGGAGGCGTGTACCAAGTCAAAGGTGGAAATTTAGACATTCCTGTGTTACCATGTACAATCCCATGCAAATTGTCTCGGAATTTTCTAATCAGCAGAGGAGAGACTGTAGAAATGGTTAGGCGAATAATGATACAGTCACCAGGAGTTGCAGAGTCTAATGACTCAACCAGTTTTGATAAGACTATTAAGGAGGACGAAGTTCGGATAGGCGATTTAGCCAATGAAGAAGATAAACAAAGGTTGATGGATATTTTGGATAAATATAAAGATTGTTTTGGGAAAAGTCTTAAGGATTAGGTTGCACAGACTTGACGCAGATGTCCATCGAGACTAATAGTCAACGCCCCATTGTTTATCGACCTTACCTTATCTCTTTCATGGTGAGAGACTGTAGGCGAAATTATAGAGGCGGGAGTCGTTCGAGAGTCTGTGTCTGAATACGCGAGCCCAATAATATTGGTGTGGAAACCTGATGGAAATTTCAGAATGTGCATTGATTATAGAATGCTCAATTCAATCACGGTTAAGGAGAGATACCCTATGCCTATCATAGACGATGAAATTGCAAGGTTATCTGGTCAGGCATGCTTTATTACATTAGACTTGGCGTCTGGTTATTACCAGGTGCCAATATCGGACCAGAGCAAGCATTTGACGGCTTTTGTTACTCCTGGCGGCTTATACGAATTCAACCGCATGCCGTTTGGACTAGCAAAAGCCCCTGCAGTTTTCCAAAGGTTAATTAACAAAGTTTTGGGAGCTGCTAGGTTCAATAAGGCCACCGCCTATATGGATGACATCCTTATCTTTGGCAAAAATTCTAAAGAATGCCTGGAAAGGCTTGAAGAAGTTTTAGGGTTGTTAAAAGCAGCCAACCTTACGCTCAACTTGACAAAATGTGCTTTTTTGCGTTCGAATATTGATTATCTAGGCTACGAAATAAGCGCATTAGGAGTCAAACCAGGCCAAAAGAAAATACAATCTGTTCTGAACTTTCCAAGGCTGGAAAATCTCCATGGTGTTCGTCAATTCCTCGGACTAGCAAGCTACTTTAGAAAATTTATTCTAAATTTTGCACAAATTGCTTCTCCGTTGACTGACCTATTGAAAAAGAGTACAGTGTGGGAGTGGGGTCAAAAACAAGACGAGTCATTCGAGAACCTGAAGTCTAATTGGTAGAAAGACCGGTATTAGCTATATACGATCGCGACTCAGAAACAGAACTACACACCGATGCGAGTAAGGAAGGAGTTGGTGGTATATTGTTGCAACGTAATAAGGACGATGGCGTTTTCCGGCCGGTAGCTTATTGCAGTAGGCGCACCTCTCCAGAAGAGAGATACTACCACTCGTACGAGTTGGAAACCCTGGCGGTTGTTCGTGCGTTGGAAAAGTTTAGGGTTTACCTGTTAGGAAAAGAATTTAAAATTGTCTCCAGTGCACTTCGGTCGACTTTTATGAAACGTGACCTTATCCCCAGGATAGCACGATGGTGGCTGTTGCTACAGGAGTATACTTGTTCTATAGAATATAGACCTGGAGTTAAAATGTCGCACGTAGATGCACTGTCGCGTAATCCTGAGCCTGATGACAGAATGGGTCCTATGCAGGCTGCACAGGTTATGGCGATAAGTGATTATGACTGGTTGCTTACTTTGCAGTTGGGTGACTCGGAATTGGACAGGAATAAGAACATCTTAGACAATAGGTAAAGAGCTCCAATATATAAAGGACAATTATGTTGTGAGGGATAACAGGCTGTTTCGGTGTTTAAATGGTGACAAGGAATATTTGCGTTTTGTGATTCCAAAGGGGGCAAGGTGGCAAATATGCAGGATGAACCATAATGATATTGGACATCTGGGCTTGGAAAAAACTTTGGAACGAATAAAAAAGAGTTATTGGTTCCCTAAGCTCGCTATCACTTCCATACTGTGCAAGGTTATGGAGCGAGTTCTCAACAGCAAGTTGCTGACCTACCTTGAGAAGAACGATCTACTCAGTGACCATCAATATGGCTTCCGCCGAGGACGGTCAACTGGAGATCTTCTTGTGTATGTCACGCATTGCTGGGGCGAGGCCCTAGAGAAAAATGGCGAAGCGCTTGCGGTCTCGCTTGACATCTCGAAGGCATTTGACAGGGTTTGGCACACAAGTCTGCTAAACAAGCTTCCCTCATATGGCATTCCTGCTGGCTTTTGTAGCTGGGTATCTGACTTTCTGAGTGAACGGTCGATCCGAGTTGTCATTGCTGGCAGCTCCTCTGACCTCATGGCTATTGATGCCGGTGTTCCTCAGGGGTCCGTTCTCTCTGCAACACTTTTCCTGTTGCACATCAATGACCTGATCATACCAGGCATTGTTGGGTATGCAGATGACAGTACAGTTGTGGAGAGGTATTTATCCAGCGCAAGGGCCACTGCAGATGAAATATGCACCTTAAGAGAGTCAATGGTAGAGCGGACGAATTTGGCTTTAAGTCTTGTTTCCCAATGGGGCGACAGCAATTTGGTCAATTTTAACGCCACCAAAACACAGGCGTGTTTGTTCACCGCTAAAAGGAGTCCTTTTCAGCTGACTCCTACTTTTCGGGGTACGCCTGTACCGGTCACGGATGCACTCGAACTCCTTGGCATGAGGCTGACTACCAATCTCAACTTCGGCGAATACATCGAGTCACTGGCACAAACTGCAGCCAGAAAGTTGGGCATTCTGAACAAGGTCAAGCATTACTTCACGCCGGGACAACGCTTATCATTATACAAAGCGCAAGTCCGATCTTGCATGGAGTACTGCAGTCACCTGTGGGATGGCTCGGCAAAATATCAACTTGCTGCACTTGATTCGGTGGAACGCAGAGCCAAGAGAATTATCGGAGATGAGAATCCAGTGGTAACCAAGCTTCACAGTTTGGCTCATCGCCGAAAGGTTGCATGTCTGTCAGTGTTTTACAGGCTGTATTTCGGGGAGTGTGCACATGGGCTGCATGAGCTCATTCCGCCATCACCTTTTTACTATCGGGAGTCCAGACGAACTGCAGCATACCATCCGCACTTGGTCGACATACCCCTTTGCTGCACGAAGCGCTTTCAATCATCTTTTATTATGCGCACGGCCAAGGAGTGGAATTCTTTGCCTGCTTCTGTTTTTCCGAGTGCTTATAACCCAAGCATTTTCTAAGCTAGAGTGAACAGGCACCTTCTGGGCAAACTCGTTCCATCATCGACCACATCTCGTCCCTCGCGGACCTGATTGTAAAGCACAAAACTTAAGACATAATGAACGGGATTGGGATAGTCAGTTAGGCAAGGTACAATGGGGACTGAATAACACCATACAAAAAACGACGGGTAGGAGACCTGTAGAAGTAATGTTCGGCACGTCTATGAACTGTGATCTTAGCCCTTGTTTAAACGAGATTCATGATGAAGTACGGGAAGATATGGACGTGTCAGAGATTAGATCTCAGGTTAAAGATAGAATAGACTCTGAACAGGAAAAACAAAAAGAACGACATGACAAATACAGACGGCCTGCTCGGTTCTATAATAAGGGTGATTTAGTCAAAATTACGAATGTTTCCTTAAAAAATCATAAGATTTTTTAAGGAAACAGATATAAATCTGTCAGGTAGTTTGATATATGTCTTTTCATATGTACCGACACACGAAAATAATAAAGACAGTATTAGCTTGGATATCGTGTTTGATTGATGCCTGCCCATATAAATTGACATGGCGCAGCCGGTTTAAATAAATAAATTGTGGTAAAGATAAAAATATTACGGTAAAAAAAATGGATAGTGTCTTAACACCCCCGCCTGCTTTTCGTTTTGAGGAGAATGCAGTGGATTTAGCAACTGGAACTTTGAGTGATGACTGGATAAAGTGGAAACGTAGTTATGACATTTACAACAAAGCATGTGAAATAAATAAAAAGTCAGCAGAAATACAAAACTAACTGGATATTCAGGAAAAAACATTAATGTAGTAGGAAAAATTAATTTGAAAGCAGGCTATAAAGAAAATATATACATGTTAGAATTTAAAATTGCAATCAACGACATCAAGTGCGGTCATAGAAATTTTAAAAAATATATTTTCGAGACAAGGAATACCTAACACAGTTATGTCGGATAATAGGCCCCAGTTTAGTTCAGTTGAGTTTAGGAAGTTTGCTTTGGAATGGAATTTTACACATAACACTTCGTCACCGCGATATCCACAGTCAAATGGACAAATAGAAAGAACAGTACAGACAGTCAAAAGAATTATGATCAAATGTAAGGAAGATAACACTGATTATCGTTTGGGTTTGCTAGAGTACTTAAATACCCCTCTAAACAGTGAATTATCTTCACCTGCAGAAATTTTACAAAGTAGGAAAATGAGAAGTATTTTGCCACTTGATAGTAATTTATTAAAACCAAAATTACAAAAAGGTATTAAACAAAAGTTAATAGAAAGGCAAAATAAAGATAAATATTATTATGATAAAAATTCAAAGGATTTAGAAAAGTTAAAGTTAGGACAAAAAGTAAAAGTACAAAATTATTTAACAAAAAAATGGGAATCAGGTACAATTGAACAGATATTATCTGATAGATCATATAAAGTTAAATTAATTAATGGCAAAAAATTAATTAGAAATAGGAGACACATCATCAAAGATTCTGTTTACAGACGGGATGAACCTTACTACAATTTCACTTATGATGATATAATACCAAATATAACAAATTGTGAAAGGTTGGTAGGATTATATACTAACAATGATAATAATTATATCACCCGTTCTGGCAGGACAGTGAGGCCACCGACTAGATGGGGCTACGATAATTCGGCGTGAAGGAGTTGAAAATTATGTATAAGATTAGATTAAATAAAATATATATACCATTATAAAAATATTAATATGCATGACTCAGTTATTTTTTATTTTTTATAAAAAAATAAAATAAAAATACAATGTTTGTTATTCAATTATAATACTGTTTTTTTTTTATATATTATTAAAGAAAAGGTAGTAGATGAAATATATAATATATTAATTGCTTGTTATGTAAAGTAATAGTAATTGTTTATTTCCTTGTTATATTATTATGTATAATAATGGTAAATAAAGAAATATTATAAATTGATATATATACCTATAAATAAGGTTACTATTTTGTACTATGTTAATTCCTTGTTATATTATTATGTATAATAATGGTAAATAAAGAAATATTATAAATTGATATATATACCTATAGATAAGGTTACTATTTTGTACTATGTTAATGCAATTGGCAGTGTGTAATTTTGCATGATAAATCTAGGTACACCTAATTATCTATATTTTATTATTATTTATAAGGAAGGAAGATGTCAGGTAGTTTGATATATGTCTTTTCATATGTACCGACACACGAAAATAATAACGACAGTATTAGCTTGGATGTCGTGTTTGATTGATGCCTGCCCATATAAATTGACAATATCTTAATCTTATATCGGGCCATTACGGGTTGTCGAGGTCTTGGGTCAAGACCTCTGTGGTCAAGACAGATATAAAATAACATATATTCCAGGCTTTAATGGTAGTACTAGTAAACGTACGACCACGGTAGCAGCAGATCGTACCATGGGTGCACATTGCTGCATTGCAATTAGATAGTGATGATGATGATGATGATGATGTAAATAAATTAAGTGATAAAGACTGTGACCAAAGTGATTAGTAGAAATAATAATTTACCAACCATATTGTACAATTTTACCACAGAATTGTTTTACTTATTGTTTTCAGGACGTGAGGATCGACTGGCTCTCGTCCTGGTTGAAGTGAATAGCTACAAAGCGGCCGGCGTTTGCGAAGTTCGATTAGTTCGCGCGTCGCGTCAGATTCGAAGACAATGTTGAAGGAAAAGATATGCCATCAAAAACATAACTTGTAAAAAAACCAAGTCTCGCACGCAACTTAGTCTACCGTAAAAAGTTGTGAGATCCATGTAATACCAAGTCGGTTAATTTATTCAGTCCCTACTTAAGAGTCCTTCTGTCTTAAGTTATTACGTAATTAGCTCACCTAACAACATCTTATAGTGACCAGATCAATATTAAAAATATCTTATGTTTTTAATAAATACATAGATTGACCTGGCAATCGCATGAAAACACAATGTATCTCACAAGTAATACATTATTATATTAAATTTGATTGTTTAGTGCGATTGCCAAGTCAATCTATGTATTTATCGCATGAAAACACAATGTATCTCACAAGTAATACATTATTATATTAAATTTGATTGTTTAGTGCGATTGCCAAGTCAATCTATGTATTTATTTAAAACATAAGAGATTTTTAATATTGATCTGGTCACTATAAGATGTTGTTAGGTGAGCTAATTACGTAATAACTTAAGACAGAAGGACTCTTAAGTAGGGACTGAATAAATTAACCGACTTGGTATTACATGGATCTCACAACTTTTTACGGTAGACTAAGTTGCGTGCGAGACTTGGTTTTTTTACAAGTTATATTTTTGATGGCATCTCATTTCTTTTTGTAGATCGCATGAAAACACAATGTAAAAATGCACACCTACGCTCCACCTACCCTACACCTAACCTACACCTAACCTACACCTACCCTATACCTACCCTATACCTACCCTACACCTACCCTGCACCTTTTATTCAATTATATTCCATTATACAGGTACTCTGATTCATTTACTGCAATATAACGCTATATAATGCCCCAAGATTTATATGGGATTACAAAGTTATCTAGCAAATGATGTATCTAGAAAACTGGGCCGAAATTGCAAAATGTTTTAGTTTTTCCTTGGTTTATACACTAAACATTAATTCCATTCTAAATTTGAAGCTTCTATGTCTGCTAGAAGTGCCTTAGAGTTTTGATGATCGGTCAGTCAGTCAGTGAGTGACAAAATTAAGAAACTTTGACTAGTTATAATTCATAAACTACTGGTTCAAATTGATTGAAATTTGAAATATACCGTATTTATACAATGCCTGCTTGGTTACTGAAAACTCAGGCTTCTAGTTTTATCCACAACGAAGTTATAGGGGGGTCGAAAATGGCCTGAACTGCTTCGAGAAAAGTATGGTACGGCCGTGCCGCTTTTTTGCTCGACTTGGCGGGGGCACTGCCGTGCCCCCAGATTTTCTTTAGATTTATTCTGAAAAGAAGACTGATTGGTTCGTTAAATGAAGTTAAGATTAATTTTGATAAAAAAAATACAATTGGTGGAGATTGATTAGTCCACTATAGCATGTGTAATTTTGTAGCGAAGTTTGACTAGTTCGCTAATAAAAGTTGTACACATGTATTTTTGATATTTAGTATTTAGTAAGTAAGAGTAGGGGTTGGTGACAAATGTGTTCTACTCTGCCGTCACCACACGCGGCCAATAAAAACTTACTGTTACTATACTTGTAATATTAATATTAAGGTGTACAGTAACTTACTAAAGTGCAGTCATAATTCGTTTAAAAAGTCGCTTGGCACGGGTCTCTAACCACATTTTGTGGTCCACAAATCACTCACACATTGATTTGACATAAATATAAGTGACACTCATGCAGCTCGACGACGATGATATGAACCGCATGCGTAATACAAACAAACACATCAATAACTTAATATCTGCATACCCGCGCTTCGGTGGCTTAGCAGTAATTAGATTTAGTCTTTATCTGGGGAGGCGAAGATTCAAATCTCGTTGCGATCACTTATGCATTTTAAAGAAACTTAGATGGAATAACATGGAATATGCTATGAAGTTAGTTACGATGACATTTCGTATTTGTCGTAGCTAGTTCGCTGGTCAAGAATGATGCTTTAAACCTTGGTTACTTTCATTTGCATATTTTAACTTTCTCTATTTAAAAAATGCAAAATAATATCACCATGAAAGAAAAGCAGTGAATTGTTGCTCTGCATACGTATAATTTGCGAGAGATTTTCCGTGAGACGGGATTAACTGTGAGTATTTTGTTTTGTGCTCGGATTATTTTAAGTGAATATAAAAATCTCAATTCATATTAAATATTTTCAATGTTTTCTATTTTGTAATTTTGCTATTTTGTTTTAGTGGAGGACTGTGAAACTCGATACCAATCGCCCACGAAGTGGACGCCCTTCTGACCTAAATGATATTCAGCGGTGGTTTTTGGTGAACGCATATGAAAATAACGGTTTTTTGCGGACTATGAGATTGCTAACTTATTCAATACACCAGTGCTCAAATTTGTGGGCTATAATAGTCCAAGGATGGGAAATGCGAAACGAGAGAACCACGGAGGCATTAAAGTCCCACTCATGGAAGTCCTCCCGGATTTGAGAGGCACCAATATTTGTGCCAACATGGTGGGATCAATGCGGCAGCGATTACTGTAAATAATCAAAAATAATGGAGGATATACCAAATATTAGGTAGTATAAAAATGTGATTTAGTTTTATTTTATATTACGTAAATGAAACTAATAATTGGTATAACCTCTTTATTTATTCTAAAATTATGCTTGATTATTTATTTAAACTTTCTTTAGGGTAAGCTTCAATCTCTTTTCACAACGAAAACGAAACTTAAGCTTTCACCTTAAGAAATTTATCGAAATAAACAAAACGTCATTAAATAATTTTGTATTAAATAGATATAATAATAATAATAAAGATTTTTTATCAAATTGATGCTTGTAATATTGATTTTTGTAAGAATTTATACTTATACAATATTATCATACAAGTCATACAACTGCGTATGAGACAAAAAAATATAAATAAAAAAAGAAAAAGATCAATGTCAAACCCACCAGAGATTTGAACCCGCGCGACTTTCTCAACTCTCTGTGATTCTCGTCCACTACACTAACCGATCCCGCCATACTAGCTATTGAGTAACTGGTTGAAATAAGGCAACACGTTTTGCGTATGCTTGGCCCCTGATGCTCGATCTTCTTGTGTGTGTTTACTTCTTTCTTTCTAACACACACTAGAGAATAAATTGCCTATGTGTGCGTAATTGGATTTTATGTGTGTGTTAATTACTGTTGTGTGCGAAAATGTGCGCAAGCAACTATAAACCGAGCGCTATGACCCCAGTTTAATAAGTGACTGTACCTACAAGATGTAATAAGTAAATGTGCGCACCGCCAACAAACTGTTCCTTTGCAGTTTGGCGCGTAAAATTTACTGTAAATCTTGTTATTGTAAATAATTAATAATCATTAAATAACTGAATGTACAGTCTGTCTAAAAAGAGTAGGAATTAATAGGGGCGCCACCACCTTTGCAGTGTTGCCATTTTATATGTTATCCTGCTCTGACTTATGGATATTTCTGAAAGGTAAGATTAGTTCCGTTTTTACTCTTTAGACAGATTGTACCTATAGTGTAGCGTTATTTTACATAAATAACTTATTATGTACCTACAAAGTAACCTAGTATTTACAATTTTTTATTTAATTTACATTATTATACTTATTTTACAACTAAAACTAATATTAAACTACTTTCCAATAAAACTAAGTTAATGTGTATCGATAATTTCCTCTATTCGCAAATTATCGATAAGCAACTATCGACACGCCCGTATATCTAGCGGTCGTTCATACGCATGCGCACTGGCCGGTCTCGATAACAAGTCGAGTAAACGCAGGCGCATCCTAACGGACATTCGCTCATAGACCTTCGGGAGTGCCTTACGTGCCACTTTTCTGCACGACTTCCCGCGCTAAATAACGGTCTTTTGCAATTCGTAACAAAATCTGTTACTCTGGTGAAGATTTTGATAATATTCTGTCAATATTCAGCACTAAAATCAGTTTATAAGGATTTTACGATAATAGGAAAATAAACATTGCGAATAGACTCAATTTTGGTCAGATCGGGTTTTATACCATTACCCGAAATGTGGTAGCCTAAAACATTTAATTCTGTTAAACCAAATTTACATTTAGATGGTTTGAAAGTTAAATTAGCTGTGCGGAAACGCTCAAATAGCTTAGACAACGAATTCGTAAATTCTTCGAATGTCTTGCCATAAACTATTATATTATCGACATATACAACAGCATTTTTATATCGTAAATCCCCTATCGCCTTATCCATCATGCGCTGGAAAACTGCTTGGCTGGTTTTCAACCCAAAAGGAACTACCTTAAATTGATAAAGTCCAGTAGGAGTAATAAAAGCTGTCTTATGCCTTCCCTCTCGAATACTAGTTTGCCAATAACCAGAATTGAGGTCTAATTCTGCAAAATACCTAGCATTCGCTAAATATCCAATGAGATCATCTATAGCAGGAATAGGATAGTTATCTGTAACGATGATTTTATTCAAACGCCTATAATCGATACAAAACCTCCAAGAATCATCTGGTTTCTTCACCAACACCACCGGCGACGCATAAGAACTGTTAGATTCTTCAATAACGTCAAGACGAAGCATCTCTTCCACCTGTTTATCAATAACTTCCCTCTGTGCCGGAGAAACTCTATAAGGCCTCGAAGAAATGGGTTGCTCGTTCAAGGTTTCTATATCTACATCCACGATGTCGCACCGTCCTAACTGTGAAGAGTCAAAGGCAAACCTATCCTTATTCCGGTCCAACAATCCTAATAAAACCTCCCTATCGTTAATATCTAAATCGGAACCTACAATAAAATCTTCCTTAGAATTGATATTGAATTCACAACTATCATCCAAAGATACAAAATGGATATAATCACGTAGCGACAAATTCGATAAGTGTG
Organism: Carpatolechia fugitivella; assembly: GCA_951230895.1. Taxonomy (NCBI): domain Eukaryota; kingdom Metazoa; phylum Arthropoda; class Insecta; order Lepidoptera; family Gelechiidae; genus Carpatolechia; species Carpatolechia fugitivella. The sequence continues at coordinate 4,110,607 of OX579661.1, forward strand.
AGTCGACCTTTATCGAAGAAGACTTTTGTTCGACGTCACTTTCAAAAAACGAAGTACAAATTTCATCGCAGCTGACAGCCGACTGGAAAATAAAAGACATGCTGTCATCGGAAACAAAATCGACTGCACTTTTCCCCAAAATTATTCTCGCCGAAGAAAAATCAATTATTCCTCCATGAGAACACAAAAAATCCTGCCCTAAAATAACGGAACAAGCAAGATCCTTAACAACAACAAAGGTTGACGAGTATTGCTCGTTATTTATCTGAAAGGAACATGTTATTTTACCTAGGGAAGAAAGTCTCTGCCCGTTGACTGACTGCAAAAATACCGCTTCCTTATCAAAAGGGTCATCCTTAATAATAGATGAATTAATGCACGACACACTCGCGCCAGAATCTATTAAAGCTGGAAAAGAAAAATTCTTATAAATAATCTTTATTATGGGCCTAACTTTAACATTATTCAAAGATATAGGCTTAAAATCTATGTCTTCCGTCTGCGACCCTGCCGACGATGTCGCCACTCGTCTCTCGGCCGCCTCGTTCGTGGCGCTTAGGGCAGCCGCCTGGAGTTTCCCGAATTCTGCCGCCGGAAATCTTGTGACTGGTCGAACCTTACCCTCGGTCTTAAGTTGTATTCTCTGCGCACTGGAGTACCAGGAGCAGAAGAAGCCGGTGCATAGCGTGGCCTCTCCACGTTCGCTGCATCTAGATTTCTAACCTGAGGGATACCCGCTGGGAGTACCCCTACCTCTCCCCGTGCAGATGGCGTTCCGTACGCCCACCTGGGCGGTGTGTATAACTGCCGTTCACCCGCAGAGCCGCTTGGTTGAGCCAAATGGGGATCATGCAGTACGCCCATTGGCCGACTGAAACCTTCCAGTCCTAATGGCAGATGCGTAGGTGAAATTGCTTCCTTTGGGCCATAAATCATCATTAATTGGTCAATCATCTTCCTGAGTTCCTTTTTGGTGCTATATATTGAGGCCACCAGTTTGTGTTTGTAGAAGCCTTCTGTAGTCTTCAGAAATTGATTAATGAATTTCTCGTCTCCAACAATCTTTGCTTTCGTAGCCAACTCCTGAAGGCGATAAAAGTAGGACAGCACGTCTTCTTTATTCTCCTGTTTTGCATGATAAAAAAGTTCCTCGTAGTTTTCCTGAGGTGGGAATTCCTCCTTGAATAATTTCTCCAGCTCTTCATAAGTTTTTGCCTGGGATTCTATCGTTCTGTAGAAAGAAAGGGCCGGCCCCTGCAAGTACGTGCTTATCACCGCCATCTTTTCTTCTTGTGACAACTTCTTGAGGACTGCTAATCGATTGAAGCGTTTGAAGAATTCCTCAGAATCTTGGCGAAAGCCATTGAAGCATATGATCGACTCCATAATCATTTAATATTCTCCACTTATTTATTTAATATTCTCCACTTACTTGGTACTCTCCACTTCTATTTCAAACAATTTTCTTTTTGTTTTTCGTTCTATTCTAGAACTATTCAGCAATCTTCTATCCGCTGTCACACTCACTTCAAAGAGGGTGAGGGATATTATAAGAGGGTTAACACTCACAGTTCCTCTTTAAAATCAGTTATTAATTCCATGTGTGGGGGCGCGTACCAGGTCTGGGTGTCTCCACCACTGTAGCAGCTGTAGCCACTTTAGCTACAACTCGCTACTTGAAATATAAAAGACACTTTTATAACACGATAACTATTTATTAAATCACAATTTACACAGCACACGTACTGAAAGTCATACAATCGTCCGCACTCGACGGCGGACGGCAGACGAGAACGTCAAACTTCCACGGCCCCAGCCCGTCTGAAGTTTCTATCGTTCTCTTTCTAAACTGAATAGTTAAAAAGAGAACGAATATATTGCAAAAATAATACTATCGCCAGTATCAAACTACATAGCACTCGGACCAACGAGGCCCGATGCTACAATACCATTATAAAAATATTAATATGCATGACTCAGTTATTTTTTATTTTTTATAAAAAAATAAAATAAAAATACAATGTTTGTTATTCAATTATAATACTGTTTTTTTTTATATATTATTAAAGAAAAGGTAGTAGATGAAATATATAATATATTAATTGCTTGTTATGTAAAGTAATAGTAATTGTTTATTTCCTTGTTATATTATTATGTATAATAATGGTAAATAAAGAAATATTATAAATTGATATATATACCTATAAATAAGGTTACTATTTTGTACTATGTTAATTCCTTGTTATATTATTATGTATAATAATGGTAAATAAAGAAATATTATAAATTGATATATATACCTATAGATAAGGTTACTATTTTGTACTATGTTAATGCAATTGGCAGTGTGTAATTTTGCATGATAAATCTAGGTACACCTAATTATCTATATTTTATTATTATTTATAAGGAAGGAAGATGTCAGGTAGTTTGATATATGTCTTTTCATATGTACCGACACACGAAAATAATAAAGACAGTATTAGCTTGGATATCGTGTTTGATTGATGCCTGCCCATATAAATTGACAATATCTTAATCTTATATCGGGTCATTACGGGTTGTCGAGGTCTTGGGTCAAGACCTCTGTGGTCAAGACAGATATAAAATAACATATATTCCAGGCTTTAATGGTAGTACTAGTAAACGTACGACCACGGTAGCAGCAGATCGTACCATGGGTGCACATTGCTGCATTGCAATTAGATAGTGATGATGATGATGATGATGATGTAAATAAATTAAGTGATAAAGACTGTGACCAAAGTGATTAGTAGAAATAATAATTTACCAACCATATTGTACAATTTTACCACAGAATTGTTTTACTTATTGTTTTCAGGACGTGAGGATCGACTGGCTCTCGTCCTGGTTGAAGTGAATAGCTACAAAGCGGCCGGCGTTTGCGAAGTTCGATTAGTTCGCGCGTCGCGTCAGATTCGAAGACAATATTGAAGGAAAAGATATGCCATCAAAAACATAACTTGTAAAAAAACCAAGTCTCGCACGCAACTTAGTCTACCGTAAAAAGTTGTGAGATCCATGTAATACCAAGTCGGTTAATTTATTCAGTCCCTACTTAAGAGTCCTTCTGTCTTAAGTTATTACGTAATTAGCTCACCTAACAACATCTTATAGTGACCAGATCAATATTAAAAATATCTTATGTTTTTAATAAATACATAGATTGACCTGGCAATCGCATGAAAACACAATGTATCTCACAAGTAATACATTATTATATTAAATTTGATTGTTTAGTGCGATTGCCAAGTCAATCTATGTATTTATCGCATGAAAACATAATGTATCTCACAATTAATACATTATTATATTAAATTTGATTGTTTAGTGCGATTGCCAAGTCAATCTATGTATTTATTTAAAACATAAGAGATTTTTAATATTGATCTGGTCACTATAAGATGTTGTTAGGTGAGCTAATTACGTAATAACTTAAGACAGAAGGACTCTTAAGTAGGGACTGAATAAATTAACCGACTTGGTATTACATGGATCTCACAACTTTTTACGGTAGACTAAGTTGCGTGCGAGACTTGTTTTTTTTACAAGTTATGTTTTTGATGGCATCTCATTTCTTTTTGTAGATCGCATGAAAACACAATGTAAAAATTCACACCTACGCTCCACCTACCCTACACCTAACCTACACCTAACCTACACCTACCCTATACCTACCCTATACCTACCCTACACCTATCCAACACCTATCCAACACCTACCCTACACCTACCCTGCACCTCTTATTCAATTATATTCCATTATACAGGTACTCTGATTCATTTACTGCAATATAACGCTATATAATGCCCCAAGATTTATATGGGATTACAAAGTTATCTAGCAAATGATGTATCTAGAAAACTGGGCCGAAATTGCAAAATGTTTTAGTTTTTCCTTGGTTTATACACTAAACACTAATTCCATTCTAAATTTGAAGCTTCTATGTCTGCTAGAAGTGCCTTAGAGTTTTGATGATCGGTCAGTCAGTCAGTGAGTGACAAAATTAAGAAACTTTGACTAGTTATAATTCATAAACTACTGGTTCAAATTGATTGAAATTTGAAATATACCGTATTTATACAATGCCTGTTTGGTTACTGAAAACTCAGGCTTCTAGTTTTATCCACAACGAAGTTATAGGGGGGTCGAAAATGGCCTGAACTGCTTCGAGAAAAGTATGGTACGGCCGTGCCGCTTTTTTGCTCGACTTGGCGGGGGCACTGCCGTGCCCCCAGATTTTCTTTAGATTTATTCTGAAACGAAGACTGATTGGTTCGTTAAATGAAGTTAAGATTAATTTTGATAAAAAAAATACAATTGGTGGAGATTGATTAGTCCACTATAGCATGTGTAATTTTGTAGCGAAGTTTGACTAGTTCGCTAATAAAAGTTGTACACAATATGTATTTTTGATATTTAGTATTTAGTAAGTAAGAGTAGGGGTTGGTGACAAATGTGTTCTACTCTGCCGTCACCACACGCGGCCAATAAAAACTTACTGTTACTATACTTGTAATATTAATATTAAGGTGTACAGTAACTTACTAAAGTGCAGTCATAATTCGTTTAAAAAGTCGCTTGGCACGGGTCTCTAACCACATTTTGTGGTCCACAAATCACTCACACATTGATTTGACATAAATATAAGTGACACTCATGCAGCTCGACGACGATGATATGAACCGCATGCGTAATACAAACAAACACATCAATAACTTAATATCTGCATACCCGCGCTTCGGTGGCTTAGCAGTAATTAGATTTAGTCTTTATCTGGGGAGGCGAAGATTCAAATCTCGTTGCGATCACTTATGCATTTTAAAGAAACTTAGAAGAAATAACATGGAATATGCTATGAAGTTAGTTACGATGACATTTCGTATTTGTCGTAGCTAGTTCGCTGGTCAAGAATGATGCTTTAAACCTTGGTTACTTTCATTTGCATATTTTAACTTTCTCTATTTAAAAAATGCAAAATAATATCACCATGAAAGAAAAGCAGTGAATTGTTGCTCTGCATACGTATAATTTGTGAGAGATTTTCCGTGAGACGGGATTAACTGTGAGTATTTTGTTTTGTGCTCGGATTATTTTAAGTGAATATAAAAATCTCAATTCATATTAAATATTTTCAATGTTTTCTATTTTGTAATTTTGCTATTTTGTTTTAGTGGAGGACTGTGAAACTCGATACCTGCAGGAGGGTAATATTACAAATCGCCCACGAAGTGGACGCCCTTCTGACCTAAATGATATTCAGCGGTGGTTTTTGGTGAACGCATATGAAAATAACGGTTTTTTGCGGACTATGAGATTGCTAACTTATTCAATACACCAGTGCTCAAATTTGTGGGCTATAATGGTCCAAGGATGGGAAATGCGAAACGAGAGAACCACGGAGGCATTAAAGTCCCACTCATGGAAGTCCTCCCGGATTTGAGAGGCACCAATATTTGTGCCAACATGGTGGGATCAATGCGGCAGCGATTACTGTAAATAATCAAAAATAATGGAGGATATACCAAATATTAGGTAGTATAAAAATGTGATTTAGTTTTATTTTATATTACGTAAATGAAACTAATAATTGGTATAACCTCTTTATTTATTCTAAAATTATGCTTGATTATTTATTTAAACTTTCTTTAGGGTAAGCTTCAATCTCTTTTCACAACGAAAACGAAGCTTTCACCTTAAGAAATTTATCGAAATAAACAAAACGTCATTAAATAATTTTGTATTAAATAGATATAATAATAATAATAAAGATTTTTTATCAAATTGATGCTTGTAATATTGATTTTTGTATTCCCATGCCCGTAAGAATTTATACTTATACAATATTATCATACAACTGCGTATGAGACAAAAAAATATAAATAAAAAAAGAAAAAGATCAATGTCAAACCCACCAGAGATTTGAACCCGCGCGACTTTCTCAACTCTCTGTGATTCTCGTCCACTACACTAACCGATCCCGCCATACTAGCTATTGAGTAACTGGTTGAAATAAGGCAACACGTTTTGCGTATGCTTGGCCCCTGATGCTCGATCTTCTTGTGTGTGTTTACTTCTTTCTTTCTAACACACACTAGAGAATAAATTGCCTATGTGTGCGTAATTGGATTTTATGTGTGTGTTAATTACTGTTGTGTGCGAAAATGTGCGCAAGCAACTATAAACCGAGCGCTATGACCCCAGTTTAATAAGTGACTGTACCTACAAGATGTAATAAGTAAATGTGCGCACCGCCAACAAACTGTTCCTTTGCAGTTTGGCGCGTAAAATTTACTGTAAATCTTGTTATTGTAAATAATTAATAATCATTAAATAACTGAATGTACAGTCTGTCTAAAAAGAGTAGGAATTAATAGGGGCGCCACCACCTTTGCAGTGTTGCCATTTTATATGTTATCCTGCTCTGACTTATGGATATTTCTGAAAGGTAAGATTAGTTCCGTTTTTACTCTTTAGACAGATTGTACCTATAGTGTAGCGTTATTTTACATAAATAACTTATTATGTACCTACAAAGTAACCTAGTATTTACAATTTTTTATTTAATTTACATTATTATACTTATTTTACAACTAAAACTAATATTAAACTACTTTCCAATAAAACTAAGTTAATGTGTATCGATAATTTCCTCTATTCGCAAATTATCGATAAGCAACTATCGACACGCCCGTATATCTAGCGGTCGTTCATACGCATGCGCACTGGCCGGTCTCGATAACAAGTCGAGTAAACGCAGGCGCATCCTAACGGACATTCGCTCATAGACCTTCGGGAGTGCCTTACGTGCCACTTTTCTGCACGACTTCCCGCGCTAAATAACGGTCTTTTGCAATTCGTAACAAAATCTGTTACTCTGGTGAAGATTTTGATAATATTCTGTCAATATTCAGCACTAAAATCAGTTTATAAGGATATTCCCCGCTTATTGGGTAAGTGTAAACACTCTGTACATGTATTTTAGTTTTAAGTAGTTGCTTTTGTCTTTCTTTTGTAAGGTTTAACGTAATTTTTAATGTAATTGTCACATTTTAATGCGGATTGAGTTGTAATGGTTTGAATAGATTTTGTTGTTGATTTGTCCAATGTTGGCCATTGTTCACCAACGTTAGCAAACGTTTATAGTTTGATTTAATATGGCAATAATTTTGGATCAATCAGCAACAACCGCGTAATTTAACCAATAGAATGATTCTGGTGTTAGCCAATAGGAGAGATTGAGTGGCTTTTACCCCACTCAATCCTTACCTGTGGGGAAATGAAAAATAGTGGAGAGGCAGTTGAATTTGAGAGGTGCTAAGGATAATTCGGGTAAAATAAAGAATGGAAGTTAACCTGCTTGAAGTTTGAATTACAACGGAAGACCCCTTCATCTCAGAAGTGGGATACGAGATTTGCAGCCTACATAAGTGGAAAATAATGGAGGACATGGAGGAGCCAGATAATCAGCGACGTTTAGAAACACCATCACGTGATCTAAACCGGCGAGAATCAAGAGGACGGAGTAGTCGAAGCCGCAGCTCTCGCCGACTGTCTACTAGAGAACGTAGTCGCAGTCGAAGTCGACATGAGCCAACAGAGACTGAGCGAGAACTGCAACGTGCCAGAGACTTGGTACGGAGGAAGGAGATGGAAGTGTTACGCGAACGTGAACGACAGCTCTCACGAGAGCGCATGGGCAGGCGCACTACGCCTCGACGGACGACATCATAACACACTGAAACCAGGGAGTGAGAAAAGAGGCTCCCGCGACGAGAACCACCGCAGCATGAGCCGACACCACGATCGGAGAGAATCACGGGACAGAAGTAGAGGGGAGCGGAGCCGCAGCATCGCACCAGAGAAGCACAGGTCACGTAGTCCTTCTTTTACTTCTAAAGACGTAGCTAAAATTATTGAATTAGTTAGACATGGTATGGATTTCCAGTCAGCACAGAGCACGAACACTATGAAAAACGTAGATTTCAAAAACATGTTGCCGAATTTTGACCCTCCTGGAAAAAATCAGCGTATCGATCTACGGTTAAAGAAAGTCAATGAGTGTGCAACTGTGTATAACTGGGATGACAAAACCACTTCTTATTTCGCGATGCAGAAACTCCAAGGGTTGGCTAAGGTTTGGTTCGAGAGTTTAGAGTCGATACTTTTTACGTGGCAAGAATGGCAAACTAAACTGTTGTGTGCTTTTCCGTACGAGTAAAACTATGGCCAACGCTTGGAGGAAATGTTGAGACGAAAAAGCAAATATAACGAACCAATAGAAACATACTACTACGAAAAGTTGGCTTTGATCAATCAATGTGATATAACTGGGAAGCGCGCGGTCGATTGTATTATTCACGGTTTGTCTGACAGAACAATGAAATCTAGTGCTTTAGCACTACATTGTTCGCAACCAGAACAACTGCTTGAGTTTCTGATGAGCAATAAAGATGCCATTGCTTTTGGACATCCGTCTAATTTCAAAAATAGACACCCGTCTGAAAACTCGAACTCAAGTGGCAATAACACAAAAAATTTCACCAGAACAAATACGACTCAATTTCATTGTTTTAACTGCAAAGCGAAAGATCATGCATACTCTCAATGTCCAAAACCATTGCTGAGATGTAACAAATGCATAAAGATCGGACACAAAACAGAAAATTGTCCCAACAATTCTGAAAATGTGCTTCCTAAACCTGATGCCACTCAAAAAACCATGTGCATCTCTACCTCGAATCCAAATGCAAAGTATATTAAGGAAGCTTTCGTTGAAGGTCGCTGTTACGAAGCATTTGTCGATTTCGGTAGCGAGGTTACCCTGGTGAAGGAATCGGTTGTGATTGAACTAGGTATCTTGCATGACAATTCATCAACGTCTATGAAGGGTTTTGGTAATGATCTTGTTAGATCGCTAGGAAATGTTACTCTTGATTTAGAGGTTGATGGTGTCAAGGGGCGCGTGCTCTGTAAAGTTGTCAGCAATGACCTTCTTGATAAACCAATATTGATTGGTCAATCGTTCACAGAGCAGCCTCACGTAGTTATTTTTAAAAATGCTACAAAACTGCAGTTTTTGGATATAAGTACCGAGTTGCCCTCAACAACTGCATGCTCAGACAGTGAACAGTTGGCTCGAGTACGATTTACTGGTCACGTTAAGTTGTATGGAGCGAGCACAGTCAAAGCCGGAACCGAACCGATCATTAGTGGTGAGATTTTACTCGAGACCAAAGTCGTTGGCAAGCCAAATGAACAGTATCTTGTTTGCGGCGGTGTATACGACGTTAAAAATGGTCTGTTGAATGTTCTGGTAAATCCTTGCTCCAGTTCGTGTTCGTTACAGGAGAATAATATCTTTTCCAGGGCTGAAAAAGTGCAAGTTGTCAATCGAGTCATGTTGGTTACACCTGAGATAAATGGATCAGATAAGGCTATTGATCAGGTAGATAGTGGCAAAAGCGCGAGTCTTGATGTGAGTCAAATCAAAATAGGTGAATGAAAGACTTGAGATGTACTAACATCACTGAAATGATTATTGAATTGAGCAGTCAGCGTCCTGTCGTCTATCGTCCTTATAGGTTGTCGCATCATGAAAGAGAACAGGTTCGAGAAATGATAGGGGAGATGATAGACGCAGACATTATTCGAGAGTCTAAATCTGAATATGCGAGCCCGATCATTTTGGTGCGCAAAAAAGACGGAAAGATACGCATATGTATCGATTTTAGGATGTTGAACTCGATTACCATCAAGGAACGATTTCCTATGCCCATCATTGAAGATGAGATTGCTCGATTGGCTGGTCAAGCCTGGTATATAACCTTGGACTTAATGTCTGGTTATTACCAGGTGCCTATAGCTGAAGGGAGTAAGCACTTGACAGCGTTCGTTACTCCAGACGGACAGTACGAGTTCAATCGTATGCCGTTTGGTTTAGCGAACGCTCCTGCAGTATTCCAACGCATGTTGAATGGCGTTCTAGGATCTGCACGCTTTAAAAAAGCTACGGTCTATATCGATGATCTTTTGGTTAATGGAAAGACTGCAAATGAGTGTTTGGATAGACTGGAGGAAATACTGGGTCTTCTTGCCCAAGCGAATCTTACACTCAATCTATCCAAGTGCAGTTTTTTGCAGAACAAAATAGACTATCTTGGTTATGAAATTGATGCGTCAGGAATCCAACCTGGTAAGACCAAAATCCAGAGCGTTCAGAATTTTCCCCGGCCTGAAAACGTACATTGCGTGCGACAGTTCCTCGGACTTGTGAGCTATTTCCGCAAGTTTATAAAGGATTTTGCTTTGATAGCGCATCCTCTTAACAAATTATTAAAAAAGGAGATAGCTTGGGAGTGGAACGATAAACAGGAAGTGGCATTTCAGACTTTGAAGGAAAAATTGGTTAATAGGCCAGTGCTAGCCATATTTGACCCAACAGCTGACTTGGAACTCCACACGGATGCCAGTCGAATCGGGGTAGGTGGTATCTTATTGCAGCGCACGAAAGAAAGTGATTCCTTACAACCTGTTAGAAAGAATGATATCAAAATGGTACATTAAGAGACATCTGTTGACAAGTATGAGAACTAACCTACTGAGCTGTCAATGTCAAATTACATTTCAAATAAATCTTAGTCGTTCGTTAACCAGCAAACAACGTGTTTTATTTATAGGTTATGGGCCCAGACCCATGTAACTTGTAAAGACAGTTTTTTTTTGTAGTTTTATTTTATTCTTTCGTGTTGTGAGAACAAATAGTAAAAATGAGTCCCGGCTATCTCGCTAACGTGCCGAAATTGAAAGGTCGTGAGAACTACGACGATTGGGCGTTCGCAGTCGAGAACTTGCTAGTTTTGGAGGGCGCGGACAAGTACCTGAAGCAAGAAGGAACGGAGGCAACGGGAACGGCGGCAGATGCAAAAGCACGCGCTAAAATGATTTTAACGATTGATTCATCGCTTTTTGTGCACATAAAGGATACAACGACCGCGAAGGGATTGTGGACAAAACTACGTTCTTTGTTCGACGATTCAGGATTTTCTCGGAGGATTACGTTGCTTCGTCATCTGATTTCTATAAGGTTAGAAAACTGTGAAAATATGACGAATTATGTGACTCAAATTGTTGAAACGTCTCAACGTTTAAGCGGAACGGGTTTCGCTATAAATGATGAATGGGTTGGTTCATTGTTACTTGCCGGATTACCAGAGCGATTTATGCCTATGATTATGGCTATAGAGCATACCGGAATTCAAATAACCACAGATTCGATCAAGTCAAAATTACTTGATATGGAGGTGGCAGATATGAGTGAAACGGAACGTAACTCTGCATTAGCAGCAAAATGGCGAAAAAAATCGACTAAAGGGGGCAGCACTAGTAAACATGGCGGACAGGCCTCGAATACGTCAAAATCAAATGTCAACAACACGAAAACAATAACTTGCTATCGTTGCAAGGAAATTGGTCATTATCGGAACCAGTGTCCATCTCTGAAGGAAAAAACAGAAAACAAGAAACAAAGTAACGCTTTCAACGTTGTTTTTCTCAGTGGCGGAATCAGTAAAAGTGATTTTTACATTGATTCGGGTGCAAGCATGCACATGACGCCGAACGAATGTTGGTTGAAAAATCCGAAATACTCATCAAGTTTACCAGAAATTACTGTCGCCAATAAGACGAAAGTTCCTGTTTTATGTTCAGGTGACATAGACATAACGACAAGCTACAATTACGACGTAACAGTGCAGAATGCGTTGTGTGTACCAAGTCTCACGACTAACCTCTTGTCGGTGAGCGAGTTAATTAAAAATGGGAACAGCGTTGTATTTGAGCCCAATAAGTGTCTTATAAGAAACAAATTAGGCAATATGGTTGCAGAAGCCGATCTTATTGATGGAGTATACAAGTTGAAAGTACAAAATATGCAGAATTGTTTATTGACAGCAACTGTCAGTGGAGATACATGGCACAGACGGCTTGGCCACATTAATAGCACGGATATGAACAAGATGAAGAAATGTGAGCTGGTGGAAGGACTAGATTATCCCGATGAGTTCATAACAAGCAAATCTAGCTGTCAAATATGCTGTGAAGGAAAGCAATCAAGATTGCCATTTAGTTCTGGGTCGCGTGCCACAGAGACGCTTCAGATCATTCATTCAGATGTCTGTGGACCCATGGAGGCTGTGTCAATTGGAGGCGCACGTTATTTTTTAATATTTATTGATGACTATACCAGAATGACCTTTATTTACTTCCTGAAGGCAAAGAGTGAAGTGTTAAATCATTTTAAAGAATTCAAATCTATGGCAGAGAATCTTCAGAACAAGAAAATTAAAATCTTGCGTACAGATAATGGCTGTGAGTACTGCAGTAATGACTTTGAAGATTTCTTAAAGAAAGAGGGAGTTGTACATCAAAAAACTAACCCTTATACGCCAGAGCAAAATGGACTAAGTGAACGGTCAAACCGAACCATAGTGGAGAAAGCGAGATGCTTATTTTTCGAAGCAGGTCTTGAAAAAAAATTTTGGGCAGAAGCTGCTAACACAGCTGTCTATTTAAAAAACAGATCAGTAGCTTCAAGTATTACAAAAACTCCATATGAGGCTTGGACCAAGAAAAAACCTGATTTACAGCATATACGTATATTTGGAAGTCCTGTAATGGTACATATACCAAAAGAGAAAAGAACTAGAAAGAATGATATCAAAATGGTACATTAAGAGACATCTGTTGATAAGTATGAGAACTAACCTACTGAGCTGTCAATGTCAAATTACATTTCAAATAAATCTTAGTCGTTCGTTAACCAGCAAACAACGTGTTTTATTTATACAACCAATAGCCTATTATAGTAGGCAAACCTCGCCAGAGGAAAAAAACTTTCACGCTTATGAATTAGAAACCCTGGCGGTCATTTCTTCATTAAAAAAGTTCAGAGTTTATTTATTAGGCAAATCATTCAAAATTATTTCCGATTGCAGTGCCTTACGCTCAACCTTTCAGAAACGCGACTTGATACCACGTATCGCATGCTGGTGGTTACTGCTTCAAGAGTTTAACTGTACTGTGGAGTATCGTGCTGGAACAAAGATGTCGCATGTCGACGCTTTGTCACGAAACCCAGATGATCACAGCGCTTAATCAATTGATGAACAGTTTCCGTCGGTAATGACAATTACCGATGATGATTGGCTGCTGACTCTTCAGTTAGGCGATTCAGAACTTAGCAGGATTCGCGATATTCTGTGTAGCATAGACGAAAAGGGGCTGCAGTATATACGAGACAATTATGCGATCCGTGATAACAAACTGTACAGGTGCTTAGGTGGAGACAAAAATGAGGTACGATGGGTGGTTCCTAAGGGCGCACGATGGCAGGTATGTAGGATGTGCCACGATGATGTAGGTCACTTAGGAACCGAAAAGACATTAGAAAGAGTAAAGAAAAATTATTGGTTCCCTAAGATGTCTCGCTTTGTGAAAAAGTATGTGGGTGCCTGTCTCGAATGTGCTTTCGCAAAGAAAACTAGCAGCGAACGAGAGGGTTTACTACATGCTATAGAAAAGGTGGCTGTCCCCTTCCATACCCTCCATATGGATCATGTCGGACCATTCGTGAGGTCGAAACGAGGGCATACTCACATTTTGGTAATAATAGATGCTTTTACTAAGTTTGTGTTCATCAAATCTGTCAGAAATACTAACACTCAAAATGTGATTAATGTATTGGAAGATGTTTTTTGTACATTTAGACCTCCTGATCGCATCATTAGTGATCGCGGAAGCTGTTTCACCTCGCACGCGTTTAAGAGATTCTGTCTTGATAAAGGCATTAAGCACGTATTAAACGCTGTAGCGAGCCCGCAGTCAAATGGTGAGGTGGAGCGATATAATCGGACCATCCTTGACTGTTTGACTGCTGAGATGGTGAATCAGGATGAGCGAGGATGGGATGCCAAACTAAGCAAGAATCAAGATCCAATGGGGTCTCAATAATACAGTACAGAAAACCACCGGGAGGTCACCAACTGAAGTAATGTTTAGCACACAAATGAACAGCGAGGTAAATCCTGCTTTTAATGAAATAACTTCTGAAACCCGAGATAACTCGGATGTCACCACAATCCGAAAAGAAGTAAAGGCCTGTAACGCTGTTGTTTTGCATTATTAAACGGTTTTTTGTATTTTAATCAGCGCTGCACAGAAGCTTGTTTACGATCATTTGACAGATTGAAATCAGCTGTTGTGGTGCGTTCACAAACTATGTTGGCTCAAAATTACGGTTTTTAACAAACTTTCTTTTCATTTTTGATAGATTGATGCATCATGACATTTATTAACTGTACTTATGTTCAGGGTTTTAAAATGAATATTTAGAAGTATTTTTGGCTATTTTAATTAATTTAAAACTTAAATTTCTCTAGTCGGATGGTGCTAAAATCAGGTTTCGGAACAGACTTTACGTCACGTCTGTCATCGGCCGATGTTGCCATTTGCGAAGTTGCCTGTTCGACGCTCTTTCTGACAACGGAATATGGATGGAGTTTCTAATGTTTTTCTTAATTTAGATTTGCGATATAAAGAAGAAGTTGGTTTATAATATGATGTAGTTTCGTTAGTTGTTGAGATTTTGTCTATGAGAAACATTTTCAGATGTGAGTGGTTTCAATCTTTGTCGGGTTTTGTTAGCTTCGGAGCTGCCGACAATCGTTATTTTAGACTGCGAGGGTATCATTATCGATGTCTTTGTTCGAGTGGAGGATTCGATCTTTTTCGTTGCTGGGAGCCATCGAGTAAACTTTATTTCACTGTTTTTGACGGGTGGTGTGATTTGTCCAATCGAAATTGGGAAAAAAGTACCTTAAGTATTTCCCATTGTCTTGGCTGTATGGTGTGCTTGAAGACCAATATATTATTGTGGGTAGCAGTCGCTAGTTACTACATTTGAAGTTGACATTGGATTGGTTCTCTCCAAGCAGAATTCATTTTCCTTTTTGAAAGTCTTCGTGTTGGCTTCCAGCAGAGTTAAGCAGCGGGGTCTAGCGGGAGCTTGCTGCCCAGGCCCAAGTATATAATTTTACCTCCATCGGAGATGCCACGTTACCCCTACCTTTTTTATTCCTTACTCAACTTCTCCGGGTCCGCTTCGAGTCTGCGGTGGCCGCTGGATTTGGTGACGTACTTCTTTCTCCAAGTTTTTTTTATAATTGAACGCTTAGTAGTTTTCTAAATCTACTTTGAACTTAGATTTAATAACTTAAATTCAATTTAAATACTTTTCAATTAAATTATATTTTGAAAACATTCGTTTTATGGTCGCACGGAGTGAGGTGTAGGCCTTATGTACCCATGTACCTGAGATATATTTTGAATTAGATTTCCAACATTATTAAGTCTGCTTTTGCAGGCAAGGCGCCCAACTTTTACTTAAAAAAAACCTGTTATTGGAAATTTACCTGAAGCTGGAAGGAAAATATATAAATTTATAATTGTTAATTTGAAGTTTCTTTCCTTGCACCTTTTTTACCACTCCTACCTAGGTAATTCTTTAATCTCGCATCTTCATCAAATTAAAGATGTTACAGGACATAATCGATTTAAATCAGAGTAAACAAAAAGAGTACTACGACAAAAACAGGAGACCAGCGCGTATTCACTCTAAAGGAGATTTGGTAAAAGTTGCTAAAGCTTCTTTCCGGAACGATGGTAAGAGCACTAAACTCTTACCTTGCTATGAGGGTCCATTTAGAATAGTAAAAGTATTGGGAAATGATCGGTATAAACTGGCTCCTGTGCCGGGATTTGAGGGCATGAAAAATAAACGGAAAACCGTAGTCTCTTCAAGGCGCATGCAACCGTGGATACACATTGCTGCTCTAGACGTCAACAATAACGACAGTGAAGTAGATATCTCGGAGGGCGATGCAACCGACGACGGTGATAATTATTAAATTCATATTATTATTTTATTTATGTCTTTTGTTTGGACAAATATGTACAGAAAATGTTTCTATTGTTTCAGGTCAAGAGGAAGCACCTTGACCGGAATATTGCAAAGTCAAGAGGGAGCACCTTGGCCGGAACGCCTGTCAAGAGAAAGCACCTTGACCAGAACCCTGCATGTCTAGAAGAAGCACCTGGACTGCGGTTATTTGTTGAGATTTAACCTATTGTAAGATATGATGTCAAGAGAAAGAACCTCGACTTAAATTTTTGAATTGTTACTGTTGAAATTGCCGCTAGGGCAAAGTCTTATTTGATCATAGAACGTAAATGATTGTAAATCAAGAGGGAGAACCTTGATGTTTTTAATTTTTTAGAACTTGTTGTCAAATAGATTGAATATACCTATAATCTTGAGTAAAGTAAATTATAACTATTACACTATTAAACATAGCAGATGTTGCATTATATAGATTCTATTTTAAACATCTTTCTGATTTTGTATATATTAATAAGTAGAAAACCATCTTACACACGTAATTATTATATTTTTCACAAGAACTACCAAATTGGCGCGAGAGCACACTGTCTATCTGTCAAAGTCCTCCCACTAGTGTTGTGCGCATGCGCTCTATGGACACAACCACTAGTGATGTAGCAATATCAATAAAGTTCGGTTAACAGTTCGGCCATCCTGACACTCCTTCGTCCTCGAAGGATGATTCATTGTAGACGCCAACTTCATCTGGAACTTCTTCACATTGGCGTCACACAGAAGCCACACTTCATTTCTTGCAGACGCCAACTTCATCCGGCCCTTCTTCGCTTGGCATCTCTGGGAAGCAAGAGTTCCGCTGAAGCTCGTTCTATGGCTGCCAACTCCAGCCTCCTCCGCTTCACCATTGAAGGCATTATCATGACAGCCCCGAAGGCAAAAGCACTTTACGTGCGGTATACGGAGAAAACACTTTACGTGCACCCATTACGGTAAAAGCACTTAGAGCGTGCGCCCATTATGGCAAAGTACTAGTGTAGGCCCCTTACGGCAAAGTACTCGATCGTTCTCATTAGTTCCATTGAAAAGTTCCATGATAACAGCAATGTTATGCTAGGGCAATGTAGCTCTGCACTTTAGACTATCTCGGCAAGAAGATTCTTAAGCAACCTTACCTTGATCCACATAACGATATATTTCTCAAGGTCACTGTTATGACATGACTACTGAAAGAAAACAATGGCGGATTTGCATTGTGTAGGCCCCTCACGGCAAAGTACTGGTGTAGGCCCCTCACGGCAAAGTACTTGTGTAGGCCCCTCACGGCAAAGTACTTGTGTAGGCCCCTCACGGCAAAGTACTTGTGTAGGCCCCTCACGGCAAAGTACTTGTGTAGGCCCATCACGGCAAAGTACTTGTGTAGGCCCCTTACGGCAAAGTACTTGTGTAGGCCCCTCACGGCAAAGTACTTGTGTAGGCCCCTTACGGCAAAGTACTTGTGTAGGCCCCTCACGGCAAAGTACTTGTGTAGGCCCCTTACGGCAAAGTACTTGTGTAGGCCCCTCACGGCAAAGTACTTGTGTAGGCCCCTCACGGCAAAGTACTTGAGTAGGCCCCTCACGGCGAAGTTCTTGTGTACCACCTTAGTTCTGTTCAATTTGACACAACCAAATATCTTTAATTTTACCTGTAAATTAGTTAATTAACACCTTTTTTTAAATATAACAAGGTCACTCCACTCATACTTACTGTTGTCTTTCTTAAGTTGCATGCAGCAAATTCTTTCAGAAGTTCAGTACAACAATAATAATTAGGTACAGTTACCTACACTGCAGTGATATGCTACCAATAATTTTTGTAGTATCCACTACTCGTAAAGCCAACATCAACTTTATACACAGTAACTTTTACCTGAATGTTATTACGGTTTGAGTTCACCCACAGTTACCCACCAAATCGAGGTTGTGGAAATAACGGAGACAA
Organism: Carpatolechia fugitivella; assembly: GCA_951230895.1. Classification (NCBI taxonomy): domain Eukaryota; kingdom Metazoa; phylum Arthropoda; class Insecta; order Lepidoptera; family Gelechiidae; genus Carpatolechia; species Carpatolechia fugitivella. The sequence continues at coordinate 4,128,563 of OX579661.1, forward strand.
GGTACTTCACACTTCTTCTTTGTGTGTCGATGACAAATTAAATTGTTCCGGCCCAGAACTTAGCCACTTCGACTGCACTATTTGTGGTTTACATTAAGTCCTACTGCGAACAGGTAACAGGGCAGGCAGGACAGGAAACTAAATGAGCCATGGACTGAACCACTGTCCCCACCTGAACATATTCTCCTTGCTCCAGCCGACCTGAACCCGAAGTCGATTTAAAGACTTCCAGATCGGCCATGGTAATCTTCACATCAGTAATACATACAAAATGTTGTGTGTGAAAATATTAATAGGTACCTTACTATAGTTTATCTTACTTGTTTTTGAATGAACTTGTAGGTCTACTTTTATCCAGTTTACCTCCATCACTGGCTAGTGAGGACATTAGTAATAAATTACTTTTCTGCTAGCAAATACTGTTAAAAAAAGGCTTATCTATCTTGTTTTTGAATGAACTTATCTACTTCTTGATTCACCTACTCCCAAAACTTGTTGAAGAGCTATGTTCATTGGTATCAAGTACAAAGACAAGGATTATCACCACTAGGTACTGCAATACCTTTAAGTAACCTGAAAATTTATTACCAAGGGTGCATAGAAGGGTGGTTTACTCGTACCTTACTTGGGTTGTTGTACAAACCACGAGTGTTTTCCACTCTTCCTGGGGTAGTCCAAAGCTAAATCAAACACTCCAACAGTGGCCCGCGTCACTTGACATTGAATAGAGCCCTTGCGTTCACATCAGCAACAAAACACAGTTTCCTCTGGTTCCTCTTCACTGTATAATACTTAATTCCAACCAGATATGCTGTTTCAGTGTGTAAGACAGCCATAACACAGCAGTTTGCGCTAACGCAAGACCGACAACGCCGTTGACTTATGCTGTCGTTGTTACTATACAAAATTCCGTGAAAACTTCATCTTGGGCACAGTTGCTAATACCACTTCTGATCTAATAAGTGATTATAAGTAGAAAACCATCTTACACACGTAATTATTATATTTTCACAAGAGCTACCAAATTGGCGCGAGAGCACACTATCTGTCAAAGTCCTCCCACTAGTGTTGTGCGCATGCGCTCTATGGACACAACCACTAGTGATGTAGCAATATCAATAAAGTTCGGTTAACAATATATATTTTTTTAAGTGTTTGTGTTGAAATAGGCCTAATGTAAGGTTATCACCCGATGTCGTGTATGGGGGCATACACGTCGTCAGGATGGTCGAATGTAAGGTTAAACGTAATTTTTAATGTAATTGTCACATTTTAATGCGGATTGAGTTGTAATGGTTTGAATAGATTTTGTTGTTGATTTGTCCAATGTTGGCCATTGTTCACCAACGTTAGCAAACGTTTATAGTTTGATTTAATATGGCAATAATTTTGGATCAATCAGCAACAACCGCGTAATTTAACCAATAGAATGATTCTGGTGTTAGCCAATAGGAGAGATTGAGTGGCTTTTACCCCACTCAATCCTTACCTGTGGGGAAATGGAAAAAAGTGGAGAGGCAGTTGAATTTGAGAGGTGCTAAGGATAAGTCGTGTAAAATAAAGAGTGGAAGTTAACCTGCTTGAAGTTTGAATTACAACGGAAGACCCCTTCACTTTGTAGCAAATGCCACAGCCAATGTACTTTCCCCGTACGTTGTATTTGTTTTGTGCTTGCCTATTCTTTATTCTGCTGATCTCATAAGGTTTATAGAGTTATTTGTTATTGATTTAGTTCTTTATTTCTTGCGTAAACTTCTTATTAATATTTGAACAGCTGATTGTGGCTTATTTCATGCTTTGCGTAACTTCAACCATTGTATTTCATAGCAACTCATCTCTAAGCTTCTTATTTTGCATAGAACTCCGCATCTGATTTTATTTTACCGCCACAATCATAATTATTGCATTTCTCCATAATAGCCAGACGTAGGTAGTTAGGTTTTAATCCCAACGATCAAGGCTTTATTCTAATGCTGCTGGGTTTCAACAGGAATCATCTTTACACTTACAAATACCACGTCGGTTTGGCTGACTTTGAGAAACTATCGGCAGGAGTACATCGTTTGTTGGAACTGGTTGGACGTGGACTTTGACCCGCCGTCGTCGTCGCCGCGTCTTGGCTCAGGGGAGTGCGCTTACGGACGGACCATTACATTTAAAAATGATTACTTACTGGAGACCACTACTTTTAGGATCGAACCTACCTACTTATTTATTTTATTAAATGAAATATTGTCGTTATAAAATAACGCTGCTCTTTTTTATTTTAACACAGCCCTCAAATTAATTCACGACAAGTGGCGCCTCAACGTGGTAGATGGTTGGTCTCCTTTATATTTTTTTTTTTGTTTTGGTTCGTTGCGTAATTTATGTTTTGTGTGCGTATTTCTATTTGTACTGTTGTTGTTTTTTCTTTGCATTTTTTTTTGTGCTTAATAATAATTGGCGTTTAGTGTGGTGCATTGCAAAATTTTATCGATATCGATATTTGGTCATGTAAACTTTAGTTGTGTGTTTGTATTTGTAAACCACATTAAACATCAGTTATTGTTTTATTGTGTATTCTAATTTTTTTTGTGTTTTTTTTTAGTTTCTTTTTCTTTTATTTTTGCTTTTTAGTTAGACAGTAGATAGTCGTATTTTGTTTTTTTATTTATAAGTAAAAACATCAACTCTGTAAAAATTTGATTGTTACAGAGCGGAGTAGTTCTAGTAGTGAATCATTGTAGCGTTTTAGTCGTGTACACTTACCCATTTTTTTTAAAATCAGTATATTGAAAAAAATTTCACCAAAGATGGCAGAAATAAAATTTTTGTCGCTGCAAAAGCCGGAACTAGTGTATGAAGTAGGCATTCGTGGCGATGTACTTGGTTCAACAGTAGAGGCTTTGAGAAGGCAAATTGTTAAGTTGGCACCGATTTATCCTTCAAAAGATATACTATATTCACATTTAGATGCGGTATCGGATAGGTAGGTAAGATTCGTGATAATATTGATCAACTAGTTGTAAGTTTTAACCAAGCTTTATATGATAGGAAAATGAATCTACTGAACCATGCTCAATTTAGGAAAGCAAGAATTGAGTTGCCTGCGCAAGCTACTACCGCTGAAACAGTTAATTTGTTTAAAGATACACCTTCTTTATTAGAATCATGTTTGTCGCAAATTAAATTGCTGAAAGGCCCTAAGATTAATTCCAGCTCTAGTGATAGCATTGAAACTCCTTTCGGTAATATAACTATTTCTTGTGGGAAGAGCTTTGTGGATTTGATTAAAATAAAATATAATGGCAAAACTTGCGTTCGTGCGTTTATACAGCGTGTTAATAAGTACAGTCAAAGCCATGATATATCAAGTGCCAAAATCCTTTCTTTTGCGTCGGAAATGTTTGTTGATGATGCCAAGCACTGGTACCGTAGCGTCAGAGACAATATTAACTCTTGGCCGGAATTATGCGAGAGGTTAAAGGAAGATTTCAGTCATTCGGATTATGATTATAGGCTTCTGTCTGAAATAAGGTCACGTACGCAAGGTGAAAAGGAAAACATTACCATTTATCTCTCTATTATGTTAGGATTGTTTTCTCAACTTGATAAAAAAATAAGTGAACAAGAAAAAATGAAGGTGTTGTTGCATAACATTCGGCCTTGCTATGCGAATGTGCTGACAGCAGCGTCTGACATCTCTGATCTTGAGTCTTTGCGTAAAATTTGTAAAAAGTATGAAGATGTCCAAGCTCGTTCTTCTCAATTTCACGAACCCCCTAAGGTAACTAATGAGACCCTTGCTCCTGATTATGCTTACAATCAAACCGTGAATGTAAATAAAGGTAATAGATTCAATTCAAATCCAAACTTTTCTAATTCAATTCAACCTGGTAACCAATCAGCTAATAATTACTATAATTACAATAAGGGCTATAATACAAATTACAATTCAAATACAAATTTAGACAAAAATCAACTGAGATCACATCTAAGTACAAATTACAATTCTAATAATTATTACAACAGACAAACCCAAAGTGCTCCAAACTTCAGCAAACCAGTCAATATTGTTAATGTTAAACAAAAATTTTGCCCTCGCTGCAGAGTTGACACTCACTGTTTAAGAAATTGTACTGCTGAACGGAATATCCTCTGTTTCCGCTGTAGGAAACCTGGTGTGCGTTTTTATGATTGCCCAAATTGTCAAAATAAACCTTCATTCGAATCAAAAAACTAATTTAAAAACAGAATTGTAAGTCAAGTAAAAACAACTTTGATAAGCCAGGTTGGGACAATTGGCTACAATTTATTAAGAATTTTTTTACTGTTTATAAACTAACTTCAATTCTGTTAGACAAACCGGAAAATGACTCTCGTCCCTACGTTAATATTAATATAAATAACTTACCTGCTTGTGGATTGCTGGACTCCAGATATTAGGCAACAATTCTCATAAAGAATTGTTATCCCATAATTTAGTGTTGCAAAAAGAAGATTTTATAAACCTTACTGCTGCTGGAGGGCAGTCGCTTAAAAGTATTGGTTATATAAATCTTCCGATTAAATTTCAATCTACATTTGAAATCATTAAAGCTTACGTGGTTCCTGAAATTGACACTCCGTTGATCTTAGGGATTGATTTCTGGCGCAAGTTTGAGCTTTGTCCCAAGTATATTAGCGCAATTGACTTATCAATAAAAGTTTCGGCTCCTGTTGCTCTCCTTTCAGTGGAGACAGGTGACTATCTCAATTCTTATGAAGATCTTGATGACACTAAACGACTCATCGTAGATAATTTGATTGAACAATTTAAAGATATTTCAACTGAGCGTAAAGGTCTCGGAAGGACTAGTCTGATCACGCACCGTATTGACACAGGCGATACATCACCCATTAAACAGAGGTATTACAGGATTTCACCTGAGAAGCAGCGAATTTCGACAGAACAGGTTGACGAAATGTTAATGCTTGATGTTGTGGAGCCCTGTGAGAGTGCATGGTCATCTCCAGTCCTAGTCGTTCCTAAGAAAAATGGAACGCTTCGGTTTTGTCTCGATAGCCGAAAACTGAACTCGTTCACTAAACGTGATGCGTATAGTTTGCCCTATATCTCGGAAATTATCGACAATCTCCGTGATGCCAAATTTCTATCTAGCATCGACCTGTCAAAAGCCTTTTGGCAAATTCCGATCGCAGAAGAAGATAGAGATAAAACCGCGTTTTACGTACCAGGTCGTAGCACTATGCGTTTTAAGACCACTGCTTTTGGTCTTACAAATGCACCAGCGACCCAACAACGTCTGGTTGATTTATTGTTTGGTCAGGAATTTGAGCTGAAAGTGTTTGCGTACTTAGACGACATAATTTTAATAAGTAGCAGTTTTGATGAACATGTCTTACTACTGTTGCGAGTACTAAATAAATTAAAACAAACATTGACAATAAATGTCGAGAAGTGTCAGTTCTTTCGTAACCGATTGAAATATTTGGGTTACGTAGTGGATGCCCAAGGCTTACGGACAGATCCGGAAAAAATAGAGGCGATAGTTAATTACCCAACACCGACTAACAAAAAGGATGTGAAACGATTTCTAGGCACTGCAAAGACGCTTTGTTCCTAATTTTAGTACTGTTGCTGGTCCTCTAAATAGTCTTACGTCAAACAAAAAGAGTTCAGCTCCTTTCTCCTGGACAGCGGAAGCGGACGCTGCTTTTAACGAACTCAAAAAGTGTTTGGTCACTGCACCTGTGCTGGCTTGCCCAGATTATACCAAATCTTTTGAAGTGCACTGTGATGCAAGTAACTATGGGATAGGCGCTATGCTGACGCAATGTGAGGATGGTAAAGAACGACCCGTAGCTTACATGAGCAAATCGTTGTCTGGTGCTGAGAGGAACTACAGCATAACCGAGCGAGAAACATTAGCCGTTCTCCTCGCCCTAGAACATTGGCGCTGCTATCTCGATAATGGACAAACATTCACAGTATACACTGACCATTCTGCTCTGCAATGGTTCTTATCCCTTACCAACCCAACGGGCCGGTTAGCCAGATGGGGAGTTCGATTGTCATCCTTCAATTTTGTTGTTAAGCACCGCCAGGGAGTCGATAATGTGATCCCGGACGCCTTGTCACGTGCTGTACCAGTTTCTGCTTTGTCGACAACTAATGCAATTGATAATACTACAGATTCTTGGTACACGAGTTTATTCAATTCTTGTTTGAATAACCCAAGTAGTCTCGAGAACTACAAAATTCATAACAACATCTTATATCGACTATCAAAAAATAAATGCCCACTTACTTCTGAATTTGCTTGGAAAGAAGTAGTTCCCAGCGAGTTACGTGAGAAATTTATTGCTGAAAACCATGCTGAAACAACAGCTGGTCATTTAGGTATTCACAAAACTTATCTTCGCTTGGCACTACGCTACTTTTGGCCAAATATGCATTCAGATGTAACAAAGTTTGTTAAAAATTGTCACACTTGCCTTTCTGTTAAGCCACCAAATCATTCTACTTTGGGAGAAATGGGCAGGCCAAAACAATGTTCTAGGCCATTTCAAATGATTTTCATAGACTTCGTTGGGCCGCTTCCTGTAAGCCGAAAACAAAATACATTTTTGCTAGTAGTTGTCTGCTGTTTTTCAAAATACTGCTTAATGTTTCCTATTCGCAAAGCTACAGGGGAAGCAGTAATTAAGATATTAGAAGATTCAGTTTTTTTAGTTCATGGTATTCCCCAGACGATTTTCCTAGACAATGGTAGTCAATTTATATCGAATTCGGTAAATAGTCTTTTTGTTAAATACAAAGTTCCAAACGTTTTCTTTACGCCAAAATATAGTCCGCAGGTAAACACGGTGGAAAGATATAACAAAACTATTGTTACCTGTATTTCTTCTTTCATCAATGATGATCATAGAGCGTGGGATGTCAATTTGCCCAAAATACAATTCGCTATTAATAATTCTGTAAACGAAGCCAATGGCTATACTCCGTCTTTCCTAGTCCATGGCAGAGAATTGGTTACTTGCGGTTCTCACTATTTAGATTCCGATTTAGGAGATGAAGTAATTTTCCTTCCTCGTGACATTTACTGCGACGATATAGGTCATTTGTCTTCAATTTTTGATAGTGTCTAAGCTTCCCTTTGGCATTGTCACCAAAGGAATACAGCTCGTTACAATTTAAGAAGGAAACAATTTGAATTCCAAGTGAATGACATTGTCTGGAAACGTACTTTTTTCCAGAGCGATAAAGATAAATATTTTAGCAAAAAGCTTGCACCAAAATTTATAAAATGTAGGGTAACTCGCAAAAAGTCACCTCTGGTATACCAATTAGAAGATATGAATGGAAGAGATCTTGGTACTTGGCATATCAAAGACATGAAAATGTTAAATAATTAAAGCTTAGTTGGGCCGTGTGGTTTACCGGCGCTAGAATTGAACCACCCCATATCTTAACTTGGGTGTCGTAAGATTCGACTAAGGTTTTAACCGGGGAAAGAGTAGCTGCACCTCTCTTGTACTTGGTTCCGTCTTAATATCACTGTGGTCACCATTCCATCTGCTCAGCTTGGTGATTTCAACTTAGGAATAGACCGCTAATAGTGGTTTGTCATTAGAAAGACTTTTGTCCAACAACGACGTATAAAAGTTAATAATGTAATTTGTGCGAGGTATGTGCGCGCAACGCTAGTTTTGCCTCGTTGATACCAACAACAAAGTACTCTTGTCGAATTTACTATGAGTCAATGGATTTCTTTAATATCTATTGCCTCTTTTATTGTTTGAGTAGCCTTAGTAATTATTATAATTGCTAAGGTTAATTAATGTGTGGTGATGTATGTATAGTTTGATTTATAGTAGGTGAGTTGGATAAGTGTGTTTAGTAATTCTCGAAAGTAGTGAGTACGGATTTAACTGAAAAGTGGTTAGTAGTAGTAGTAGGAGGAGCGGCGATACTGTAGCGTTATTTTACATAAATAACTTATTATGTACCTACAAAGTAACCTAGTATTTACAATTTTTTATTTAATTTACATTATTATACTTATTTTACAACTAGAACTAATATTAAACTACTTTCCAATAAAACTAAGTTAATGTGTATCGATAATTTCCTCTATTCGCAAATTATCGATAAGCAACTATCGACACGCCCGTATCTCTAGCGGTCGTTCATACGCATGCGCACTGGCCGGTCTCGATAACAAGTCGAGTAAACGCAGGCGCATCCTAACGGACATTCGCTCATAGACCTTCGGGAGTGCCTTACGTGCCACTTTTCTGCACGACTTCCCGCGCTAAATAACGGTCTTTTGCAATTCGTACAAAATCTGTTACTATGGTGAAGATTTTGATAATATTCTGTCAGTATTCAGCACTAAAATCAGTTTATAAGGATATTTCCCGCTTATTGGGTAAGTGTAAACACTCTGTACATGTATTTTAGTTTTAAGTAGTTGCTTTTGTCTTTCTTTGTAGCAAATGCCACAGCCAATGTACTTTCCCCGTACGTTGTATTTGTTTTGTGCTTGCCTATTCTTTATTCTGCTGATCTCATAAGGTTTATAGAGTTATTTGTTATTGATTTAGTTCTTTATTTCTTGCGTAAACTTCTTATTAATATTATTTTAACAGCTGATTGTGGCTTATTTCATGCTTTGCGTAACTTCAACCATTGTATTTCATAGCAACTCATCTCTAAGCTTCTTATTTTGCATAGAACTCCGCATCTGATTTTATTTTACCGCCACAATCATAATTATTGCATTTCTCCATAATAGCCAGACGTAGGTAGTTAGGTTTTAGTCCCAACGATCACGGCTTTGTTCTAATGCTGCTGGGTTTCAACAGGAATCATCTTTACACTTACAAATACCACGTCGGGTTGGCTGACTTTGAGAAACTATCGGCAGGAGTACATCGTTTGTTGGAACTGGTTGGACGTGGACTTTGACCCGCCGTCGTCGTCGCCGCGTCTTGGCTCAGGGGAGTGCGCTTACGGACGGACCATTACATTTAAAAATGATTACTTACTGGAGACCACCACTTTTAGGATCGAACCTACCTACTTATTTTTTTTAATAAATGAAATATTGTCGTTATTTTAAGCTGCTCTTTTTATTTTAACACAGCCCTCAATTTAATTCACGACAATAGTTGTTGTTCATTTGCATATTTTTTATGTATTTATACAGTTGTGATGTTCAATAATCGATATTAGGCGTATTTTGCGTGAATGGCATTACGAGACATTTGAGTCGATAGAAAAAAGCAAAGATGTAATTTGTATAGCTAAACCAGTATTTCCACTACGACCAACTGAACCGACCAACTAGTTGTGCAGACACGTGCTCGTACCTATCTCTCAGTATCTAGTATTATTCCATGCTTTTTAGACGAGGAGTGTATATTTCATTATAATTCAAACATCATTGTTCTTTTCATCTCGACAATTTTTTTCCAGTGCAATGCGGTATCTAAAGACAGAGAGTATGGAGTGTCCTTTCTGTATGTATGTACCATTGATATACTAGGTAAAAAGGCGTAGATAAGTCATACGCGCTCAAAAAGCGGCACAACAAAAGTTGGCTAATTAGCCAACCTGAACTTAGTCACGCGTCGCTTTGTCTCTTTTTCGCACTTATGCTTAGACTTGCCGTCCTTGTGTAAGTTTAGTGCCATGTTAAAACACCGTTTGCCTTGTAAGTGACCTATCTACGCCTTTGTACTTATAATATCATTGGTGTGCACAGATTTTGTGGTTTTGTTCTCGTGATCCTGCGCGCATTATTTCCGCATCAGAAGCGCGGTTAGCGGGCAAAGGTTTGAGTCCAGTGGCAGCGGAAAATTTGCCGGTTCACAGTTGAAGTCTTCGCCTACTGCTTTCATGCAGAAAATTGGACGGGATTTGGAATACTCCGCCGATCCAAATATTGGAAATACTGGAATATTTGGATTCCGTTCCAGTTGAGTTTGTTGATAGAGGAATCGTTGAATGAGCAACCAGCGAAAATTCAGTTGATTTGGAAAGGTTATTTTCGTTCAAAGTTTTTGATGATGTTTTTTGATGCAGTTTAATACAGTTTTAATAAAAGGAAAACCGTGCACATGCAAGAAAGGACCCCGCAGCGAATGAATGAAAAAATGGTTTTCAGTCACGTTTACTCTTAAAAGAACGTGACGAATGCATACTAGACTAGCGTGATCGCGCTTATTCTGGCTACAATTTAGTCTTGGTGTTGACATTATTAGGGGGGATGTAGTAAGCCTTGTCGTAGAGCGAAACCTATGCTCGGGCCCCCTCCGTGAGTAGCGGCAACCGCCGTGAAACCAATTGCTACACCACGATGACAAGTCAAAGACCCAATCATCCAGGCAGTCCACTTTCCAGACCAGCTCTGCGTGTCATCTCGGTTAACATCGAAGGTTTCTCACAGGACAAGGCGAAAATACTTTCCAACCTATGCCAAAACACGCAATGCGATATATTTTGCGTGCAAGAAACCTACCGAGATGCTTCCCAGAGTAGGCCATACATTTCCGGACTGTCGCTTATCGCCGAGATCTGTCACCCGAAGCACGGTAACGCAGTGTTTGTTGCTCCTGGCGTAAGCATCACCTCAGCTCAGTGCTCATCCACCAACGGCATAGAGATTATCACAGTAGACACTGGGTTCTGTACAGTCAGCTCAGTTTACAAGCCTCCACGCTCACCTTTCCATTTTGATCCCTCTGGAAACTTCCACAGTCAGCAAACCAGGATGATCGTAGGTGATTTTAATAGCCATAGTGTAAATTGGGGCTACAGAAACACCAATGCGGATGGTCATGCAGTGGAGGAATGGGCAGAGCTTCATGACCTGACGTTAATCTATAGCCCAAAAGACCCACCATCCTTCAATAGTGGACGCTGGAGACGCGGCTATAATCCTGACTTGATTTACGTCAGTGCTAATATAAATGCTCAGTGCAAGAAAACTGTCTGCCAGCCTATTCCTCGCACCCAACATAGACCAATAATGTGCATCATCGAGCCTATTGTTCGTCCCGTTACAGTGCCTTTCAAGCGCCGCTTCAACTACGGGAAAGCCAACTGGGAACAATTCTCGTCAGCCATCGATGATGCTCTCCTAGATATCCTACCAATCCCGCAAAATTACGATCGGTTTGCTGAAATAGTCACGTCCATTTCGAGGAAGTATCCCTAGAGGTTGCCGCTCGTCTTACATCCCAGGCCCCTCAAAGGAGTCTGCCAAGCTCCTTAAACTCTATGAGGAATCATTTGAGAGCGATCCCTTTTCCGAAGACACCATAGAGATGGGTGAAAGACTTCTTTCGGAAATTGGCGAAAGTCGGTGTGGTAAGTGGATGGACACCGTTACCAAAATAAACATGACACACAACAGTAAAAAAGCTTGGACCACCATCAGAAAGCTCACCAGTGATGCTCCGCCAGCTGTGTCACCAAGTCAGGTAACGGCAAACCAAGTAGCGCATCAACTTCTGACTAACGGCAAGCCCCCGCACCGGCTTAGCAGGATTCCAAAGGAACCACTTTTAGAAACCCCTCGTAACTCACTTGTCTGCCAACCTTTCAGCCTCACGGACATTGTCAGAGAAATTAAACAGCTTAAAAGTGGGAAAGCCTCTGGAGTGGACAATATATCTGTGGAACAAATCCAACATCTACCTGGGCTGATTGATAACTGGCCGAAACGACGAACTTAAAAAAATGATACGCAAAAAAAAATATTACATTATATTTTGGCATCTTTTTGAAAATAGAACGCCAAATTTGAATTTAATCGAACTGGTGGAATTTGTTTGATAGGACGTAGAACTTTCTCTGTCGTAAATTTTCTTAACAATGGAAAGAAACGAAATTCGTGCGGTGATAAAGTTTTACGTTTTAAAACAGAAAACAGCAACCCAGATTAAAACCAAGCTAGACAGTGTTTTAGGTAATTCTGCTCCTGCATTGAGTACAATTCACACCTGGGTAACTGATTTTAAACGTGGAAGACAGAGCTGCGAAGACGCCCACAGGTCTGGCCGTCCAAATGAAGTCACGAATCCGGACATGATCAAAAAAATTCACAAAATTGTATTGAATGATCGGCGCTTGAAGTTGCGAGAGATAGCAGAGATGGTGAGCATTTCATCTGAACGCGTTTTTCATATTTTGCACCAACATTTGGGAATGAAAAAGCTTTGCGCGCGATGGGTGCCGCGTTTGCTCACTGTTGACCAAAAGCAACGTCGAGTGGACGATTCATCGGAGTGTTTGGCGCTGTTTAACCGAGATCCTAACGAGTTTTCGCGGCGTTATGTAACAGTCGATGAAACCTGGATACATCATTATACTCCCGAGACAAAAGAACAATCTAAGCAGTGGACTGAGAGCGGAAGATCTGCGCCGAAGAAAGCAAAAACGGTTTTGTCGGCCGGCAAAGTGATGGCGACTGTTTTTTGGGATGCTCGAGGGATTATTTTAGTGGATTATCTGCAAAAAGGAAAAACAATAAATGGAGAGTACTACGCAAGCTTGCTGCAAAAATTAAGTGAAGAAATCCAGAAAAAACGACCACATTTGGCCAAGAAAAAAGTTTTGTTCCACCATGACAACGCACCTGCACACACGTCAATGGTTGCAGTCGCCAATCTCCATGAATTGCGGTTCGAATTGCTACCGCAGCCACCCTATTCCCCGGATCTGGCCCCGTGTGACTTCCACTTATTCCCAAACCTGAAGAAATGGTTAGGTGGTTTTCAGCCTCACGGACATTGTCAGAGAAATTAAACAGCTTAAAAGTGGGAAAGCCTCTGGAGTGGACAATATATCTGTGGAACAAATCCAACATCTAGGTCCCGTCGCTGTGTCTTGGCTCTTAGCTCTTTTTAACAACTGCATGGTCTCTGTAAGGATCCCTCGCCTATGGAGGAAAGCCAGAATAGTCGCTATTCCAAAACCGGGGAAGCCTACAGATGACCCAAAGAGTTTTAGGCCGATTTCACTCTTTTGCCACACCTTCAAGCTCTTTGAAAGGTTGCTACTTAATCGTCTTGCTAGTCTCATTGACCCAAAATTGATTCCAGAGGCTGGGTTTCGTCCTGGAAAGTCTTGCTGTAACCAAACCCTGAATCTAACTCAATATATTGAGGATGGCTTTGAGACTGGCAAAGTAACGGGCACTGTCTTCGTCGACCTTTCTGCAGCCTACGATACAGTTAACATAAAGCGACTACTATGGAAGGTGGATAGACTCACTGGAGACCGCAAATTTGTCCAGGTTCTTGGCGAGCTCCTACAAAACCGTCGATTTCAAGTACACCTGCGCTCTGAAAAAAGTCGTTGGAGAGTCCAAAAGAACGGACTGCCTCAAGGTAGTGTTCTGGCGCCGATTCTTTTCAACATATACACCAACGACCAACCTGCAAGCCCAAACACGACTCGCTTCCTGTATGCTGACGACCTTGCACTGACTTCGCAAGGATCTTTTGAGGAGGTAGAAGAAAATCTCAATAGAGCACTCGAAGGACTGAGTGCTTTTTATGACGAGAACGTCCTTAAACCAAACCCCTCAAAAACGCAGTCATGTGCATTTCATCTCTGTAATAGAGAAGCAGGTCGGGAATTGAACATCCAGTGGCGGGGTGTACACATAACCCACTGTAAGCACCCTAAATATCTAGGTGTCACACTAGATAGGTCGCTTACTTACAGAAGGAACTGCGAAAATGTCAAACAAAAAGTTTCTACACGCAATAACCTCCTTCGGAAATTGACGACTACCAACTGGGGAGCATCACCTAAAGTTCTACGTACTACTGGGCTGGCTCTTTGCTACTCCGCGGCTGAATTGGTGGATGTAGCCTTGAACGAAACGTGCCGGATTATAACTGGCTGCCTCAAGCCGACCCCGGTACAAATGCTACATCCGCTGGCCGGTATTGCGCCTCCAGATATTCGCAGGAACGTAGCGTGTGCCATAGAGAGAGCCAAACTTGAATCGGACCAACGGCACCCTATGCACAATTATTCTCCTGTGCCACAAAGGCTGAAAAGCCGCAAAAGCTTTTACAAATGTACAGCTCCGATTCATGGCGAGGCCTCTCAAGCCAGATGTGACCTCTGGCGGGCGCAAACTTCGCTGTCTCCTCCATTCGTCCCGCTCTCGGAAAATCTCCCCACTGGGTGTGAACTTCCAAGAACTCTTTGGAAGTCTTTAAACAGACTCCGTACCCAGGTCGGTCAGAGTAAAGAAAACCGTCTCAGGTGGGGTTTTTTAGACGGGGCGGACCTTCGGTGCGAGTGTGGCGCGACTCCGCAGACAATGGCCCACCTTTAATCGTGTCCTGCTTGTCCTGACTCGTGCTCCCTGGAGGAGCTCATGGAGGCCTCAGATGGAGCAATCAGGGTGGCGGCATACTGGGCAAATAAAATATAAAATTTTTGACGAGCCATCGACTCGAAAGAAGAAGAAGACATTAATAATAAATAAATAAAGAAATACTCATGGGCAGTTAATACTAACCTATCCTGTTTAATCCACTAGTTCTGTCGCCCACGGGACAGCAGCGTGATAAAATAATTATCACCTGTGCGTCGTAACAGAACGATGTCTATCAATCATATTATACACCTTACATAATACAGTACATTTAGTATTAATTGCAGTTGTGGAGATCAACTGAACTGCGGAAAAAGTCAAAGTTCTGAGGAAAACCTATGTGAGGGTACGGTTTTCCTTGTAGGTGTGCAATTAGTAGGTATTTCTATCATTAAGAATTATGTCGTGTGCTGATTCAATCATATATCCTCAATCATAAAGAAGATTATCATCATAAAACATAAATTATAAGGCATACGGCTACTTTAAGTTAAACTGCTTATAACAAATAAAAAATCACAAAAAGATAACGAAATATATAATAAAATAAGCTTAATTAAAAATCCTTTTTTAACAAGCTTTTAAGCCGTGGAGCAGAGTATCCTTGTTAAGACAAATCCAATGAGCCCAAACACGACTAGGTTGTGGTGTGTATTTAAGGAGTTCCTATGGCCACCTTTCGGCTCCATCATGAGACCCTGGACATCACGTATGACTAAAGATCTTGTTAAGACAAATCCAACGAGCCCAAACACGACTAGGTTGTGTTGTGTATTAGAAGAGTTCCTATGGCCACCTTCCGTCTCCATCATCAGACCAGCTCCATGATACCATAATATTGCATTGTCTTTGCGGTTACATAAGTGTACCAAATTTCAGCAAAATCCAATGGCAACAAGTGCTTCAAAATTGAGTTGCAAGATTTCGCCCGAACATACCCACAAACCCACCCACATACATACATACAGTGCAAGCTAAATAAAAGCTTGTAAAAATAGCCAGAAAGATAATATTCACTAGCATTAGTGGCTAATTAATAAATAATTATATTCTAGTTACCTGCTAGCGTAAAATTGAAGCGATTCTAAATATAACATTGTATTTTAACATTATATTTTAACATTGAAACTATCAAAACGAGTGTATAATCCGACTACCGGCTGCTCGCCCCATAGCACTCGATCGCGCAATAACATTCACAAAAGAGCTCGTAAGACGTCCGCACCGCACGGAGGTTGCACGATAAATGACGGGACACAAAGCGACGAGCGCACTGAAATATTAACAAACTACCCGCTTCACGACCACTCAAATGTCCGTTTATTGCTGAGCTTATAGCTTTGTGTTTATTTTCCGTCTGGATTTAGTATTAGGAATGGTTTGATTCAAAGTAAACGTAGTTTTACTCAATTATTTGCAATAGGGGTGCACTATTGAATCAAGTTTCGTAATGTTTGGGAGAAAATTTTAACCTTTTATTATTTTCATGAGAAGAGAAATAAAAATCCTACATTTCAAGCTCATATTACTAACCCAAGTATACTTTCCGTGGTTATGTTTTAGATTGAAACAAAAAATCTCAAATGTCTATCACATGTTTATAAACCATACTTATTAGAAAATTAACTGAAGAAATCCACCTTAACGAGTTCCTTTACGTTGACTTCACACACGATTTCGCCCCCCACCCCCCCCCCCCCGAACCCCGTCTGCAATTCTGCTAAGCACTGAATCGTGAATAGTGTGTAATTGGATGAAACAAGTCTAACTGCATCACATCGCGCCAACTCCTGTTTGCCTTAAAAATTTACAGGTGTACTGTCGTTAAACAGGTGAAAGAAAATAGGGGAAAATGGCGTGGCGTCGCGAATGCTGTTTTAGTGCAAAATTAAACGCTTTACAAAATATAAATTACAAAAAAATGGGACAGTGTTTTGTTTCAAATAGTTAATAATCATTATTAACCTAATGACGAAATACACTTTTAAAAATACAATTGATTCTCATCTTATTGAAATAATTGTCGAAAAGTAACAAAATCTAGACACAAAAGTTAAACTCTCTTAGAACACGTAGTAACTTTCAGCGAAGCCGTATCTTTGATGACAAAACCACGATTTTCCCTGAAACTAGACAAGATAAGTGGCGGAATCTCGCCACCACTCATGGACTCGTGAAACACGTTCTAACTTTGTAAAATCACTTTTAAGTTTCTTTTACACCTGGGCTGTATGGAAATGGAAGAAAGTTTTACCTTTGTCTTACACCGCTCATAGTTCGAGAGGTATTAGAATAAAAGCAGGTAAGTTAGTTTTGTTGGAGGAGCTTTTGAGGTAAAAGGGTTCTTGAGTTTAATAAGTTGGAACGTTTAGGTTTTAGGAGGTGATGTTGGAGATGAAATTAGCTTACGTCTACAGCTAAAGACTTTTAAAAATTTCTCATATTAATACCTGATTCTTTACGTAACATTTATGACGACTATCTGCCTATAGATGTTGTTCAATATGCAGTTAACAACGGGTACATAATCATTATCAGCTTCATCATCAATACGAGTATAACTACGGGTAGTGGCTCTGTGAGCTGTAGAACTCGCGAGTATTTTTTTTAAATACCTGATTCATGTTTTTTTTTTTTACTATTTCAACCATCATAACTCCGTCATTTTTTAAAATTTCCAAAAAGCGACTCATTAAAAAAATTCTATTAGTTTATCAAACCAGCTCACAAAGTTTTCTAAAAATTGGTTGAAAAACGCGACCTGCAGATGAGAACAAACAGATCGACAGATGGACAGATAGACATACAAAAGCACTTTTTACTTACTGAACCTTCTTTTTTTTTCATGTCAACCTTTGCGGACCTGTGCAAACCTCACCGGTAGTACATTTGAATTTATATACGGAAATTGCAGGTAAATATTGTCGGTATACATTTCATTTAAAATTCGGTGTCCGTAAATCGTTTATCCCAAAATTGCAACTCACGTTTCAATTTCCAGGCGCCTCAAAAGTTAATTTTGAAAACAAGTTAAAAGCTTCCATCGCTCGCTGCCGTGAAAATCAAAAAATTACATTCATTGAGTTACAAATCGAGTTTGGGGGCCCCCGGCAGAAAACATCTTGCATTTTTCCCGCCAAAATCGAATTTGCACGTAGATTGTTAACTTGTAACCTTCGTTAGCTGCGATTGTCAAGAGTTTATTTTTCCTTATCTCTAATCGGGGTAAAACCAGGGCAAGGATTCTTTCTTATTCTAACATCTTTTGATGGTCGTTTTAAATACTTGAAGTAAAAAAGAGATTTGCAGTGAGCTTTGAGCGATCTCGTAGAGCTTTAACAAAAAATTCTACGCCAGCTACGCCGTAGCAAGCATGTAGCACTTTGCTACGATATTAAGTTTTTTTTTAATAATTCAAATACGAGGATGTTTGGTTAAACAACCAAGAGGCAGAGATTATATAGATATGTTAACTAATATTTAATTAGATAAATAAGTTACAAATAACTAACATCAATATTCCCAGTTACAGAGACGTAATGAATATATTTGAATCACCACCAGTCACCACCAGTCTACTCGTGACCATGGAGCGTGTAACCGTTCCGAAATATCGAGGTAACAATATTAAATATTACCGTGGTAACAAACCCGCGAATTGTGAGAATGTTAGTGTTGTGAACAATGAAGTTTATAAGATTAAACCCCCTTAACTCAGTGAGGTAGAGTTGCCAGCTTACAATGCATAATACCGTGCAAAAGAGCTCAGTTCAGTTGGAACTGGGTTTAAGCACTTTGCGTATGAGTTGGCAACTTGCTTCCATACAGCAGCAAGTACCACTCATGAGAGGCGTATGCATGATTGATGTCTCGTGTGAAAGTTGGGGTTGCAAATTTATATGAGCACAAAATATGGTAGATCTTGTGTTAACCGAATAATAATAATAAATAAACATGTGAGGACATCTTATTATTCGTCTTAGAATCTACAAAAAAAAGAAAGCCTACGCTTAAGTCGATCAGGCCAACCACGCTGCCAGAAACACATCACAGTTTAAGTAAAATAATACAATAAACTGAAATAAAAAAACCCAACAGCTAGAATAACACTGTTACAAAACAGACTTTGACAACTTATACGATGAAACCAATAAATTTCCACTTCTACCAATAAAACTACTATTTACTTCTTTCCAATTCAATTTATTCACTAAACTAAATATATTCCAATCAAATGAGGAAAAACTAGGGGAAGAAATGGCAACCCAGAAACCGGTTCTCAACTACAGCAGATTCTTCTAGCTGCAGCTTTCAGTGAGGTACGGGGTTCGAATACCCGGCTGGCACATTTATTACCATGCTTTTATATTACTTTCTTTCGGTGTAAGTAACTGATTTCTGAACTATACAGAAGTTAAGAGATTTTAGTAATTTTTTTGAAAAGAAAATATTTATGAAAATAATCTTATTTTATTTGAGGAGTTTTTACTAAGATGCATTTATTTATGCTAATACACGTATACCCGTATGTTATTATATTTCAAAATATTGAATGTCCATTAACTAATTACAAAAAACTGCACACAAGAAATAATACCTAAAGTAAAAACGCTTTCAAACGTCATCAATCGAAAACACACAATGTTCATCAAAAATACAGGCACGTATACGCATTAAAAAAAATCTGTCGCTAGCACTTTACTGGCTGGTTGTAAAAAAGAATAAAACAACAAAAAATCACATTCGACCGCCAATCAACAGAATTGAGCGCAATCCATCAACGTGTCAGTGCTGCGGCGTTCCAATTTTTGAAAAGTTTTCATCTATTCGTTCGGAAGTAATTAAAATGGTCTCAAGTTTGATCGTTCATCATTCTTCGGGAAAAACGTGTCGTCGGATGTGATCGATCGACCTGGGCCGCGATCGCGTAAGTCGAGCTTGCTTCGTTCACTTGGCTTGGCTTCAAGCAAGTTGAACGGTATTCCGATTCCGATTGTAGGAATTGTCTAACTTTTGGGACGGTAATCGTCTTGGGGACAAAGAGTAAAAATATTCACTTGTAATCGTCTTCGTTGACTTGGCTTGCTCCTTACGCGATCGCTTGAAAGCCGCTGGCGGTCTTCAAACCCGCCCCAAGCAAAGCAAGTCCGCTTACGCAATCGCCCGGCTGCTGTTGATAAACAATATTATTAAGAATTAAAAAAGTTTATTTGTAGACTTCTTCACTATTTTGGCACAACATTGTTAGGTTAAAATAATTAGATTACCTATCTAATAAAAATCTAAAATCTATCTATCTATAGTATATTCTCTTCTATTCTAAAATATATTTCAACATGCAACAACAACAACATTTTATTTTCTTAACTTTTCAACGTGGGACAAAATAAAAATAAGTATTTTCAAAATTAGTCAAGACAAGTCAAATACTAGCCAAAGACCAACTAAATTAAGAATGAACTAAAGACCTAACATAATATTTCTATAGGTGTATATATACCTAAACTAATCTGTAATATTTTCTTATATCAGTATAATCTAATAATATTCTAAAAATATATTTACTTGTGTACAATAAATTGTCCCTCCAGACTCGTGGACACCAAAAAAAATTAAATTACTTACTAAATACGACACCCACAATCGTTTCTCATCCGTGCAGTATAAATCAGTCAAGTCAAATGGCATAAATATGCATATTTTATATTTGCACAAGAATTCCTCTTTTTACTCCTCCCAGCTGTCATGTAAAAAGGAATTCTCAAAACAACAGCAACATTCTCTTAGGTAAGCTAAAGAAGTTTTTCCTATGAAACTGCACATTAGTATGCATTATTGCAAATTATTCAGAAAGCTACTTTTTGTTAAGGACCGAAGACTACGGGGTGGCAAAGTCGTGTGCATGCTTCATTAGAATAAGTCGTTAGATACATCTCTAATGAGATGCAGTATTGTAATTACGAAAGTTAAGCAACAGCTAGTCTGGCCAGAAATGGGTGACCGGTTTTAATTTAGAATTCCGTGTTTACAAAGGTATGTTAAGCCTTAGAGATGACACTCGCATTACCTACCATTGTAATCTACCTATTATGACGTGTATGAATAGTGGCAATGTGAGGACCTTCATATAAAAATCCAGTTGTAGACTTCGCGAATTTGAAAATATTTTGATATGGCTGAAATATGTTTTTTTTTTACGTTTTCAAACTGAGGCGACAGAAAAATTACCAATCCTGCACAAAATTTCACGAGAATCGGTTGCAAATTGGGACAACAGAGTTTGTTGTTTGTTGTGTAACAGAGTTTTTATCTTCGCGCGACATAAACTTGGATACTATTGGTGGTCACTTTATATGTCGCGCGGCCAGTATTATTATCTCCCTTATTTCTCTGTGATTATTATAGTACTCTGTGATTTTATGGAAGGTGGTCATGTAGAGGAGAACAGCTGGACATTCACCGGACATCCACCGGACATCTGCCGGACAAATAACCATAATGAAAGCATTATTGCCCAAGTTGAACCAGAAATGAAAATGTTTGTTCCGTTTTTACGCCCAAAGTACTGAACGGATTAGGATTAAATTTGGAATGGAGATAGTTTGTACACCCTAGCAAAAAGGAAGCATAACTGCGGACAGCGAGTAATTCATACTTTTCTCATCCCCCATATATCAACTTGCCCCTAGGGAGGGGTCTGGTGGTCAAGACACTGCTCATAGTTTTGAATCATTGCAGCAAAGTCTAGTGACCTACATTACCTACCTATACAATATTCAACCATTCAATTTATACGAGTATAATCATTTTTACTGGAAATTATCACAGTATCTTACTTAATTATTATTGTTGGGAAAAAAAATACAGCAGTGTCTCTCTTTATAATTGCGCTTTACAAAGTCAAGTGAAATTATTTTAAATGGGTCACTCCGAGGCCAGATTAAACTGTCAACAAGTTAAAATGGCATTTGACGTTGACAGCTGTCATTTCAATTTGCCGCCGGAAGTAGAATAGAAATTCCGTAGCCTTTTGCTACGACTCTCGTAGCTCGTAGAGCAAAGTCAACATGAAATATAACGGAAAATTAGTAAAACGGGTTACAACATGGTTCAGTCAGTTTAGATTTTATTTTAATACAGTAAAACGTAAACGTAAAACGTTTAAAATAATATAAAAAAAAATTAGAAGAGTACATTTTATTAATCGACTGCACGAATTGGAACCAAAATAAAACTTGATGTGTAGCTTAAGTTGCTGCCACTTGTCAAGCTGATCCATATATATAATCAAGCAATTTTAAAATGATTTTTGTATTAAACCTCTTTCAGCTGATAGAAAGCGACGACAAGGTATCCAGAAGATAAGCCCTGATGACGCCAAAGATTTTCGGAATACAGACTCTGACAAAAAAGGTGCACCTGATGAAAAAAAAGATGCAAGTTTTAATTCCAGCTCCACATGGTCTGGCACTCCGCCCCTTGCGTTCCTACCCGACTGTAGAGACCCAAAAAGAGGGTTATGTTTTAATGTTTTGGAGACTTTCTCGTTGCAGTTTTTTCGCCGCACCGATTTATTCACAGAGACAGATCCGCTCCCCGTTCGGCTTTTTGCCCTAAAGCGCTCTTTAAATAATTGTCTGGGCTAGGTACGATGAGATATTCACAAAGGCCGACTCTTATGTCTGACTCAACAGAACATTGAGTGTTCTAACCTGAATAAAAATAAGCGAATTGATGATAAATGTGGTAATTTATTAAATATGAATACTAAACAAAACAAAATGTAGCAATATTTTTAAACTGTGTTCTAGATTCTTTATATCTGCAATAAGGATCTGTGACGTTTAAAAATTGTCTCTTACAAAAATAACATATTAATTGAATTTACCTCAGGTAAATTATGTTTTGTTTAGTATTCATATTTAATAAAAAATGACACTCTTTTGCCCATGAATTTAAAACCAGGTTTCTCGTATTGCTACTAGAAAGAAGAACAAGTTAACAAACATTTTACATATATACTATTAATGAGTTCGACGAGTCACAAAGTAGATGGCGCGGCGCGGGGCCCCAGACAGAAAGTCCACTCAGAACAAAACGCCAAACGCAAATTTCACGCACGCACACATGACGTATCATTTATAATAGGCGTTGCCACGCAGTTCCCAAACAGTGTGCAACCGCTTTCTGTACCGATTAATAGCAGAAATTTTCCAAAATTATGGTACTAAATACTCAATAACAAAATCGTATTTACCTGTGAAATTTATAGTTTTTTGTAATGTAGCATTTAGCTACAGCACAAGATACCATTAGATTGCGTATAAAATATTTGTATTTTATTAACATTAACATTAACATTCAAAATTTTAAATCAAGCGGGCCGCCGCTGGTTAATACTCAAAAAAATAATGTCACGCCAGTACTTTGATGTGCATCTCTTGCTGACTTGCAGCCATCCATAAGGATAAGACGTCTCTTTTCCACGCTATAGGGGTCTACTTACGCAGCAAAAAAAAAATCTAAATCTATGGTGCAAACAGTGCAGTGCTCCATAGCGTTTGTTTGCCCAAAGAGTGAGTCTGGCAAGATGACGTAATTATATTTGAAAGAAGGCGGGAGTTCTGTAAACTTTTTATTTTATGATAGTCAACTACCAAAAACTACTTGTGGCCCGTCCCTAGTGCGCTCCTTTGTTTTTGTTTTTTATCACCGTGCATTTGTCAGCGGTGATCGGCCATTGTCTGTTCTTGTTTTTGGGCTAATGGCGCCTGATGTCACTTTTATGGTTAAGAATGTAAACTGATATGTAATTAGCCAAGAATGGCAATAAAAGACATTGAAAGTCATTGTTTCGATTCAATTTACATAATTTAAGTCGAAGTATAATTTTATTTTATGCATGGTGTTATAAACGAGTTGTTATAAATGAAAATCTTATATTTTCAGTAAAAGTTATTTTTAGGAGACTCTGAATATAATGAACTCATAGATAACAGAAGCCAGCCAGCAGCTCATAGCCAGTGTCTCTCAAATTTTTTGCATCTTGAGTAGTAGACACAGAGTTCAAGAAAACTGAAAATTAGACGGTGCCTATCTTGATGTAGAGATTGAATCAAATAATCCGCAAATTTCTCACCGTCACCGGCTTCTCGCTTCATACAAAGTCGTTCCTATCGCCATACACATAAATGCGTTCAAAGATAAGTTTGCTCCCCTAAACTGGCCTATTTTTCAACAGCTGTACGCGTGACGTCCCCTTACAAAACGAATTAGTCAAAAAGTAGGTCAAAGAGTGAGCATTTGCGCCCCATGTAACATTTTTTTTCTGCTTAATGTGCTGCACACTAAGCGAGCTTGCTCGTGACTTCGTTAAGTGTTGTTTCTGTTCTAATTAAGGGTTTTGTTCTTTAAATAAGAACTGTTTGAATAAAATTAAAGCAGTGAGAGTTTTGAAACCTTCAACTCCAAGGCCGTTTAGGTCTTCTTCGTAATCCTACTAATATTATAAATGCGAAAGTTTGGATGTTTGTTTTGCTGAATCACGCTTGAACCACTGGACGGATATCGAGATGAAACCTGGCACACATTTAGGTTAGCCCTGGAATACGACATAGGATAGTTTCTATCCCGAAAAAACATCTCATTCCTACGGTAACCGAAAAAAGAATCGAATTTGCTGCCAACGATGGCGACACCTTGTGTATTAAAAATTTCGTACCGGTCTACAGTAGACTCGAACGAAATGCACATCAAATTGAAGAGCGTAGAAAAATAGTCAATCCGAGTATTATAATGGCATTGCGAACAAACGTAAACATGTCAATGCCATCAATGTGTTTTTTTTTTATTTGTTCGTTCTTTCGAACAGGCTAAGGTCAATGACCATGCTGCCTTGTCTTTAGTCATAAATCTTTGCTTGAGTGAAAATCCGAGGTATAAGTCTTTAGTATTATAATATATTCTTGAGTAAAAGTCCAAAATAACATGATACTATTGTCTGTGCCGGGGTAATACGTCTTCCCTTGACGTCTTCTGTCTTCATCAATGTGTTCATCACGGTTCCTAAGAATGTCCACATATTGTTATGTTTTTGAGTTTATTAGAAACTCCCTTCAAGATATTTAAATACGGACTCGACACACTGGATTTTACCATAATTCTCGGACTTGACAGAACCGGATTAGACATGAATTTACCCTACTGGATTTGAGAAAATGAGAAGACTTGGCCTCGGCCTTAATACTAACTAATTGAAGACTTGGCTCCGGCCTTTTTTTTTTTAATGGAAAAGTAAAATGAAATTACAGACCAGGCAGTATGGGCTGAGATCCCTTCGCCAGTCCAGAAAGAACGAACTAAAAAAAAAATGTGTTCATCACGTGTCACAAGTACTTGTTGTTTTTTGGCATGGTGCTTTTTTTTTTTTTTGGAATTTATGGCCCGGTTACTAGACCTTTAAGCCAAGTCTTTTTAAAATTTTAACTGTCACTTCACTTCGTTGCTCACAACACAAGTTTAAGTTTACAATTTATTGAAGGAGTTTTTAATATATTTATACAATGGATAATTATATTCTTTTGTTTTAAGTAATTCACACAAGCGGCGGGGGCAATTATTTAAGTCCAAATCACTTATTTCACTGGCTAGAATCAAACGTTGTACTGTAAATGCAGGACATGAAAATATCAAGTGCTCGGCATCACAATATGGTTCTGGACAATGTTCACATCTACTGTTATTAACTATGTTCAATCTGTTAAGGTGGGCTGGTGTAGTGGAATGTCCAAATCTAAGGCGGTTTATAATGGTGATAAAATCACGGCTTGCTGAGTGTAAGTTATTGTACCAGGGCTTGGTTGGTAAAGTATTCTGAATTTCTCCATACCATTTTCCTTTAATTTCCTGGTCGGTCTTCCAGAATTCTCGCCATAAGTGCAGTATATCTTTTGTTATATATTGAAAACAGTCAGTAAATGGTATTTGCATCACTAAACTTACATCTAAAGCATTAAGACCTTCATAAGCTGCCCTGTCTGCAACTTCATTACCCGTAATTCCTATATGTGAGGGAACCCACATAAAGGACACCTCAATGTCGTTTCGAGAGTATTTAATTAAATACTCTTTGATGTTGTAAATTAAATAATTGGTTTTATAATTAATGTTGTTATTTACAAGGCAATGAATTAAACTTAAAGAATCCGTCACAATCAAAAAATATTTACGGAAATGTACATTTGCAATTCTTTTTACAGCTTCCAGGACAGCATATGCTTCTGCAGTAAAAATGGAACAGGCTGTGCTCAAAATAAAGCTCTGCGCAAACTTAATTTGTGGGTCATAAACTGCACTTCGCACATGGGAATCACCCTTGCTTCCATCTGTATAAAATCGGTAATACTTCTTGTTTTGTTCCAAAAATGCTAGGTATTCTATATTAGAATTAATCTTTGTTTTAATAATTTGGATTGGAAACAAAAAATTGTTGTATGAAGCTCTATAGCATGGCCATAAAGGTTGTTTAAATATAGTAGAATTTTTTTTTTTGTATTAGGTCCTTACATATGAAATTGGCGTTTTGTCGTACTGGCCACTTTGATCACAAATTTCTCCTATTTGGTTAGGAATTCGAAATTCAAATTTATACAGCTATTTCCACATGTAGTTGTGTTTCGTAAACCGTCATTCATTTGTTTTTTTACTTATCTTTTTTCTGTTTGCATCGCTCGATTTACAAAATGGAAAATTTGAAATATCGCGTTATTTACGAGTACGAGTTCCACCGTGGCACCAGTGCTGCGGAAACGGCTCGAAGGGTTAATGATGTGTATGGCGGTTGTGTCGCAAAAGAAAACACAGTGCGTTTTTGGTTCCAACGTTTTCGTTCTGAAAATTTCGACCTGCAAAACAAGCCCCGTGGACGGCCGGAGACCCAAGTTGATAATGAAGCATTGAAGGCTATTGTGGAAGCGGATCCATCGCAAACCACGTCCGAGTTAGCTGCAGGCTTCGGTGTTAGTGATAAAACTGTTTTAATCCACTTGAAGCAAATTGGGAAGATTAAAAAACTTGAAAGGTGGGTTCCTCACGAATTGAGTGAAGCAAACCGGCAAACGCGCGTCAACTGCTGCGTTACATTACTTGACCGGCACAATAACGAAGGGATTTTAAATCGAATCATTACCTGTGATGAAAAGTGGATTCTCTACGATAATCGGAAGCGCTCATCGCAATGGCTGGACCCTGGCAAGCCAGCCAAAGCCTGCTCCAAGCGAAAATTGACCAATAAAAAGTTACTTGTAAGCGTTTGGTGGACTAGCGCCGGTGTCGTTCATTACAGTTTTCTCAAATCTGGCCAGACGATTACGGCAGATGACTATTGTCAGCAATTGCAAACCATGATGGAAAAGCTAGCTGGTAAACAACCGAGGCTGGTCAATCGCTCTACGCCACTGCTGCTTCACGACAACGCTAGACCACACACTGCACAACAGACGGCTAGCAAATTAGAAGAGCTTCAATTGGAATGTCTAAGGCATCCACCGTACTCCCCGGACCTTGCTCCAACAGATTACCATTTTTTTCGAAATTTGGATAACTTCTTGCAAGGGAAAAAATTCAACTCAGATGGGGCAGTCCAAATCGCCTTCAAAGATTTTATTGATTCCCGTCCGAATGGTTTTTTTAGTAAAGGGATCAATGAACTACCTATGAGATGGCAAAAGTGCATAGATTACAATGGCTCATACTTTGATTAAATAAATATACTATATAAAAATTTTTCGACTTTTTGTTCCTCCCATACAAAACGCCAATTTCATATGTAAGGACCTAATATTTCCAGAAGAATGTGGCACATCTTGGGAAAATCCCCTGCAAGAAGTTTACGACCTGAAGTGAGAGGACCTTCAAGATGTATAGTATGAGGTACAATTTTTTTAATTAATAATTGATTATTTGAAGCAGTAAGTTTAGCACTGTATCTTTTAGCAATGAGCAGTCTCCTCAGACAGAGTGGTTCAATTTTAGACTCAACCTCCATAGCTCGGATGGGAGTTGAGCACATTGCACCCAAAATAACACGCAGAGCCCTATTCTGCAACACATCTACTTTATATACATATCTACTATTTACATATGCAAGGCAACTATAGTCAAAGTGGCTTCGCACTATAGATTTATACAGCATAGATAGTGTTTTAGGGTCTGCACCCCAAGACACTCCTGCTAGACATCGAATAATATTTATACCCTTTAAAGCATTCTGAGAAATATGACGAATGTGTTACTCAAAAGTCAATTTAGTATCTAACACAACACCTAAAAATTTATGATTCATAACTGCTGGAATATTTACACTATTATAATTAACATGAACTGTGGGAGTGTCTCTGCTGAATATCATCACACTACTTTTACTTGGATTAATTTTTAAATCAAGTTCATCCGTGTAGTACCTATGCAGTTGTTCAAGTGCAACATTTACATTATTTACTGCAACATCTACATTGTAATTTACACTATAAAAGACCAAATCATCTGCAAACTGCAAGATATTTACATTATTAGTATTTACATATTTACAAATTTCACTTGTATATAAGTTATATAGTAAAGGAGACAGTGTCGCCCCCTGCATCGTACCTTTTGAAGCTGATTTAGGACCATATAAAATGTTATTATGTTTTACATATAGATTTCTATTTGTCAGAAAATTATGTATCCATTTGCATAGCAGACCAGGGATGCCTAATCGCGATAAGATTTTAACCAAAAAACCTGGCTGAACGTTATCAAACGCCCCTTGAACATCAAGAAATGCGCAAACGATTGATTTGTATTGTTTTTCATATTTCAGGTCCGATATCAGGGTGACGAAGCTGTCTGCACAACTGCGACCTCTACGAAATCCAAACTGAATATTTGGAATAATGCCCTTTGACTCCACAAACCAGTCAAGGCGAATCTTAATCATGTTTTCAAATATTTTGCCTAAGCATGACGACAGAGATATAGGTCGATACGAATTAGCGTCATCCGGAGGTTTGTCGGGCTTAAGTATTGGAATAACGCACTGAGTCTTCCAAGATTCTGGTATAATTTGTTGGAGCCAAAGAGCATTAAGTATTTTTAAAAACAGTTTCTGGACAGACAAATGAAGATGTTTAATTAAAAGATAAGGAAATCCATCTAAACCAGGAGTAGTGTTACGACGTGTCTCTAAGCTCATCTTAAACTCATCAAAAGTAAATGGATCTAATAAGAATTTTGAATCACTGTTTGCGTTATGAAGACTAAAATAGGTATCTAATCCTTCTACTTCTCTACTATTAATTGCAAGTTTATCTAAGAAGGAGTTCACAAATTCGTCACAGTATGATTTATTATTAGCTTTAAGACCTTTAAACATCTTGATATAATTCCATATTTTACTGATTGGTGTTGTTCTATTAAAACTATTGCAAAGGTTTCTCCAGCCAGACTTTTTCTCCTCAGAAATAGTCCTTTTTTTAATTGCATCTAATTTTTTATATTGTATAAAGTTTGGTATAGTAGGATTATTTCTATAGAATTTCAGTGCTTCATATGACGCAACTACAGCTTTTTCACATCTTTCATTCCACCAAGGAGCTGGTGGCTTACTTCTAAATGTACCAGATTTACTAAATTTAGGAACACACTCCTGTTTTAGAGCATTCAGTCTGTCACAGAAACTATTATAAGCTTGTAATGGATTACACACATCCACAGTTACATTATCAAAATAATTTTCAGATATTTGGTTGTAATGGGTCCAGTCTGTCTTGTTGTAAAGGAATTTTTCTATTGGAGGGTTATATTGATATCTGTCTATACTTAATGTGATTTCCATGATAACAGGAAAATGGTAGCTTCCCATGTTGTTGTCGTGTACTGTCCAGTTACAAAATGGAGCTATACATGCACTGGCAAAACTAACATCAATAGCTGATGGTACAGTATTGGGATAATGTATTGTAGTAACAGGGCCATCGTTAAGGATACACAGGTCTAACTCGTCAATTAAATCATAAAGCTGTTGCCCTCGAGCTTTTGTTGACAAGCATCCAAATGCTATATGGTGAGCATTAAAATCTCCAGCCACTAGTATAGGTTTAAGGAGATCCCTTATAATATTACGGAGTCTATTTATTCTCATATGTCCACTCACTGGAAGACAATAAGAACTTAAAATGGTAAGTTTTCCACGCTGTGTCGAAAGGGATATCGCAATAGTTTGGATATCTTCATAAAAAGTAGTTTGTAAGAAATTATATTTAAGAAATGGTTTTATTAGGACAGCAACACCGCCTTGTTCATTATTAGCATTTTTATAATGAATATTGTAACCGGGTATGCGAAACATGCGACCAGTATTCTTGAACCATGTCTCATTAAGAAGACAGATATCAATATTTTGTTCTTGCAAAAATTTAATTAGAAATGGCTTTTTACTATGAGCACTCTGGATGTTGTAGTGTGCAACACGTAACTGTGATTGTGTGGTAGGCGTAGAATCCATTAACTAAGAGATTTAAAAAGCATTTCTTTAATGGATTTTGTAGTGATTTGTACCATCACCACTGTTAGCCAATGATACCAAACAACGGACAATAGCCATTGTGAGGTCGTTGCTTGATAATAATATGGATTTTAGATCCTCCATTTTAGGAGGGGCCTCTCTATTTACATTTTGTACAGGTAAAGTATTTAAATTTTTTGTGGAAGGATTATTTACAGTGGATTTATTTACAGGGTTGAAATTATATGCAGGCTTTAATGGTTTATTTGGCAAAGTAGGAAATTCGTCATAAGTCGTCTTTTTAGTGCTAGCAACACTTGCATAAGAAATTTTTGTCTTTTTTTCTTCAATTTTCTTCATTTTAATGGGACATAATTTCGATATTGCCAAATGTGGGCCACTACAGTTAGCACAATTTAATTGGCTTGGCTTATCACAATCTCTGTAGGAATGCTCACCGCCGCAGCAGCTGCATCGTTGCTTTCCGTAACAAACTTTAGCCGAGTGATTAAATTTTAAGCACCGATAGCACTGCTGCAACGGTGGAATGTATTCGAATACACGATACGAGAATAAATCATATTTAACTGAATCAGGCAAAACATTAGAGAGAAAAGTTATACTGACTGTTTGCAATGGCACTTTTTCGTTATTGACCTTTTTCATAAATAAATAAATAAATAAATAAATAAATATGTGGGGACATCTTCACACACGGCCATCTGATAGCAACAATTTCATAACGCGATGATAATTTGGTGTATAATTCTTTATTTGATATGTGCGCAGGTACGAATCGGATGATGCCCGTCTTTTCAATTTGCGCTGCCGGGATAAAAGCCCTCAAATTGTGCTTCTGAAGAAAATCCACATTATTAAGAAAGTTATTTGCTGTATTACACTGCTTGAACACAAGTACAATTTTATTAGCGTTCACCCTGTGAATCGCTGTCACGCCTTTTACATCTGGAGAGGTAGTAAATATATGGTTTAAATATATTGGACTTTTATTTCCAATTTTCTCTGTGCCTGTACCTTGAACATATACTTTTAATTCAACATTGACTGAATTTTCTGGGTAGAGTCTTTTATAGTTCAGTTTATAATACGGTAGGTAAGAGTTTTGCTCACCCCCGCCGCCGCTAGGGTCCTTTCCCT
The DNA here is from genome assembly GCA_951230895.1 of Carpatolechia fugitivella. NCBI lineage: Eukaryota > Metazoa > Arthropoda > Insecta > Lepidoptera > Gelechiidae > Carpatolechia > Carpatolechia fugitivella. The sequence goes on from OX579661.1 coordinate 4,159,658, forward strand.
CATGTCTTTTTCGCTTATTTATTTCGGGGTTGAGGGCCGCACCCTCAATCCCCTCATTACCATCCATTCCGCACTTAATCACTACTATTTACACTATTATTTACACACATAAACAGAATAATTAAAGAAGAAAACTTTAAATTAAGTTGGAGCAAAATTTTATAAGTCCGCTCTACTTGAGTTTCCCGCCAAGAAAATATTGGCATGGTGCGGTTTGCACATCGCCACAGACATAAAAACGAGGAAGCGATTATTAAAAAGATTAAATTATAATAAGGATCGGAATTTGGATTAGATTCAGAAAGGAATACAGGAAAAATATAGAAGGTAACAAAGGTAAGTAAGAGAAAGAAAATAATAACGTAATATGTAAGTAGATAAAAGATAAATTAAAAAAGTGAAAATATATAGCTACTACTTAGCAACAGTGTACATAAATATTATATACGAATATTATTAACAACTATAAAACTACTTATAGACTTATATATATCAGGATCGTTGGTAGCCAGCAGAATGGGAACTGATGTAGGAAAAGGAACTTTGAAGGACAATAAGTCGTTAAAAAAGGAAATATAATCGAGTGAGGGACATGCAAAAAATATATGATTTAAATCACCAACCTCGCCGCACTCGCACAGTTCATCACGAGCTGTGTTGATCCTGGCGAGGTGCATCGGTGTACAAGAATGTCCCAGTCGCATGCGAATACTAACACTAGTGGCTCGCTTACCAAGCCTTAGTTTCAAAAACCATAGCTTGGAAGGTGTATACATGGTTGAATTTTCCCGTAAAATTTGCCCTTAATACTATCCGACCACATTTGGCTACTTGTTGTTATCTTAGGTCGCAGGCTCAGAGAAAATAGAAGACGCTTCGCTCCCTTAGATATATATGTAAAAACTCTGTTCAGGATTTTGACATAGAATCGTAATGTCAAAAGTTGTCAGTCACAACAAAAATGGTTTTGTTTGTATTAAATAATTCTACCGAATTGAAAATATATTTATGTGACTGTTATAAATAAATAATAATAAATAAAATAATTCTTTATTGTTCATAAAACATACTTATATGCTAACAATTGGAACCTCCTTTTAAGCAAAAGTTGCCTGTGTCAGGAGGAACCGCTCATCCGTACGTACAACAACAAGTAGAACAATAAAGCTAAGTAAGACACTAATACTAATTTTAATATAAAACAAATAACCAGATTAGAAAATTACAAATTTATAATCTAGCCAATTAAATCTAAATTGTAGGGCATGCATGCGGCGTGAGAGTTGCGCTTATGTGTGTGTGTGTTGTGTGTGTGCAGTGTGTGTGTGTGTGTGTTTGTGTATGTATGTGTATGTGTGTGTAGGTGTCAAAATCTAATTTGTAAGAGATTCTCCGTTTCATCGTAGTTATAAGATTTTAGCCACTTAGTAACACGAATTTTGCAATCATAGTATAGATTGTTATAGATATTTAGTTCTTTATTTACCTTATTGTATAAAACAGCCGAGCGTTTATTAAATTGCGAACCAGCGAAAAAGGTTTTTGTCCTTGGGACCGGAGCTACCTCGTACTTCCGTCTTTTTTTTTCTATATTAGGGATATATGGTAAACCTTTATGCATTTTTAGTATAGTCTGTAGTATATATAGTTTTCTTACTGAAAGAAGGTTACTATCTTGATATAATATATCAGTCGGGAATCTCATTTTTTTTAAATGCATAACCTTTATTAGGGCACGTTGTGCTCGTTCAACGTCTAAAAGTCTTGTTTTAGCTGCACCACCCTAGATCAAGATGGACTGTACTAAGGATATGTAAATTTCGTTTAGTAGATTTTTGGCAGGACCAGTAGTCTGTCTCGGCATCACATGTCTTAAGGTCTTAAAAATCCAAATCAGTTTTCGCACTCTGCTTGTAACATGTTCAAGATGTGGGTACCAAGACAGACGCTGATCAACCATAACACCTAGATATTTGATCTGTGTAGTCCTGTCGATAGACGGGCAAACGCAAGCCCCCACATTATTACAGGTATGTATTTTGATATCAGTAAAATTTATGTGTTGTGTGTGGTTGTAAATACTAAAACACATGTATTTCGTCTTGTTTATATTAAGCGTAAGTAGGTTGTGCTTTAACCAATTAGCCACCTCAACCAGCCCTTTCTCCGCATTGGATCTCGCTATGTCCCAAGTCTTACCAGCGAAGACAATGGCAGTGTCATCTGCGTACGAAAATATTTTAGCGTTTAAGATTTCCATGCTGCACAAGTCATTGATATAAATCAAGAAAAGTGTTGGACCTAGCACACTTCCTTGGGGCACGCCATATGACACCTCCACGCCCTCGCTGATATGTTTATCTAGCTTAACTTTCTGTATTCTGTTAGCCAAGTAGTCTTTAAACAAGCAAAGAGGGGTTCCTCTAACTCCAATTTTTTCCAGTTTATTTAAAAGGATGGGGAAAGAGACGGTATCAAATGCCTTTTTGAGATCCAGAAACACAGATAGACATTTGTTATTTTTATCAAGGTGCTCTGCTACAAAAGAACTTAGTGCTGTTACTGCGTCTTCAGTCGATTTTCCCTTTCTGAAACCAAATTGCGATGGAGACAGTATATTGAATTTATTTAAATAATCAAGTAGCCTAACATTGATCAGTCGTTCCAGTATTTTAGAAATGACTGGAAGTATCGAAATAGGTCTGTAGTTGCTGATGTCGTCTCTATCCCCACCCTTATATACCGGAGTGATAATGGATTGCTTGAGCAAAACAGGAAAAATACCACTATCAAAACATAGATTAACGAGATGTGTTATGATAGGTACAACTTCATCCTTTACAAATTTTAGAAAGCTTGTAGAAATATTGTCATATCCTGGAGCGCTGTCTGACTTCAAACTCATTAGTATACTTGTCACTTCACTATTATCAGTGTGTGTCAATACAAATGAGTTAGGTTGTGTAGCAAGTCTATCCATAAATGTATTGGGCTCATTATTTAAATTTTGAATGTGTTGTTGAGCGAGCTGAGTACCTATGTTTGCAAAATAGTTATTTATAAAATTAGCTGATGCATTTGGAGATGGTTTAATATTCAGTAACTCATTGTTAATGGCTCTATTTTTATTGGTGTAGGTTATATTCTTAATATTTTTCCATAACAGTTTATTATTGTTTACTGAACGTGCTAGTAGGTCCCTTTCATAGCTTCTTTTTAGTTTTTTTATAAGGTTATTGCAGTAGTTTCGATACCGGTTATACGTTATTTTGTTTACTTCATTAAATGGGTCAGCCCGAGCAAGTTTTTGTAGTTTGTTGCGGTTTCTAATACAACGTAAAATACCTGCCGTTATCCATGGTTTTAAAATACGTTTAGATTTAGGGATAGTGGAAACTATGGTGTTTTCTTTTATTGAATCGGTAAGGCTGCGAATTAAACTATCTATCACAAAAATAGGGTCATTTAATAATAGAAGCTCAGATATTCTTTTATTTTTTAGGCTATTTAAAGCTTCATCGAAATTAATTTTAGTTTTAGTTTTAGTTACTTCAGAATTATATTTAACTTTAGATAAACAAAGAAATGTTGTTAGATGATCAGTAGTGGTCGTATGTAGTATTGCAACAAAAGCTAAGCACCTTTTAATGTTTATTTTCAACATGAAATGGTCTAGACAGTTTTTTTCTCGCGTAGGTAAAGTGTGACCGGCCAAAATTCCATGCGATGACAACATATTTAGATAACTAACTCGGTTTTTATACTCAAACGACGGTTCATTTTGTTTAGGCTTTATATTAATGTTTATGTCTCCTGCAATAATTAGGCTCTTTTTTGACTTTAAGGTATTTATATGTAAATTTAAGGACGTTATAAAATCTTCTGCATTGGAATTCGATGGAGAACGGTAAATGCACAGTAAAGTATTGTTTAGAATGTCTAACTGGAGGCATGATGCGTGTATTAGCGATATTTCCTTAATGTTATGTTTTAAGTTTTTTTTTACGTAAACTACCACGCCATCATTTTGGTTAAATTGGTTTAAGGTATGGTATGAAAAATAGTTATCGAGTTGTGGAACGGGTTTGTTAGGGCATAATCTAGCCTCAGTCAAAATTAATACATCTGTTTCAAATTCCAGAGCAGAAAATGTTAATAAAAAGTTATCAAAATTGCAATAAATACTCCGGATGTTTTGCGAGATTATAGTAAGATCACTTCTATTCACGTGAATGTGTTTTGTTAG